>CM055403.1:69348218-69408486 GCA_029228625.1 Pseudolycoriella hygida
CCTCCGATTCACCTTTGCTATGCTCCTAAGAACCCTCATATCTGAAACCTCCAAGTCATGCACAAGGTATCCGCAGTCCACCCAACTTTCACTACCATATAAAATTGTTGGCCTGAAGATTGATCTGTGAATAGCTAACTTTGTGCCACTACTTAATTCCTTCCTGTTAAACAAATTCCCTAACTAACTTGCCATCCTCTGAAAACATGGCCCCTAAATATTTAAACTCAGAAACCTGTTCCAACTGCTCCCCATTTAAACTGCACACTACGTCTTTCCTAAATTTGCCAACATCCATAACCTTTGTTTTGCCGACGCTTATCTTCATCCCGTACTCCTCACATGCTACATTCAGGCAGTCAATCCCCCTCTGCAAATCATCGGCATTATCTGCTAATAGGGTTAAATCATCCGCATAGGCCAGGATTTTCATAATTACATTCCCAATTTCCACATTCCCCTGCAAATTTGCCTGCTTGATGATTTTGTCCATGAAAATTATGAACAGAAGAGGAGAGAGACAACAACCCTGACGAACGCCCTCATTAACCTCGAAAGCCTCACTAATTTCTCCATCTATCCTTACCGCAGCCTTGCTCCCTGAGTAGATGCTTTTAATGGCGCCCAATAAACCTCCATTAATCCCGTATTCGCTAAGCACCTCGAACAGCTTTTGCCTCGGTACCCGATCAAATGCCTTTTCCAAGTCGATGATGCATAAGTACAGATCAATATTCCTCTCAAAGAGCTTTTCTATAGCCTGACTAAGACAAAAGATCTGATCCTGACACCCTCTCAGAGGTCTGAAACCACTCTGAGCCTCGTCCAGAACCTCTTCCACTATAACCCTAACCCGATCTACTAGCACACTAGCATAAACCTTTCCGACCACGCTCAAAAGTGAAATCCCTCTGCAGTTGCTACAAACTTTACGGTTGCCCTTCTTAAAGATCGGAGCAATAACACCGAAGCTCCAGTCAGCGGGTACTACTGAGGACTTCATGGCTAAATTAAAAATCCTACAAAGCCATTGGATCCCACCAGACCCGCTATTCTTAATAAATTCTGCCCTAATTTCGTCTACACCTGCGGATTTTCCTGCCTTCAGCCTGCTGACCTTTCGTGTCACCTCCTCTAATGTAATTTCTTCCTCACCCTCCGAGTTAGCAAACTGATTTCTGTCAGGTGCCACTACCGGAAATAAAAAGTTCATAAAAATGTTGAGACGAGTTTAACAACAAAACTAGAGATTTTTCGCTTTTACAAAAACTTCAAATACCTTAGCTCAGATAAATATGCACGTCAACAGTTTTTCCCTCGCGTCTATCAGCATCGTAAGTACATAACATACTTGATGATTGGCACGATACGGCAAAATGTTGATCTCTAAAAAAAATATGGTTACAAACGTCGTGGTAAATGCATAAGACCCCTTTTCGAAGAACTTCGTTCTTCGTACGGGTCTAAAAACGAAAATACGTAATTTGTATACAGTATGCACATCACACACCAACACATACACAATCCAATTCGTTCTGCTGAAAATATTTACATTATTCACATAAATTTTACGTAATTTACAAACACTACTAAACATTTCGAATGTCACTTTTGCTTCAATTTGTGTTAATTTATTGCCAGTCTTTATAGTATGTCATTGGATTTGACCATCGAATAAAAATAAATGTCTCTGAATTGACATTTCGACTTTGACATAAGACGAAGAAGAAACAGTAATATTTTGTATACCCCACTACACACAAGATCTGTAACTTACGCGCTTGCGAAGCGCAAGCGAAAGTACACATCGAGTGTGTAATGGGGTATCATTGAATAGTCATTTACATCACAAGGGCTACCCGTTTTCGCGTGATGTATTGAGTTTTTCATGATTGCTAAGAGAACCAAAAGTACTTTGAGGTCCTCGTAAGAGTCGATGCAATTCGTAACAAGGTAATGAACGAGTTTTCTTAGTAAGCATGAATGCTATTTTGTCATGTTGTAGACGGGTCGTTGAAACCACCGAAACAAACTGACTACATTTTGTAATAAATTTTACGTTAAATATTAAACAAAACCAATTTTGAATCTAAAGTTCATGAATATATTATGACATCATATGACACCAAATGATAAGTATCAATATCGTTTATTGAAAAAACAATGACGTTTATCGAAATAACAACATCGTCTGTTGAATTAACAATTGAATAATTTTATTTTCGTGACGTCATTCACACTCACTCACACACTAATCTAACTAACATGTTCTGCAAAATATTCATTACCGTCTCCTAAAACAACATGGAAAAGTATCATTTTTCAGGCTGAAAATATGTTCAGCAAAATCAACGTACCCGTCTACAACATGACAAATATATTTCTCTGTATAAGCGAGGGTGTGCTGATGTGATACCGCGAAAGTAGATTTTCACTACAAGTGATGTAAAAATCACACCCATCCACTCTCGCAAATACAGAAAAATATTTAAAAACTGTTTTAAAGTTAAATAGCCCCACAGCAAGATAATTTTATTTAATCGTTGTCCCACCAAAAACTTGTCATTATGCATGTGTGCCCCCCACGGAAATTATTCATAACATGTATGTTAGGGCCCCCACCGGAAACTTCTCATTACATGTATATCTGCATGCAATGACGCGTTTTCGGATGGGACATCGATTAAAACAGTATACAGTGGGGGGGGGTGCTTAGTAAGTTATCCATTCTGAATCATTTCGTCACACTCGCAAACTCATTCGTGTATTAAGCAACTCGCTTTAAAAACACCCTCTTGGGCTTGGCTCATTTCACAAAATTGATTCCTCATGTAATGACTTACTTCCCCACCCCCTTCTGTAATCTACTATTATTGGATGGTGTTGCTACGACGACTCAACGTAACAATCATAAGTCTAGAAGTTAATAAGACATACATTGTTTTGTTTTCATGGATTTATTGTCTCGCTCACACTTACACAACAAAGCACTATATGTACATATGATAGATAGATAGATAGATAGTCCACTATTACGTTGTATTACTCAATTTTCCATTGTCACTTAAGTTACAGTATATGGATACTTTTTGCAGCTCATTACAAAAATTTGTAAAAAAAAATTTTGGACAAGGCTGATCGTCACCAAAAAGATGCTAACATCTTTTTCCGCTGATTGCTGTAGGCAAACTTGTCTCTAGCCTTATTTTGACCTCAGCCAAAGCAAGCCGCAAGTACACTTCTCCCATACGGTTTCAGACACAGTCTATTTAAGCAAATGTTGCACAGCCGCGCTCGCGACCACTTCCACAAGAAAAATTCAAATTCATTTTCCTTATCATTTTGTGCAAGGAAAATTTTCATTACTTTTTACAATATATTGTATAAGGGTGTATTTGTTTAAGGGTGGGTTTGGAGTATTTGAAGAAGAACTTTTCTTAAATGAACGATTTTTTCTAATTCTAAAAATAAATGTAACGATGGGACCAATTTATGTGCAATCGGCAGTAATTCCCGCATTCTCCCGCAGCGAAGCGGTCGAATCTGTTACAATTGTCTTCGTTGCACTTATCTCGATTAGATCCAACTTCACTTTAGTTACTTTTATGGTAACCTTATTATATCGAAGTTGGGTACAGTTGAGTGTGATAATCTTTATTTTTTAACAAACAATGTGTGCTGTCATTCTTAAAGATGGTTGCCTGTCCGCACAGCATACTCAATAATTAGATTACAAAGGTTTTCAGCAAATAAGAACGTTATACAATTTTATAGGTAATGACTAGTTGTCGTTGACTTGTTGTCATAAATATGATTATGAATTATTTGAATTGTTCGGGTCAGGATTTCTTCAGTGATCTAGTTTGCTCTTGTCTAATTTTAAGTCGTTGAAAAAATCTAAAAGCAGCGATGTTGAAATATGTACTCGTACTGTACAAGAGTTTCAGTGAATTAGTTTCCAAACCATGCTCACTTACTACGCAACTGTATGTTCTAGATTCAGCCATTATTTTGATCCTCATCCTCATCGTAATAAAATTTTATTCCCAAATTCACTCAATCTCTTTGGGCATTGAAATAGCATTTCATTAATAAAACATATGCAAAGACCCGTACGTAAAGCCTCCACGTTGTGCGGAAAGCCTTCACGTGCGAAAAGCCTCGATGAACCAAACTCTTACTATTATCATAAATATAATGCGCATCAGAATGGATAGCCAAGTTCTTTTAGAACCATCAGAATTTAAACGACTCTCAGAAATTACCCAAAGTAATGTCGAAAGCTCTCCCGAAGTACATTTTCTGAACTATGACTCCAATCACGCGTTGTCTAAAGTTCTTATCGCTCTGAGTTCTAGAAGTGGCTGAATCTCAGGATTGGGACATTTTTCGGGAAAATCCTGAAACACGTGTTCGATAACATTTAATTCTCTACAACTTTGCCTTTGGAAGCAACTTTCTATCTGTCATAGTTCTTGAGATATGACTCATCCCTACCAAATCTAGAAATGGCTAAATCTCGGGATTGGGAGGTTTCTGGAGAAAACCCTGAAACAATTGTTCGCTAAAATTTAGTTCTCTACAGCTTTGCCCCACAAAGTAGCTTTCTAACTGCCTTAATTCTAGAGATATCTGGGAAAAAGTCTCACCTACCCCCGAAAAACCTTTTCGACCATATTTCCGAAACAACCCGATCGAGTATGCTCATCTTTGAACTTGAACCATGGCACATATGTACCTTTCAGCGAAAAGAAAGTTCAGGGTGATCGGTGCAGCCGTTTCGAAAAAAAAGTGGAGACGGACAATTTTTTAAATATTGGATGTGTGGGAGCCCTGAATTTGTAGTAAACGTAAACTTGAGAGTTAGAAGAACAGATGAGTGTCAGAAATTCTACATTTCGTCATATAAATACTAACTTTGAGTGTTCATATAAAAAATGAGAGTGAGAGAATGGATATTTCCAAACATATTTGTAGACCCGTGCGAAGAACGTGGTGCTTCGAAAAAGGGACTATTGCATTTACCACGACTTCTGTAACCAGTCGAATTTCGACCCGAGAGTAGAGGGAGCATTGATCATGGTCCTTAAATGACGAAGCAACAACAAAAAAATGTCCGTCCGCCCGTCAACATGACGTGTGTCCTAGGGTCGGCCCTAACCAATTTTTTTTGCTATGTTGCAGAGCAAATTTTGTCTATTTGAGGGTGAATTTTGTGCTTTTCAATCAATCAATCAATCAATTTATTATTAAACGGAACAAAAAGAAAATTAATCCTTATGCTAATGTTCACACGAATACAAGACATAGACGATACAAATACAAACCTGGAACTAATACTAAGAAAGAAAGAAAAATAAATAAATAAATATAATATTACAGTCAAATAACTAATCAGCTACAAGAAAAAAAAATTCGGCATTTATACAATTCAACAACTTATTCACTGGCACAAAGATAAAAAAGACACAAATAACAGTGACGGCGACATGGTGGCAGAACGAGAGGAGCTCAGGGTACACAACTTCCAACACACCGAGACCACAGTCTTAGATGCGTATCATAGCTCGGTTCGCAAGGTCAGTACCACGCCCGAAAAAAGCAGCAATTCATGAACGTTTGTATTTCGAGAAGTGATCAAGACAATCCCGGCTGAAGTGCTTCGCGGATAATAATCTCCTGGTGCTTATGGGAACATGATTATACTCTGACACTGTCTTAACAAAGAACGATCGATTATATTGCCATGACGAATGCCTCGGAAGTCTGAGTACGTCATTTCGCAAGGAACTCCCGCGGATAAGCTTATCCAATAAGTAGGATGGTCCGCCACCTCTGATAATCCTGTGTAGTGCAGAACAACGCCGCTGCCTCAAAAACGTCAGAATGGGAGCCCCGAGCAAGCTATTAACATACCCTTGGGTACTGTCATAGCGCTTAAGCCTGTGTACGAAACGAACGCATGATGAGAAAGCGCCCTCCAGTGATTTTGCATCCCAACACTGAGGTTGGTAGAGTATATACATTCGCCATACGTAAAGGCAGGAATGACGAGTGATTTGATCAACATTAGACGAGTCTTCAGCGGAAAGTTATTGCTCAATAGCCACAGGCTAAGGAGCCTCGAGAACACTCTGGAGCATATCTCACTGACCTGATTACTAAAAGTCATCCCTTTATCCATGACAATGCCCAAGTTCAAGACTTTATCAACTAGGGGAATAACTGAGCCATCCAATAAGACCTTCGAGTCGGATTGTAAGTACGAAGACTCATAGTCATCCTCAGAGAGTACAATCGCCTGTGACTTCTTTGCATTCAACGTCAGATGGTTCTCACGCGCCCAGCGATTAACCGCATCGAGATCCTTATTGACTCTAACTACTGCTTCATTTAAGCTCAATTTCTCGAACGACCAGAATAATTGCACATCATCTGCATACATATGATGGTCAGTGGATTTGAGACAACTTGGAAAGTCATTATTATAAAGAGCGAATATGAGAGGGCCTAGGACCGAACCCTGGGGGATGCCTGTCCTGTTAATCACTGGATCTGAGCAATAGGTTCCTATGCAAACCCTCTGGAAGCGGTCAGTCAGATAATCACGAACGAAATTAATGGCCGGGGATGAGAAGCGGAATTCAGAGGACAACTTCAGGAGAAGTCGAGAATGGTTCAGGGAGTCAAAAGCCTTCGAAAATTCCAACAACACCATAAGTACAAGACGTTTCTTATCAAAAGATTTTTGGAACGATTTTTTTACACCGTTGCTTCGGAAGGGTTTTTCAAAATTGCCATTTCGGCAATTTCCAGTCCTATTTAATGTGGACGTAATTGCATACGCTTAAAGAGTTAAGATATTTACTTAAATACGTTGGAGTCTTTTCGTAACATCAACTCTGTTTTCCACATCAATTCTGTTACTTACGGGTCTCTTGCATATGTTTCAATATTTGTAAAATATTCCAAAATGTGAGAAAATGAAATGTGTGTCTCTTTTGGACGATTGATTTTAGGCAATTTCACGAGTTGTAGACCGAGTAAAGCGAGGTCTTCATGCGAAAATGCCTAAGATCAGTCGTACTACAAAACATATACACAAAATCGGAAGAAAATTTACAAAATCATTCGCCCTAGATTTTGGCCACAAAACATGAAAAATTACATTCTGCCCCTTGCTGAAATAAAAATTATTTTGGTATTTTGTTGTTTTTGACGAACAATTTTATTCAGACAATAACATATAAATGGCCGACGTACGCACACATTAACAAATTCTCCATTTGTTGTCCTATGCGATTATTGTCCAAAAAAGGCGAAAGATGACATGGTAGTGTGCCTAGTGCGAGGCCTAGTGTGCTATTTGGTTTCTGTGCTTCTTTTTGACTATTTGTTTCTGTTTGCCAAATTTAGCAAAAAATCCAAGATGGTGTCACTTTGCAAGTTGGCAGCCATTTTCTTAAGATACAAAAAAATTCTCCTGACCAAACTCTATAACTTTCTAGAAGAAACCATCTTTCTAAGTAGTGTCATTCCGGAGCTAAAATTCGAAAACCGTAAAAGCCTAAACGAAAATCCAAGATGACGCTGCTATCACAGCAGGCAGCCATTTTCTTATGATCCCAAAAAATTCTCCTGATGAAACTCTATAACTTTCTAGAAGAAGCCATCTCTCTAAGTAGTGTCATTACGGAGCTACAATTCGAAAACTGAAAAAGTATAAACGAAAATCCAAGATGGCGCCGCTATGACAGCTGGCAGCCATTTTCTTGTGATCCCAAAAACTCTATAACTTTCCCGAAGAAACCAACTCTCTAGCTATTGTCACTCTGGAGCTAAAATTCGAAAACTCAGAGCATTACCTAAAAAACCCTCAAATTTGACCACTTTTCCACATGTAACGGCTTTTCCAGAATTTTCCCGGGGCCGAGACTGACGTTCCCTTAAAATTTTAAGGAAATCGCTCAAGCGATTCTCGAGAAAAAAAAGTAGATAGATACATAGATCGTTGATACACAACACAGGAATAAAATTTTGATTGTTTTCAAAGATAATTTTACCATTAAAATATTGAAATTGGTCAACTTTGATTGGCGATATCTCGGTTCGTTTTCAACCGATTTTGATGAGTGCTCGTGTGGGCTCGTTGGAAAGCTGCTGCGACGTAGTTTTTTTTAAATATTTTGGAGGGGGAGGGGGCGTGTCCTGCCCCAAAGGTTTTTGTATGGAGTTTTTTGGGTTTGTGTACGTTTTTTTTTGGGGTGTGGGGACTGCGTCACGCTCTCCGCTACCCCTCCGAGTATGATGTTTACCCCAGCGGAAATCGTTCATTACATGTAGGGTTTTTGGAATTAGAAAAACAAATAACCCGTAGCGAAAATTACTTTCGTCCCAAAGGAGATAAAATGTTTTACGTCACTAGAAACTAGCTGTTCCATTGTTCATCGGTGCTTTTTTCATTTTGAACTCGTCGGTAACATTTCTAGTATACAAGAAAAACGAATAGAAAAAACCAACTGCCTCTTTGATTGACAATATTCTTACATTTTTAGAACGAATTGAATATTTTCAAAGTAGAATCGCATAGACAAAAATCAAAATTTCGAAAATTTACGCAGACCAAATTTTATTTGTTTCTCAACACACTACGGCAACAAAGTCGATGACCACGCGAATTTATGGTTGGGAACACTTATGAAATACAGGTGCTGATTTATTTGTGGAGAGACCGTTGGAGGTCCCCGTGGGCATGGAATAGTGCGTTCTGTCGTCGTGTGGAAGCCAGCTTGCGGGATTTTAAATCAATCGAATTCATACTTAGACGTGATGAAATGAATGTATGCAGACTACCCGGTAGGCAGGAGCCACAAATAAGACGTATGTTGTGTGCAGTAGGGAGGCGCGAATATGGAACGAATGTACACAAGTCATTGCACATTAACGTGCGTACCTGAGTATTCTCTCTACCGCACAATCCCCATGGGTGAGGAATTGAGGTACGCCCAATTAATGCGAGTCCCCGAAGTGACTCTCCCTATTACGGCAGGCCGGGCAACCTCCGCGACCTAGGTAAGGCCCGTAATACTATCATATCCTACTGAATGCTCGCCAACCTGGTTGCTCACGAAGGACTAGGGGTTCAGTCACTCATATCGAAGCGCAAGCTGTTCTGACGCAGCTCACTATGTCCCACAGCCCCCGCGTTGCAGCACCACAAGGCACCTCAACCAGACGCAATTCATCACTACTCAACTCAATTCATCACAATTCAATCGTCTGAACTGATATAAAGTAAAATCATATTTAGATGAAATTGAGATCAAATTGAGATAAATTGAGATGAAATTGAGATGAATTGAGATTAATTGAGACCAAATTGAGATAAATTGAGATGAATTGAATTGAATTGTGCTAACTTCAGCCACAACCGCTCACATTCAAAATTCATTTCGATCTATTTGACAAAAGTCATTAATTCTGTCAAATTTGCCTCTTCCGTTTCCATTTGTGTTTTCGTTGGGGAATGTAGTTTGTGTTCGAAAAAGCTGACGTCTCCTGACTGAGCGTCATGTCAATAACAAAATAATTGAAAATATGAACGTGTACATAGTAAAAGTGATGTAATGAGTTGTTTCCTAAGATTGATTCCAAGTTTTCGGGCTTTATTCTTGAGAGATTTGAAAAGTGTCAAATGACTTTTCATAGCTGGATTTACTCGACAACAAATTCTCTGAATAATTTCCGCCGCATTCACTGTAAAATACTATTTTTATGTGCAAACCAGGGCTAATCAGAGAAACTGTCTCTTTTTACTTTTGTAATTGGAAAAAAATCGTTTTACCTTAGACACTTAACGCGTCACACGTTTGTGATTTCAGAACTTTTGTAAGCAGACATAAAGACTTGCGTCACACATCCTTCTGTTAGAGGTTTTTTTCAAAAGCACAATGTTAGCTTTAAAAGTGGCTGTATAACACATACATGCATGCCAATTTCTCCCTTCGTTTTGTGAGTAGTTCTTCAGTGGAGTGGTGGTTGTGTACCAAGCAAAAGTTTATATAGCTGCAAAATTTCAAATTTCAAATTATTTCCGATCAAACAACCGTATTGAACGCACTCTTCGTTTTTAGCACACCAATTACTTGGAACATAGACATACCTCTCAGTATTATAAATGTCATTGTTAGAACAATACACTCTGCATTTTAGGAGGTCTCAGTCGAACAAATTTCTTTAAATTGAAAAATGTTGTATTTACCAAGTTTTTTTGTGCCGGAATACTAAATATTTTGTGAAAATGATTTGATTAAAATAAATATAGTTGATTGTCGTTCGTCTATAATAAAAGTGAAACGTATACGATTCAAATAGAAACGAATTTAGAAAAAGCGATTGTGGATCATTATTGCTAAAGGTAAGAGGTGCTTACCACCATTTTGTGTTTTCATATTTGATTTACTTATAAAATTACGAGAACACATAGAAAGTGCAGTGTTTTATTAACTGGAATTCTCTTAAATTTTATTGTTTAACTAGAAACATTGAGAAAATAAACCCTTTTTCAGTCGATTTTTCATCAAATTCTCCCTATGTCTTTAGTCACGTATGCCTTATAGTAGATTTCATCGCAGAGTTTGCAATTTCTTATTGTTTACCACCTTATGATATGTTTATATGTCATATCTATATAAAAGAACTTTCCGAATTGTATACCTACCATTAAAATATTAGAATGATCATCTCGAATGAAGTACATAAAAAAATCGATAATTAAAAAAGACGCCACGAACTCCTGAAATTAGCTCCACTGTCCACTTTTCAGATGGAAAAGTTATCCATTTTATGTAAAATGCACATGTCTTGTATTTCCCGTAAAACTTTGTATTCATTCATTGATTGAAAAAGAAAATATCATTTCTTAATAAATAAAAGATTTTCATTTGTCGAGTCGATTCAATTTCTGTTTGTAATTAATTAACAATGCGTTATTGGCCATTTGCCTTAAATTTTCAAAAGAGAAGTTTATGGTCATAGCGGTATATATTGAAAAAAGAGTTAATGTAAGTTTGTGGTCATCAAAAAGACAAAATTTCAATAAGTGTGAAATTTGCAAAGTTTCAACTGAGTCTACCCAATTTATAATTAAATTTCCTATAATTGAGTTGTGAAAATGTGTTCTATCCCAAGAAAATTCACTATGTAAGTCGAACGCTCGATTCTCTCAATCCACAATAATTCACATGTCTGTTTTGTGATTCGTTTTTTGTTTTTGCACGTGTGTGAAACTGCGAAATAGAGCCCTTTAACTAATTTTAATAACATTCACACATATACTCATACATCAATTCTACACCCTAATGTTAGGTTTTATGAATCTCATAATAATGTTCCATTCAACTGCAGTGCGTTTTAACAACGACAGGTAAAAAATAAAAAAACAACCTAAAAACTACATCACAGTGTAAGTGTTCACCGTCTTCACCACTGATTTTCGCTGAAAAGCAAATAAATCTGTTGTATTTCTTGTTGTCGTACTCACGTGTTTGAAAAAGTGATAAAAAATAAAGAAAACATCGAAAATTTTAACCATTTTACGCTATACTTTTCCACAAATAAATTTTGCCTATTTTGGTATTGGTTTTTCAGCTTCATAAAACTTTCGATGCGCCCTAGGAAATTCATAATTTCGACATGAAATTTTAAATCAACTAGTTTGCAGCTGAATCACACAAACCAATTAGTTTTATTTATTAATTCAGAGCCAGCGAAAATTAACTCTACTAGCCTCAAAAAAGTACAATTCGTCACACGAAATCTAGCAAAACTAAATAAAAGCACAGCTTCTAGAACAATGGTACAACCTTAAAAGCAAATACAAAGTCGAATCTATGTCAATCAATGAAATTTTCTAACTATTCAATTCGAAACAGCCCACAAAAAAAATCTAGCAAATCCGTTGTCTAATCTCGCTAATTAGGCTAGTCAAATCCGATGTCAAACTTGCAAAAATTAGGACAAAATCAAATAGAACGAGATTCGATAGGGCAGAAGGATGTCTATCATAGCCCAAAACTCCCAAAAAATCCCACTGTAGGGTTTTGAGAAAATCGGAGAAAACCCAAATAATTGAGGTTATGTGCAAGCTTTTTGTTGTTGTTAACGAAAAATCGGAGTTTACTATTTTTTCCACATTTAAGATAGTTCAAAGTTTCTAAAACACTTTACCTCATCAATTTTAGTCATTTTTTGGCTGAGGTACGATTTTTCAAAGTCAAAATTTCATCGAAAAAATGACCTCCGCGAAATTTTTTTTCGTCTTTATACCGGTATATCGAAGAAACGTCCCTCCGAATTCGGAATCCGAAGGTCTCAAAAACATCTTTGGAGTATTCTAAACATTTCATATTAACATAATTTTTCTTTTCGAACTCGACGACGAAAATGTCGAAAATTTCATTACACTCTGAAAAACGTCTACGAAAACCAAATCTGTATGAAAAATAACACTAGGCAACAAATATAATAAATTTTGTGTAGCAGATGTAAAATCGAAAAGCTTAGTACAGTTTTTCTCCCTGAATCGGAATCAGGACTCCATTTTCTTCTAGGACGCCTAGATTCAGATATATTCCAATTTGGAGTCTTACGGAAAACGTGTTGGTGCGAGCGAGACCATTAGAGATACACCATACTCTTCTCGCTCGCACCAATTCATTTGCCTTCAAAGACTTCAAATTGGAATATATCTGAATGTAGACGTCCTAGATGAAAATGGAGTTCTAATTCTGATTCAGGGGGAAAAGCTGTACTAAGCTTTTCGATTTTACAATTGCTACACAAAATTTAATATATTTGTTGACTAGTGTAATCAATGTTTTTGTTCGAAAAAATCGTTTTAAGTCAATTATTTGATTAACAAAATCGTTACTTGTGATGGGGCGACCGAAAAAATTGCCAAGTAGGTCATGGTGGCGCTGCCAAGTAGGCCATGGTGGCGCTGCCAAGTAGGCCATGGTGGCGCTGCCAAGTAGGCCATGGTGGCGCTGCCAAGTAGGCCATGGTGGCGCCACCAGCGCTTTTTAGTAAAAAATTTACACTTTGTGCGAAATCTGTCAGTCATATTGGGTTGCTATGAATGACAAAGTTGTTCTTTATTGTGTGAGGGTGGTGGGGTGATCAAAATTATGGCTGCCGTTGATGGTGGCACCACCAGCGCGTTTTTACCAGGATTTAGATTTATCAGATTGGGTCGGTCCATCTCTGGTCCTTGAAACACAGATCTGATGATCCTTTGTTTCGTACCCCGTTAATCATGTAAATCTCGAAAACCTGCCAGTTCCTACGATGAGCCTGTCTGGAGCGGCAGGTCTCATTTTAGGTACTGTTGCAGGTTGGACCACATGACTTCCTGGAGTCCTAAGTCTCAGTGAGGAAAACTTCGGGCATTCGCATATATCGTAAACGCCCGTTTCCTCACTTAGGCCGCAGGTGCATTTGGGATCGTTGAGAATTATTCCTATTGTGATCGAACTTCGAACAAAGAACAGCCTTGTCTCAATGTCTTTAATAATACTTCAAATTTCAATTTCAATTTCAAAGCGAGCTCAGCGACCTATGCTACCATGAACAAAAATGATCTGAGACTTTCTGGCAATTACTGACAACTTTTTGACACTTACTGAGTACTGTCTGATAACTTTCTCAGACTTTGTGATGCTTGCTGACAACTTTCTGACACTTGCTGACAACTTTCTGACACTTGCTGACAACTTTCTGACACTTGCTGACAACTTTCTGACACATGCTGACAACTTTCTGACACTTGCTGACAACTTTCTGACACTTGCTGACAACTTTCTGAGACTGTCTGACAATTTTCTGAAACTTGCTGACAGCTTTATGAGATTATCTGACACTTACTGACAACTTTTTAAGACTTGCTGACAATTTTCTAAGACTTGCTGACAACTTTTTGACACGTGCTGATAACTTTCTGAGAATGTCTGACTCTTGCTGACAACTTTCTTAGAATTTCTGACTGAATTTCAACCGATTTTGATGAGTCTGGGCTGCTACGATGTAGTTTTTTTAAAAAATAATTTAGAAGGGCAGGGGAAAAAACTCAAAAGTTCGTGTATATACGACGCTCTCAATCATTCAATGAAAGTGTGAAAGTGACGAACATAGTAGACTGTCCAGTTTTTCCGATTTTCAAAATTTTTTTTTGTTTGCCTAACAATTTTTAAAAGAAACTTTTTTTAGTTTTGAGCTTTCACTCAGACAAGGCCCTAAAACTGAATCCCTACTGTTTTTCTACATAAATCGGGTAAATTCTTTTTTTTTTCTGAAAGATAATCTACAAAACGCGGTTTTTTGAAGATTGGTGGAACTTTTTAACTTATATCTAAGCGAAATTAGAACGGAAATCGCTCTTCAGATTTTGAATGAAAGATGTGGACATCAGAGAATCAGGAAAGTTAAATTAGTGAAAATCTGTCGTGCGGTTCGGGCTATAGAGTCCTTAGTGTTGGCCCAACTCACGCTACACGACCCAACGCGATATTTGTTTTTTTTTTTCGTGAATATTCTGTGATAATAAGGTTTTCGTATAGTGTTGCAAAGAAAAAAGAGGCGAACTTTTTTGTCCATGGAAGAATGGGTCAGAGGCCTTTGCTAAGGGTTCTAGGTCGGTTCTAAATTCTGGGCCTATTTTAAGTGGTTGGAAAGATTTTTTGCGCCGTTGCTTCGGACGGGTTTTTCAATATTGCCCTATCGGCAATTTCCAATCTATTTTAATGTGGACGTAAGGCAACATTTACTTAGATACGTTCAGGTGCGTGACAGTCTTTTGTTTTAATCTTTGCAAATAATATTCAACGTGAAGCTAGCTGCAGTAGCAAAAAAATCAGCTGATTTTTTTAACTTTTCAATGAAGTCAGCTGATTTTGGTAAATTTACAAATGAAATCAACTGATTTTGTTGCAATGAAGTTAGTTTCGGTTGCAACTGCAGCTAACTTCACGTCGAGTATTACTTGCAAATATCAAAACAAAAGACCCCTGGATACGTTCGAGTCTTTTCGTAACATCAACTGTGTTTGCCGCATCTGTTCTGTTACGTACAGGCCCCCTCATATGTTTTTCGATGCTTCCCCCACTACTCTCTGGTCGAAATTCGACTGGTTACAAACGTCGTAGTAAATTTCGTTCTTCGTACTTAAACCACGGGGATGTCACTTATTCATCCAATATTCATTATTGCCGAAGAAGAAACAATCGATTTGTAATTCGATTCGGCCATGCAACGCAAATTTGTCGATGTTGCCGAATCCTATAACAAACTGAAAATTAAAAAACGGAATCTATAAAATGTAGACGAAATTCAAAAACTCCAAAAAATATTGTAAATTCGATGTAGATTTTTATAGTAAGTACACCCTCGTGACTTAGACCCGTATTCAAATAAATATTTTCGGTGCATTTTTCTAACACAACCAAACAGGACATGCGGCTGAGAACAGAGAGAATTTAAGCTGAGAACAGATAATTGAAATACACAAAATGACAAACAAATAATGTACTGTGCTCTCACCTTTATTTTGCGGATGTAACAATTCTCATTTTTTTCTTAGGATATGCGTACATTGGTACATAGGTAATATATAAATAATGTATACCTCTGAACCCATTTTGTTTTATTGCAACAGTTCAAATGAAGTATTTGAGTTTTAGTAATAATTTTAAAAGTTTCTTCATCGCTGGTCTTGCGAAAAGATGGGTACGAAAACGTGTTTATGATTCAAAAATGTTTAAAAGCAAACCTTTGTTACAAGATTACTATTTGTGTTGGCAGTTGAGATTCTCTTTCACCATAAGTGTCTTGAAAGTATATTTTTACTTAACTTACTGTATAGGTTTTTGGGGAAAGCGACAAAATCAATGATAGGGCCTATTGAAGTATTACAACGAAAGGCATTGAAATCGATATATAAACTGCCCTGAGGTACACTCACGCAAAAGTGAAAACCGACACATTTTTGTGTTTTGTGGTTTACTGACTTTATTGATTTCTCCATATAAAAATACATGAAAAAATTCACAAATTCAAGTAAACACAAAACCAAAAATGTGTCGCTTTTCACTTTTCCGTGAGTGTAAGACACAGAAAAGAATAAGTTTTGTCAAAATATTCTGCCTATTTAAAACTCTACATCAGAGATATTTGTAAGTTCTTACACTCGTGTATTAATGATCATCGTCACCATAACATGAACTTCATGACGACAAAACACGCTTATTTTACAAGAAACAAAGACCTAAATTATTCGTGTTTCTCAATTCGGCTGGTCCTTCTTTCAGTCCTTAGCTCATTAGAACTTTTATTGCCTGTTCGAATAGAACACGATACAAACAAACATTTATATTCCAAGCGATGAGCACGCGGATGTATACATTTTTCGTATTGTATTCGAGTATACGAAATACATTGTTCATGTTTCGTACCTTAATGCATGCATAATGCAATTGAGTGGAAAAGTCATTGTTTGTGGTTGATAAATAGATAAAAAAATGAGTAAATAGATCTTCAAAGGTTGCTGTAGTACTTCACATAGCGAACAAAAAGAAACGAAAACAGCATATTGAGGTGACTATGATTTTAATTGAAATTGGCATTTTGATCGTCTGCACGAAAAATAGTATACATCGCTGGGAGCTAAAACGGCGCTGGGTAAAAAAGTCTGTCAATCCGGGGAAAAAATGGATTTCAAATTGTGAGCTGAAACAGCCTACTTTTGGGTCTAAATTCTGTGAGAAAATCTCATGTTTTTTGTCCGTTGCGCGCGAGGGGTGACGCACTTCTGCGGTTTATGGAATAAATGGGAATAAATGGAATAAATGGGAATAAATGGAATAAATGGGAATAAATGGAATAAATATTGGAATAAATGGAATAAATAATAATTTTTTCAAATTTGTCAAAACCTCAAATAGACTTGATTCAGATGGCAACGCATACAACAAACCATACTAATGTTTCAAAAAGTGGAAAAACCCTCTTTTGAAAACTTAAAAGAATTTTTGTTGAAAATTGGAATAAATGGAATAAATAAATTTATTCCATTTATTCCCAAAAAAATAAAATTTAATCTCAAGACCGTTTAAATGCTTTATAATTTGTGCAAACCTTTTTTTGAACTTATTTGTCTAACTTGTGATGTGTTTGGTTCAGATATTTCGCAGAAACAACAAAAAAAATTTTGGGAATAAATGGAATAAAAGAATAAATGGAATAAAAGAATAAATGGAATAAATGAAGTGCGCCACCCCTCGGTTGCGCGACATTTTTAGTTTCAATTCGTTAAACAAGTTTCACGAGTTTGGGTTCGGTCTTTCTGGTTTGCAAAATCCCGGACGGTCGATTTTCGGATTTTAAAATATTCGATTGAGCGCCTTTGGGGTGTATCTTTTATCGGGTTTACGATTCGTGTTCGATAATAATGCTGCAAAAAGAAATTTTGAAAATGATGCACCCTAAAATATCCAAATCACATCGACTACGAAACAATGATGTTTAGACATTTACATTTAAAATTTCAATCATTTTTTTTCGATTCCTTAAGAAAATCCATCAATTTTTGGACACTTTCTATGTGTGGGGTTTCGGTTTTAAATTCGGATCGGGTTCGGGTCGGGCAGAGCTACCAGCGCTTTCCGGGCTTAGGGTTTTAATTCCGGCTCGGGTTCGGGCTTCCAAAAAAGGTCGGCCCGCACACCTCTATTCACGATAAGCTTCTCTTACGAACTCTCATAATTTTTCTTCATGAAAATTATTAGGGAAAATCGGATTTACGGTCTCCTACACAGTTCGGCGAGTGACAGAAATTGATCATTTTCTTTTTGGCATTTCCAGCCGATCGTTGTAGATCGACAGCCATGTTACAAACGCCTAGGTCAATTTTTGAGATTCCTTTGTGCGGGTCTAAAAATGGAAGACAGAGAGGTATAAAAACGTGAAAGTGGCCTGTTCGAAAGTCAATCGATTTCCCGGACCTGGTATTTTTCACCAAAAATTTCTTTGTATCCTCAATACCACTGATACCGAAAATTTGCACACGCGGCAGAGCCAATTGGTAACACAAAAAATTAATGAGGTCAACCTGAACCTTATCTGCATAACCCGACCTATCTAATTTGGCTTGAAATGACCTGATTCAAAGGGCTGCCACCCATCAACCCTTTTTTTGGCCAAATTTCAAACGGCCAGCGGCGTAACCTTACAAATTATTTTTCGTTCGATCTAATACGAGACATTATTAATAACAAATAATCGCATACCAGGGTGCTGCCGGTGTTTTTATTATGACCGGGATTATTTGTCCAAGAGGTTATTATGACAAGAGTTATCTTATCAAGGAGTCAAGTTGACCTAAAAGTACAGACTCAACTTGAGAACTGATTAGAGATGAGCGGGTTGCCCGAAACTTCGAAAAACCCGACCCGAACCCGAACCCGAATTGTTTTTTTCGGGTTTCGAAAATTTTAATCGGGACGGATTCGGTCCGGGCCGGGTTTGGAAACAGTTCGGGTTTCGAAAAATTTTATCGGGTCGGGCTCGGTCCGGGTCGGGTTGTTTTATCATTTTATACGGGTCCCGATCCTTTATTGACTTCTCATATTTTACAAAACTCGTCTAAATTTTATCATCTTACATTACACGAATTTTGTTTTAGTCTAAGGTCCGTGAAGAATGCAGACGTCGGGCCTTGAAATAATTTTTGTTTCGAAGTAATTTGGGTTGTGAGTTTCAAAAAAATGGTTCGGTCCGGGTAGGGTTTTGAAACAGTTCGGGTCTCGGGTTTCGAAAAATTTTATCGGGTCGGGTTCGGTCCAGGTCGGGTTCGGTCCGGGTCGGGTTTTGAAACAGTTCGGGTTTCGGGTTTCGAAAATTTTAATCGGGTCGGGTTCGGTCCCGGTCGGGTTTTGCAACAGTTCGGGTTTCGGGTTTCGAAAAATTTTATCGGGTCGGGTTCGGTGTGGGTCGGGTTCGGTGTGGGTCGGGGTCGGTGTGGGTCGGGTTCGGTCCGGGTCGGGTTTCGAAAAATGGTCGATCCGCTCATCTCTAGAGCTGATCCGATTCTAGGAAATTGAGCTATTTTTTTAGAGAAATTATATTACTGAAATTAAATCTGAAAGAAAATTCTAGGGAACGAAAACGGACCGATGTCAGGTCAGGCTACTGAAGTTTTAATGACCTGACCGGACACTATGTTCTGTTCACCATTCACGTTGCCAGTCTTACCGAATTTAGCAAATATCCTATTTTTCCATAGTTTTTCGTTCCACTCCACATAATTCTAACATTCGGACTAACTCTTTATGTTCTTTCATAAAACCGCCTTTTTTGCAGGATGGAGATTCCACGAAAGATGCCGAAGTTGTCGGAACTCAAACTACCGAAAATAATGGTTTTCCGCCCGACTTATGAAGAATTTAAAGATTTTAAAAAGTTTGTAGAATACATGGAATCACAAGGAGCTCACAAAGCTGGCTTAGCTAAAGTAATACCACCAAAAGAATGGGTTCCAAGGAAAGCAGGATACGACTTGGATAGCATTGATGTCACAATTCCCGCTCCAATTTGCCAAGTAGTTTCTGGTAAAAACGGCCTTTACCAGCAGGTTAACATTCAGAAAAAGGCCTTGACTATCAAACAATTTCATGCGTTGGCAAGTCAGGAACGATATGCAACTCCGAGTCATTTGGACTACGAGCATTTGGAAAGAAAATATTGGGATAATATAGCACATATGCCGCCCATCTATGGAGCTGACGTCAGCGGAAGCATCACAGACCCAGATTGCAAAGAATGGAATATAAATCATTTGAACACGATTTTGGATTTTGTAAACAGCGATTATGGCATTCAAATAGATGGCGTTAACACAGCGTATTTGTACTTTGGTATGTGAAACTGGTATTTTTCACTGAAACCAAGTAATTCATTTTTCTTTTGAAGGTATGTGGAAGACAACATTTGCCTGGCACACTGAGGATATGGATTTGTATTCCATAAATTTGTTACATTTTGGCTTACCAAAAACATGGTACGCTGTACCGCCTGAGCATGGACGAAAATTGGAGCAATTAGCTCGCTCGGTATTCGCGAATAGCTACCAAAACTGTTCAGCTCACCTACGTCATAAAATGACATTAATCAGTCCGGACATTCTACGCAAACACAACATACCGTTTAGTAAAATTACCCAAGAAGCTGGTGAAATTATGATAACGTTCCCATTCGGTTATCACTCTGGATTTAATCACGGATTTAATTGTGCTGAATCTACGAATTTCGCCATGGAACGATGGGTAGAGTATGGAAAAAGAGCTGAGCAATGCACATGCAGGTAAGAAATTATTTTAACTTTGTATATTTATTTGAACAAATTGAACCTACCGTAAAAATATATGTCGCGAACCCTTTAAGCCTACGTCCGCCGCAAGGGATGAAGATGAATTTCTTATCTAACTTACCTTTACTAGCTAGGTGCAGTTTAGTGCAGCTAGGTGCAGTTTAGTGCAGTTAGGTGCAGTTTAGTGCAGCTAGGTGCAGTTTAGTGCAGCTAGGTGCAGTTTAGTGCAGCTAGGTGCAGTTTAGTGCAGCTAGGTGCAGTTTAGTGTAGCTAGGTGCAGTTTAGTGCAGCTAGGTGCAGTTTAGTGCAGCTAGGTGCAGTTTAGTGCAGCTAGGTGCAGTTTAGTGCAGCTAGGTGCAGTTTAGTGCAGTTTAGTGCAGCTAGGTGCAGTTTAGTGCAGCTAGGTGCAGTTTAGTGCAGCTAGGTGCAGTTTAGTGCAGCTAGGTGCAGTTTAGTTCAGCTAGGTGCAGTTTAGTGCAGCTAGGTGCAGTTTAGTGCAGCTAGGTGCAGTTTAGTGCAGCTAGGTGCAGTTTAGTGCAGCTAGGTGCAGTTTAGTGCAGCTAGGTGCAGTTTAGTGCAGCTAGGTGCAGTGAAGTACAGCTAGGTGCAGTGAAGTACAGCTAGGTGCAGTGAAGGGTAATGTACAGGCGAATGGACGGACAGGAACGGTGTCGTAGCTATCGCTACTTAATAACAAAAACAATTTTTTGGGGCTAGGGCTGGATCCAAAGTTGACATCGTGGTAAAATAGAGTTTTGGAGATTTGTTTAGACGAGTTTAGACGAATGTTTACTGCACTAGTAAAATAAAAATCCAATATGGTACTGAGCAGCACAATGACATGTTACTGCGCTAGGGCAATGAAAACTCTCTTAGAGAAAATATTTTTTCAAGATTTTTTCAAATTTGAAAGAATTGGGAAACATATTTTCTCCAAAATATTCCTTGTTTTTAAGAGATGTCTCCCCATGGAACTGGGTATGCAATAAAAAACAAAGGACAAAAAGGGAAGTTTTGGAAGCCGATCTAATGATGGAAAGTCATATTCCGGCCTTGTCACCAACCTGACTGAATGATTGATTGTTGATGTTTGCGGTGATGATGACTGTATTATTGATGTGGTACAACATTGCAATATTTCACGCAAATCGCTAGAACTATCGCGTGAGAATGTCCTCCTATTTGATTTTTGGTATTTAAGATAAGATATCTGGGTTGGGTGTGTTATCAACGATTTGCGTGGATCCTAATCTTAACAAAGACGGATAGTGACACAAACAATTCTTCGGTGTTTCCGGTGCTCCACTTTGCAGTCTAATATTCAAGTTCGTTTATTTGTATACCATACTGAGGTCACTCTCAACCAATGGCGTCAAACGCAAACAAAAGTTCATGATTTTTTAAAATCTACCTTCCGATAGAAAATACATACTCAATTGTGTTACAGTACGGACATGGTCAAAATTTCGATGGACACATTTGTTAAAAGATTTCAACCAGATAAGTATGAGGATTGGATAAACGGAACGGACATTGGCCCTCATCCCGAAGATCCCGTTACAGAGGCTGCAGCTGCGCCTTTGCCCACTGATCAAGACATCTTAGTAAATAAAAAGTAATTTTATCGATAACTTTTTCTCTCTACTCGTTCACATAACACCAAAACTTACAATTTATTCCTTTCAGCAATGTGAATGTTCCTGAGCCGGTTATAAAATCTCTGAAGAAAAAATGCAATCCGTCACTCAAATCCAAAACATTCAAGGAGCGAAATCCCGACCTGGACATGGATGAAATTCAGAACAACCCGTATATTCCAGACGACATCAAAGCATATTTAAGTGGATCGGTGCTGGATGAAGAGGAAGGAAATGATGATTCTGCCGCATGCATTAAAAATGGTGACGCTCTGAAACCAGAAAAGTTTGACGACATTTTCAACGAAGATTCTGATGAGGAAATAGCTCGACCACGTCGTAAGCGGAAGGGTAAGAAAGAGGACGACGATTGGTTTGCAACCAAAGCAGAACGAATAAAACAAGAAAAAATTTCAAATCCAAAACCGCGTGGACGACCGAAACGTAAATCTGATGAAGGAGTGGAGAGTAAACCTACAAAACAGAAGAAACAGACACGGAGAAAAAAAGACGAAGCGACTAAAAAGCCAACGGATAGTCCTAAGACACAGCCGGCTAAAAGTAAAGTAACCAAAAAACCACCGGCTTTGCCATTCACTTTACTCGATTTATCAAAGAAATTTGAGGGGAAAATTCCAAGTTTAAAAAATAATACACAAACTCAGTGCAATGATGCTGTGAAAAAGGTTGTGGTGGAACCAGCTTATCCGAAACTCAACTTAGACATCATAAGCCCCGTCAAATCGTCGCCTAGTCACAGCCCTGTGGAAAAAGTTTCTCAAGCTCGAAAATCACCACCATCCACCGTCACAAGTTCCAGTAGTCCAAACAATTTACTTAGACTACCACTACATAATGCATTAAGTTTAGGTCCGCTCTGTTCAAGAAGTACATTAAGTGACATGATCTCAGCAAGTACAGATGTCAAAACATGTGAAATAGCCCCAAGTAAGTATTCGCTAAACGTATAACTACTTTCAAGAATTCGTCTCTCCTGTACCTTTTTCTCTTTACAACTAATTGCAAAAGAGAGCGAATTGATTTCTATTTATTCTCAAATCGAATGTAGATATTTATAGTGTAATTATTAACAAACACGATCGAAGTACCTCCAATATTTTCTTTTTTGTAATCTGATTCCATTCAGTATTCGTTCATTTCATCTTAGAAGATTGTTGAAGTATTGCTTCCAAGCAATTTTTAATTAGACGGTAAATACTGAGATAGTTTTAACAAATTTAAAGTAATTATTTTAAACGGTTTTCAATAGTGAAAATTCTATTTTTTTTTTTTTTCTTGATTCGGTCTTAGTGAATCGAATGTGTCGTCGTATCAATTTTTACTGCTGATCCCAAATTAACAAATTATTTTGGTTGACTTTATTTCCTTTAAAAAGTTTGCCTAAGTAAGGAATGATGAAATTTTTTTTGTAGATAGCTGCGTACGGTTTTGTCGCCCTTTAATTAATTAAACGAATGTATGAAAAATGTAAATTTTTGTTTTTGTTTCGGGGTCTTTCATAAATGGCGTCTCATTTTCAGCGCTGCCTTACGATTTTACATCCACAATAACTCAGAAAATATGCACTTTTTCGATGTCGAAAGTATGCCTAATTAGGGGAGCGCATCGGTGGGGGGTCGCTCATACTTCCGACATCGAAAAAGTGCATATTTTCTGAGTTATTGTGGATTTAAAATCGTATAGCAACAGTGAATATAGGACGTCTTTTATGAATGACCCTTTGATGTTTTAAGCTCCTATTCACCTAAGGTAGAAAACGAATAAGACGCACGAAAATCAGGAAACATGCAAAATGGAAAAACTGTAAATATTGATTTTTATACGACGCGACGTTAGCAAGGAGTGAAAATAGTCATTCGTATCGGTTTAAAGGCCAGCGCATAAACAAAAGCCTTAGAAGAAACACCGTATACTAATCTTGTAGTTGATTAGAATCCTAAATTCATTTCGCTCTCTATTACAATTTTTTGTAGGGAAAAAATGCCACTTACATTCTCAGGGAGGTAAAAGCAAACTTTCTAGCAGCTTGACACTCTCGTGTTTTTTCAAAGGTTTTTAATTCTTGCTCAAAGAAACGATTACGAATATGGGATGCTGAAATCGCACGCTTACATAAAGTCAAAAATCAATAATATAACCCAAGGTTTGTGGAAGCGGGGGGTGCGGGACTGAGCCTGTTATGTTGAAACAAATTCACAGAAATTTACACGTGAATTTTTGCGATTATTGTGGCGCCGGCCCCGGCTGGAAGAGTTTAGGAAAAGAATATTGCAAAATTAGCATTCCCATACAGGAGAACAAAGAAGGGGCGGGACTTGTACGAAGTTGTCTTCCAGTTGGGAAAAGTAAGCGCAGAATAATCTTGCACTCCCATTAAAAGCTTATAGTAGAGATGAGCGGGCTGCCCGAAACTTCGAAAAACCCGACCCGAACCCGAACCCGAATTGTTTTTTTCGAGTTAATGGGTTTCGGGTTTCGAAAAATTTTATAGGGTCGAGTTCGGTCCGGGTCGGGTTTCGAAAAATGGTCGACCCGCTCATCTCTAGCTTATAGTACTGCTGCTGAACTCATAATCGTAAAGTTAATTTCGTCCGCACCACTTCGTCGACGAACACAATCCAATGGCTGCTTTCTTTTTTGCTTTATTAACAATGCTTTGATAATGGACTGTCAGTTAACACACCTGTCCTGGAGAGAATGAAAACATTCAAAATATAATTCTAAAGCAAAAACGTAGCTTCTTCCTTGGCTATAACTATTTAGGAATGAGTTTGAACGCGAAGAAATACCGTGCCATGGGTGGAACGTCCTTTCAGCTTCCCATTCTTCATATATTTTACATCTCGTCTAAGCAATTTACATCTTCACTGAAATTTATTTTTATTTTATTTTATATTTTTATTTATTTTATTTTTTCTTTAACTCCTGCTTCAAGGAAACACAATTAGTCATCACTCCATCCCTCCACCACCCTACATTCCACCAAAACGACCTGCTCCAGATACATCTCGTGCTCCTGGTGATTACTTGGGTGCATTTAACAAGTTCATTGAACAAAATGTAAAAAAAAATGTTGAAGCCAACAGCAAACTGGACAAGTGTATAGATGAACAAATTAAGAAAAACATCGAAAATTTATTGAAGAATAATGCAAATGCAGAATTAGCGAAACAGGAGAAATCGTACTCATCTGCGACACGTATTCAAAGTGATAATTTATCAAGAAAAGAGAGGAATAATGTTAACATTTCTACATTGTCGACCATCCCACTCTATCCAAATATAAAGTCAATAAGGCCAATCTATAGTGCGCCTACACAAAGCCAGTCGTCACTGATGCAAAGCTCTTCGTTGAAAGCGTTACCGGCTCTAATGATTTCACCATCAACGAAGAGCAACAATCCAATGAATCCATCAACACCGCCAGTTATCTTAAACTATGCGACACAAGATATGGCAAACGTGACGAACAAAAACAAATCTGTCACACCCATTAATTATAACGAGCAATTATTGTCGAACTTGGTTCAAAGCGAAATGATTTCTAAATACAGCACGCCTACGACAACGTCTGCCACCGGAGCTCCATACAACAATTTACAACTGCTGTATCAACATACCGAATACGAAAAACTCCATCAAAATGCCGTTTACCCACCGCAAACACAAATACAAGCGACAGTACCGCAACAACATCAATATCAAAAGAAATACCATCACGAGCAAACACAAAAAGTGCCCCAAGAACATCAAAAATACATCCTTAATACTTCAACAGGATCTACAGAGCATTATTCATCCAATTACCCGCGAAACTTTAAGGCTGACCAAACACAATCGACAGTCGCAACGACATACAGAAACAGTTCGCCTCAAGACAAAACGTTGTTAAGTGAACCATGTGCGCCAATATCAGAACTTAACACGTCCATTAGTCAAGCTTTCGTTTACAATCATATTCTTAATTTAAAAGCATCTAATTTATTACCAAATCGTTTTTTGGGAGTTTCATCGGAAGATAATTGAGACTTCGTTGAATGATCTATTATAGAATAAGAATTTTCGTTATAAACTAATGTATGTGAAGTGAGTCATGGTAATAAAAGAAATCATAAATGAACTTTTTAAACGACTTCTTACTTTGTAAATTATTACACTTAGGTAAGAGGCAAGTGTGGGATCGAGTCATAAGGTGTCTTACTTTACTTTTTCTGCACTACAGCCACTTGTGGGCCTTGGCCTGCCCGAGGATTCTGATCCAATTGCGTCTGTTCCTTGTCGCGTATTGCTTTTTTATTCCGAGCTTCCGAAGATCTTGTTCGATACCATCGATCCATCTAATTTTTGGGCGACCAACTCCTCTTCGCCCTTCTGGACCGTTACGGAATAATTTTTATTCATGGTGCTAAATGCCCCGCCCAACTCACCCTTTGGACATTCACCACCACTATATCCGGCTCGCCAAAATCACATTCCAATTCAAAGTTATATCGCCGTCGCCACCTTTCACCCTCGCGCATCGCTCCAAATTAAAGGATTTAGCACTTTACCTTAAGGAACAATTGTACGGAGCTTAAACGATCCCAATTTGTATAAAATATTTATTACGAACTAAAATTTGGTCTATGCCGAATGAAACAAATGGAGGGAGTAAAAATTTATAAGCGATGATTTCGACTTTGATGAAAACAAAAGAGTAGCAGTGTTTGTAGAGCTGAAGATATATGTTTGAAGAAACAGTGTTGTCAGTGGGTTGAATAATTGCTTATAAACACATTCCCTCAATTATTTAAACCACACTTTTCCCGTAACATCTTGTGTCTAATAGCTCCCAGAGGTTTCGTGAGCAAGTCCGCTAGCATGTCCTCGGTTGGGCAGTATGAACACGTTAGTAGCCCACGCTCTGCGTAGTCCTTAACGAAATATTCGCGAGTGTCGATAATCGATAAACTTTTCCTCTTTGATAAACTTGAGACAACTTTGGTTGTCCTCATACATGACGGTTGGCTGATCTTTTGACCCAATGTTGACACTGCCAAGGAAATATCTGGCCTTGTATTTGTTGATATGTAGAGTAGACACCCGACTAGTTGTTGGTACTTTATGTTTGAAGGCAATAATCCATCGTCGGTCATTTTGCTTTTGATTTCGGTGTCATATTCTAAGCTGATCGGGATATTAGACACCTTTGAGTCTGTTAATCCGAATTCTTCTACCACTGAATTTATGTATTTGGTTTGACTTATTTCGTAAAATCCTTCTTCCCACTTGGCTATTTCTATACCGAGGTACTGTTTCGCGTCAACCAGGTCTTTGATTTCGAATTTTGAACCGATAAATTTCTTGATTGTATCGATTATCTCATCTGATTTAGCCGCTAAGAGGAAGTCGTCAACATATACTAGTGAAAAACAAAATCCGTCACTGTGTTTTTTCAAGTACAGACATGGATCGGCTTGACTTCGAAGAAAACCGCCACTGATGAGTAGTTCGTGAATAGCGTCGCACCAAATTTTTGCTGCTTGTTTCAGCCCGTATATGCTTTTCTTTAACTTGCAGACGACGAATCCCACCGGCTGTTTCATGTAGATGATTTCCTTCAGTTCTCCGTTCAAAAATGCGGTTTTAGCGTCGATATGGCGAACTCCTTAATTATCCTTTGACGCGATTGTTAGGATGGTTCTAAATGACGTGCTACTGGTGCAAAGATGTCGTTGTAGTCTGACCCAAACTTTTGGTTGAATCCCTGCGCCACTAGTCTAGCTTTGAACCTTGCCACATTTCCTTCGTTATCCGTCTTAACCTTGAACGTCCACTTACTTCCCATGGCCTTACGGTCTGCAGGTAGCTCACACAGTTGCCAGGTGCCGTTTTTCTTAAGTGAGTCCATCTCTTCCTCGATTGCGTGCATCCACTCGTTTCGTTGTTCGCTCTCGAGAGCTTCTGTTAGTGTTTTTGGTTCGACCACCTTGTGCTGCACTATCTTTATTTCCTCGATTAGCCTTCTCGGAGGTACTCCCTTGTTCATTCTGTCTGACCGTCTGATCGGTTCCTCGTGCCTTTGGTTGGATAGACTCGCATGATCAACATGTGTTGACTGTCTCATTCGTACTCTCGTCACAGACATCTTCGTGCTCATCGGGTAACTCGCCGTCTGTCGCCAAGAAATCATAGTCTTGAACGTTCGCTGGATTTACTCTAACTTGAACTTCCTCATTCCCTGAATCCATGTAAGTGCTGTGTGAGAATCCACTGTCGGTTCCGCTGACTGAGAAACGTACGTCCCGACTGATAGTTAGCTTCTTACTAGCGAGATCGTAGCATTGATATGCCTTCGACTGCTCATCGTAACCGAGAAGGATCATAGGGGCGGCGGTATTCTCAAATTTATGTCGCTTTTGTGCTGGGACGTAAACAAAACATTTAGAACCAAATGCTTGAAAGTGACTCATACCTGGCTTTCTGTCGTTCCACAATTCATAGGGTGTTGTACTGACCGCTCTATATGTTAAACGATTCTGTAGAAAATTAGCCATATTCACCGCTTCTGCCCGGGCTTCCGAACCGAGCCGAACCCAAGAACCTCGAGATTTTTGACATAAAGAACCGAACCGCAAAACCGAACCTAAACTTTAGAACCGAACCTTTACAATTCTTAGTTCGGAGAACCGAACCGAAACCGAACCGAAGCTGAGTTCGATCGGTTTAAAAAAAAAATCAAATTAATTAATTTTTGACTTTTGTGTTTCAAACTTCCAAAACGAAAAGATGTTTGCGTCACACTCAATATCGTCGTGTCATATTTGCAATGTATTTTTTAACGAGTATTTTTTTCATTTACTCAAACTCACAAAAAAAAAATGTGTTTGCCAATTCCGATTCGAATCAACTCATGTTATTTGAACCAGAAGAAACCATACTCAAATACTGGGAAGCACAACGATTTACACGTCCCGAATTATTCAAAATTTCGGAAATTGTGTTCGCAGTGCCAGCTACCCAAGTGACAGTCGAACGCGCATTTTCGACGCTCGATTTTGTATTTACTAAAAACAGCGGCCGAACCTTTAGAAAAACAGTTGATACAAATCACCTACACACAATTCACCTACAAATCACCAGCCTAAACCGAAAATTCCAAGACAAGTGATTCCTGTGCTAAGTACAAATACTTTATTTTTTCTTCGATTTTAAATGTCAATAAAATTCTCAATAAAATAATAAAACTAAATGAGGTTACAAATAACCGAACCGAAAACCGGTTTTGGTTTGATTGAAAAACCAAAACCGGAACCGAACCTTTCACTTTTTTTTTTTTTTTTAAACCGAACCTCGAACCGAACCGTTTTTTTATTTTCTTTAGAACCAGAACCGAGAACCGAACCTTTTTTCCACAGGTTCGGAAGCCCGCTTCTGCCCAAAAAAATGATCGGTAACCTTGCGTCCAACAACACGCATAGCGCCATTTCCACCAGCGTACGATTTTTCCTTTCCGCGACTCCGTTTTGCTGTGGAGTATTTGGAGCAGTATTTGGAGCTTGAATTCCCTCACTGATCAGATAATTCGTTACAGTGTGACCCATGTATTCTCCTCCGCGGTCTGTTCTCATCATCTTAGGCTTTTTCGAAAATTTATTCTTCACCATCTCCACGTACTCCTTCAATTTGGTTTCAGTTTCAGATTTTTGTCGAAGAAAATACACTTTTACTGAACCTTGAATAGTCGTCTATTAACGTGAGAATGTAGCGGTTTCCACTTGCTGAATGCCTTTTCATTGGTCCGCATACATCTGAGTGAATCAGATCCAGTGTCGATGTCGATTCGTTTACTGAGACCGGGAATGGCAAACGTGTCATCTTAGCCTGAGCACAGATATCGCAGAACGATTTCTCTCCGCAATCGATGATTTCTAAGTCCTTCGCCAAACCTTCTTTAGCCATCGCCTTAATTGCTGATGGGTCTCGATGACCGAGTACTCGGTGCCAGCAGTGCATTTCAACGCTCCATGATCACTTCGCGACAGTATTGCGTACGCCTTGTGCGGTTGCCTTAATTTAAAGAGTTCTCCGCAGCAACCAGCTATGGCGATCTGCTGTTGACCAAGTAGGTTTTCACACATCACGCTGAATCCCTTTGATGTTATTTTTCTAACCGACAACAGATTGTCATTTATTCCGGGTACGTACAATACTTCGAATAATGTTGCTGACGACGTGTTTCCTGCTTCATTTATCAATTCAATCTCGACGGTGCCTTTCCCATGAACCTTTTCGAAACAACTGTTCGCTACCTTAACTTTTCCCCTTGTCGCCATGGTTTAATGAGGAAAATAATCTCTTGTTGCCGCTGAGATGATCGTGACGTGACCTGAATCGTAACAGTTTGAATGTTTTCGGTATACGTTAGTTGATACCATGAGCAGGAATTCTTCGTTTTGATTTGTCACCTTCGCTTGCACATCGCGTTCGATACTTCGTTGGGTGCCTTTCGACTGTTCGTCCCGGTTGACTAATTTTGCTCGCTCCGTGGGTTTCTTGTCTTGCGAAGTACCTTGCGCTCGAACGTTAGGAGCAACTGTTCATCACTTTTCTTCATCGTCCAAGATTCGCATCCGTAGATCAATACTGGACGGATAAGCGTTTTGTAAATATGGCACTTCGGTTTCTTTGATAATAACTTTGACCGTATGTGTTTAATCAGACCAAAATAGCATCTGCTTGCCGCCATGATACGTCTGTGAATGTCAGGTGTGTTGTCACCATCTGACCGTATCAGCGTTCCAAGATAAATGAACTCATCCACTATCTCGAGATACCCCGAATCCCCCCGAATAACCCCGAATCGCTCAAACCCCTTAGAAAAGGCAGGCGACGGTATCTTCCGATTCCGATTTTAATCCGATTCAGAAAACTAATTCTGTTGATCTTTTATCAAAGTTAATTTCCATTCTGTTTCATTGGCACCAATCCACTATCTCCTGTAGATCTGTTTGTAGAAAATTACAGCCATACTGATTGTTAATTTGACGAAAGATTTTCAAATCGTCTGTAAAGCTGGTATGTTATAAACAACAGAGCTCCTAAGATGGAGCCGTGCGGAACACCAGATGTAGGAGTGCCAGGAAGTGATCTATAACCACCAACTAAAACATACTGCGACTGTTCTTTCAGGCATGAGTCGGATAGAGGTAAGCGGGCCGCCCGAAGCTCGACTGAAAACCCGACCCGAACCAGAACCAATTTGTCGGGTATGGTTTTTGGATTTTTTTTTTTTTGTCGGGTCGGGTCGAGTTTTCACTTTTGTTTAAAGAGTTCAACTAACGAAACCCTGACCGAAAAAATAAATTCACTCAATTATTTTCTCAAAATTGAGTTTAAAAAACATTTCAAATAAAATCTTTTTGATAAAAGTTCGAGTTCGGATCAGGGTTTCGGTTCGGTTCGGGTTTGAATTTTATTTTGGTTCGGGTTTCCAATTGGAAAAAATTGTTGACCTGCACACCTCTAGAGTCGAGCCATTGCAACAGGTATTGGTAAATTCAAGTCTCTTAGGTTTGACAATAAAGATCCCGTGATTCACTTCATCAAATGGTTTTGAAAAATTAGTGTAAAAAGTGCCAATTTTTCAAATAATTATACTCGATTGAGAACAAATTCTCCTACTACGTTTACTATATACGTTAAACAACTCAAGTTCGTATTTTTGTTTGCATATTAAAGACGCAATGGTTTATCAATTTCACGATCGTTTGCAAGTTTCGTCAGTTACTCAAGTGCCATTTACTTTCACCGTTTTCAGACTCGTTTGAACTGTAAGGTTTTGTACAACATTTTTAGGTCGACTGAGAACTAAAGATTATGGTTTGTAGATGCCGCTGTTTGTAGTCGGTCCGTAAGCACAATAACTAGAGTAACTCACTCACTTAGATTTTCTCCTACTCCTATTACTGCTAGAACTTCTAATACGTCGAAACAAGAATCGGATCCTACCCCCAAAAATGTTTCTTCTCAACTTCCATTCATAAGACGAGTGGTAACTCACTTCTAAGATTTGTGGATTAAATGGACTAAATTGAAGTGAGTAAACCCTCGAATTAAGATGGATTTGAGAATTGAACTGCGAGTGTGCGAGGTTTATTTGAAAGTTTGTAATTGGCTTCTGACTGAAAAAGTTGAATGAAGTGAAGTGAAGTGAATTTGATTGACGAATATTTAGGAGTTTGAGGTTCGGAACTGACGAGAGATCCAACGAGTCGCTGGTAGAGTTCTTACGGGTCCTGTTATCTAGTTTGGTATCAACCCATACACCACGTATTTAAATTAGGACATTTTTATTAAGTACTCATAATGTACCTAATCTGTTTACATGATATGGGTACAATAGAAACGCTTTTATGATTAAGTAAATGTTGAAAGCGTTATCCACGATGAGTCGCATACACTGAATAATTGAATATTACTGGAATTATCTACCCCTTAATAAGCTGTAATTTATTATCGCGTATTTTGACTCTATTTTGTGAATACAAAGCGTGTAAAACTTTTGTTTTTCGATATCGACAAAATTTGTGCTCATACTAAAGAATGTGTTAGCGGAAAGTTATGGCTACTTTCGGTCTACTAAAACAATCGATAAAAATGTTTCTTTTTCATTAGATCTATTTAGTTAGGGAAAAAGAAGGAGATTCAGAAGGTGAACGAACCCAAACATGGTTTTAGTGAACAACTGTTGCTATGTAAGGAGTTACTGAAAGAGTGGAAGACCAGCATTAGTTAGTTTAGTTTTATTGGCTCTTATTTACAAAGATATACGAGGGTGGGTAGAAAAAGGTGGTACTTTTCGAATGAAACTTCGTCATTTGAAAAAAGAGTGTATTTATTTTTCGACGTAGTCCTCATCTAGCTCTATACACTTCTTCCAGCGGTGCTCCAACTTTTTGATCCCATCCAAAAAGTAAGATGGGCCGAGGTCTGCAAAATAGGCCTCCGTTGCGGGGATCACCTCCTCATTCGAGCCGAATCTCGTTCCAGCGAGTAATTTTTTAAGGTTTGGAAAGAGAAAGAAGTCGGAAGGGGCTAAGTCTGGAGAATACGCTGGATGCGGTAGTAATTCGTATCGCAATTGGTCCAGTTTGGCCATCGCTACTCCGACTGTGTGTACTGGTGCGTTTTCGTAGTGAAACAGCACTTCTTTCTTTGCCAAACGAGGACGTTTTTTCTGCAATTCTTCATGTAGTTGGTTCAATAACTCAGAGTAATAGAGCCCTGTTATTGTTCTGCCCTTCTTGAAATAATCAATAAAAATCACTCCTTGGGAATCCCAGAAAATAATCGCCATCACCTTTCCTGCCGATGGTACGGTCTTTACCTTCTTCGTCTCACGTTCTCTGGGAGCAGTCCATACTGTTTGGACTGTTCTTTGGTCTCTGGTGGAGCCATGTTTCATCGACGGTCACAAAACGTTGTAAAAAGTCTTTTGGATTACGCTGGTGTAGGGCCAAAACATTGCCCTGAAGTTATCACAGATAACTTAAGCCCTGAATTCCACGCTCGGAAACCGACGTGGCATACGAACAAATATGAGGACGACAAGTTGGAGCGCCGATGACTCTATTGTGGCTAATGTCGAGTTTCGTCCCGATTTGTTTTGACAGAATTAAGTTAACCCACGCGGACTTTAATTCCTCCGTCTAAAATCTCCTTGCACGCTTCAATAAGAGCAAAGACTTCTGCCTTCAATTCAAGACTTCCCGAGTGAATTCCGGATCCTGTACCGACTGCCGTTTTCGAACCATCGGCGAACAAGTATGTGCCGATTCGTTCCTCAATATTCCCTGCAGACCAGTATGATCTCTCGGGAATTAACACGCTGAAGTTCCTGTCAAAGCGGTATTCCGGTACGCATTTGACAGAATTCATGCTAATCATTGGGATTGATTTCCTATGGCGATTTATAATCATGGCATGACCATAATTTTTATCCACCCAGCAATCTACATTCCTCAACCTAAGCGCCGTTACCAGCGCTTCCTGTTCAACAAAGATATCTCCGGCAGATAGTAGAATCTCAGAGATATAGTCGGTGTCAATTTCATTACTCCAGTGATTCCCAACAGGAATCTCTTCTGAACATGTTCGGCACTCGATCATACGCTCGTTATTTTGGCTCTATCATACCACACATGACTTCCATATCAAAGTATGGGTCTAATGATGGATGTGTATAGGCAGTTGATCACATTTTGCTTCAAGCCCTAAGTCTTCCCGAAAGCACATCGACACTGCCAGTATATTATCTTCGTTGCCTTCTTAACTCTTTCCTCAATGTGTGCTTTGAAATTAAGTTTCTTATCGAGGATCACTCCCAGGAATTTTGCCTTTTCCGCAAATTCAAGTTTTGTTCCATTCAATACTGGAATGCTCACCTTCTTCAGCTAAAAAATCAGACTGAATGGTAGTTTTTGTACGTTTCAACATCATCACATCAGTAGAAGAAGTAACCACGCATTCCGTTGATAACCTCAATTTTTCAATGTCTCTCAACAAACACTACACGAAAAGATTTTAGTTCAGGTAGTAATTTGATCTGTAACCATAATCTAAGCTACCTGTTAACCCCAATGTCTGGGTTTAAAAATAGAATTTCGTCCAAGTTTGTACAATCTGGTCATTTGAAAGAGACCTGACTGGCAATACTGAGGTAGATTTACATACATTTACCTCAGTGCTGCTAGCTAGGTCTCTTTCAAATGACCAGATTGTACAGTCTTGTCCCCGAACTTCAAGTAGTGACATCTATGCTATATTTGCGCCTCAACGTACAACTATTCCCTTTTCTCTATTGGCGCCGTCGATGCTTCGATATCAGAATGCGGACTAATATCAAACTAATTCCTTAATCTGTACCTTTTAATTTTGGTTGACCGGATGAAAGGATTTGCTAACTTTTGTTTTTACTTTAAGTTAACGGAAGTGTAAGAAATTCAGAGATTTGTTGAGCGAATCAACTACGCATTTTTACAGACGGACCATTTCCGCATTACCCCCGTTTCTTTCTTGGAAAATTCTTGAAAATTATGTGGATCCTGTATAATTTTCATGAATGCGATGACTTGCCCATACAAATATTGGATAGATAAATGTTATTGCTCTTCACTTTTTATTGATAGTCTGCATGATGGCATATAAATTATAGTACATGACGTCGTAAGCGGTGAATTCTTTGTCATAGAAGATTTTTAAAATCTGTTAGGTTCAACGGTCTCGACAGTTTGCGTGTTTTATATGGATGTTTAAATGCTCATTCGGCTACTAGTTCTTTCTTTATTAACACTTAGGTATTTTTATTTGCAAGTACGCATTTATTTTTCGTTTCATAAGTGGTTGAAAGTTCTCTAGCGCTTTGATAAATTTACCTCTTTGGATTATGTTATCGAAAATAAGCGAACAGTTGGTAGTTAGAAACAGTAGAACAAGGTGTGAAATTTAGTCGTTATCATAAATTTGAGGAGTTAGGTTCATATTTGAACTAGAGAAAATGGCTGATCCGTACGATTTGGATAACGTAATACCACGCAATTTGATATTTTCATTTTAATGCTTCATTTATACATTTAATTTTCGATTTCATCAAATTCATCGTAATCACAAATTGTAACATCGAGTGAGAAGTTTGTTGTGTTTACGTATCGCGAAATTTACTCATCTCACAACTTCCGCGTTATTTAATAAAGTCAAGAGTTTATCCGAAATTAGAAGTGTTTCCCAAGAAAAAATCACACGCCCTAAAACTTCTGAACTGAAATATTAATTTATTTTAGTTTGACTACAGCGCGTTCGATTTTCCCAACCAATTATGGTACATCATACCCGAATGGCAAATAGCTGTAAAAATTTCAACATTCATCCCGCTCTTAATATTCGGAATTCTAGGCAACTTTATGCTACTAAACGTGATCATTCGTAACAGAGCCCTGCAAACTCCGACGCACTTGCTGTTGGCTAACATGGCTTTGGCAGATTTTTTTGTTCTTACTATATGCCCCGTACTCTACATGTATAAGGATTTTTATCAAAATTTCTTATTGGGCACGATTGGGTGCAAAATGGAAGGATATTTGCAAGGTAAAAATCTTTATTTTGTTCATATAGTATTCTTACAATCAATCATCACATCAATATGATGTTAAGTACCACCCCTTTGACGCATCTGTAGCTCGATATGGTTTTTCAGTCGTCTAAAGATAAGTTGTTATCCAACTTTTCAGGCGCGTCAACTTTTGTTTTGAGTGTTGGGCGCTGAAGGCTTCGACATTAAGTGTAATAAGGGGATGTACAAAAATTATGTATGAGATTCAGGGAGGAAGACACACAAAATTAACAAAGTAACAAAATTAGGTTGCTCTAAAATGCGAACTTCTGATACGTTAGAGGTAGTGAAATTGAGTTATGTGAAAAATGGAATGTGCGCTTGAGATGGCTAATTTGGTTAGGCTACAAGAGCCGATAAAGATAAAAACTATAGTTTCAAATATCTTACGACTTCGGAGGACTTCTAAGACTAGGATTTTAGAATGTTTCCATCTTTTGATCTCAGGCGAATTTTAGGAACTTCCTCAATCGGTGATACGAAGTCGTACACAAATGAAGTCACGCTCGAGGAGAAGGGAATGCTCAAAATGTGATGAAAGCTGACGGGTGGAATGTTATTTCTTATTTGTCTACAAAAATAAGACGGTTGCGGTAATCTGTTGCATTTCGAACGTAGAAGACATATTTAATTTATTTACATGCGACGGGGCCTAAAATGAGGACATTTTTGTAAGTTATTTTTTGGGATTTCGGCCCTTGGCATGTAAAGTTGATGTGTACCTGTTTTGGACGATTGTTTTTAGGCACTCGCGAAATCGCCTTAAAGCAATCGTCTAAAACAGGTACACAAATAACTATTACGCAACAAGGAAGTAAGCCGAAAATTCTTTTGTCATCTTATCTACATAACACGAAAATCAGCTTAGATAATGCAACAGTAACAGTAAACAGAAGTACACAATGCGAAAGTCGACGTACACGATGCTAAAATCAATTAGTGTACTTTGATCGCTTGTTATTGTTTTCATGTTTTGTCTTCGGGAAATTACAATTTTCGTTGTTCTCGTAATGAAATAGTTATTTGTGTACCTGTTTTGGACGATTGATTTTCGACAATTACGCGAGTTGTTGACCGAACGAAGTGGTGCACATAAAACTTTACATGCAAAGGGGTGAAATCCCAAAAAAAATTACAAAAATGCCCTCATTTTCGACCCCGTCGCACGTAAAATTATGTGAATTACAAGGGATGACGTATAAAAATTCAACCCGGCGCGGGCAGCAATTTTTATACTTTCATACCTTGTAATCCAAATAACTATTTCATGCTGCCTAGCCTACTAGAAACGAAAAATGAAAAATATAATCCCAAGGGGCGAAAAGCTTGCTTTTCACCCCGTGGGATTTTGTTTTTCTTTTCGTCACGCGTAGAAAGAATTTTCGGCCTACTCCCTTGTTGCGTAAATAATTATTTTACATTTGTTAGGTGAAAATTCATATTTTCTCACCTCAAATAAGGGGCGAAAATTGATTTTTTCATGGGTAGTTCCAAGCGAGATGAAATACTTATTTGTGTGCCTGTTTTGGACGATGGATTTTAGGCAATTTCGCGAGTTGTAGACCGAACGAAGTGAACAAAAAAATAATTAATTTTCGACTCGACGGATTCCAGTCAAACAAAATGCTAGCACATACAAAGTTCACAGGATTACTATAAAGTAGTTCATTCGCTAATCTGGCAAATATTTCTCGAGATACACTTACGGAAATATATTTTTGCATCAAATAGAATTTTGTACTTCTACGCAGGTTTTTGGCAGTGTTAAAAAGCTGCGCAGAAGTACAAAATTCTATTAATGCAAAAATATATTTCCGTGAGTGTATAAGTGTTTGGAAAAACAACACAGTCGAATGTGTTTTTGAGTTACTTTCTATGTTTTCTGTGAAATTCGTCTTTTCTTTGCTTAAATGTGTTAAGTCATCTACAATAATTGTAATAGTGATAAAAAGTGTGAATCTTTTTCGGGAGAAAATATGAATTTTCGCCTAAAAAATGTGAAAAGTTTAATTCATAACTCGGGGAAAAATAGAAGAACAACAAAAACCTCTTAAAAGGTAAAGTGTGACGCAGTCCGTGAGTCTGCTTCCAAAATTAATGATATCGCTTGTGGTGACGATATCGCTGATAATACGCAGAAGTTTGTTTGAATATAACCTTGTGTTCAAAGTTTTAATTTCCTGAAAAATTAAAGCGCTGTTTTCAAAACAAAATTACGTTGTGTTAAAAAAATTGCGTCACAAATGCCGGACCCAACGACGAAATCATTTTTCTGTACTTTCAGTTTTCGCGCTGCTTTTTCTCACAAAAAAAATTTCTCCAAAAAAGTTTTTCTCCGAAAAAAATTTTTCTACAAAAAATTTTTTCCTTCAACAAAATTTTCTACAAAAAAATTTTGTCCGAAAAAAAATTTTTCTTTGAAAAAAATTTTTCCTTAAAAAAATTTTCTCCGAAAAAAATTTTCTTTCCGAAAAAAATTGTTCTCCAACACCTTCGGCTACCATCGGAACACATCGTATCACCTTCGAATACCTTCCGAATACTTTGTGTCACTTTCGGCTACCTTCAGCTACCTTCGGAACACTTCGTGTCACCTTCGGCTGCCTTCGGAACACTTCGTGTCACCTTCGGCTGCCTTCGGAACACGTCGTGTCACCTTCGGCTGCCTTCAGAACACTTCGTGTCACCTTCGGCTACCTTCGGAACACTTCGTGTCACCAATTCTTCTCAGTGATTTATATAACTTTCCTGAAGAAATCAACTATCTAGGTATTCTTATTCAGAATTTAGCAAAAAATCCAAGATGGTGTCACTTTGACAGTTGGCGGCCATTTTCTTAAGATACAAAAAAATTCTCCTGACCAAACTCTATAACTTTCTAAAAAACCATCTCTCTAAGTAGTGTCATTACGGAGCTACAATTCGAAAACTGAAAAAGTATAAACGAAAATCCAAGATGGCGCCGCTATGACAGCTAGTAGCCATTTTCTTGATTCCAAAAAATTCTCCTGATGAAACTCTATAACTTTCTAGAAGAAACCATCTCTCTAAGTAGTGTCATTCCGGAGCTAAAATTCGAAAACCCAAAGAAGCATAATTTACACCTAACAAAAATCCAAGATGGCGTCACTTTGGCAGATTTCTGAAAATCCCAAAAAATTCTGCTGATCAAACTCTATAACTTTCCCGAAGAAATCAACTCTCTAGCTATTGTCACTTCGGAGGTAAAATTCGAAAACTCCCGAGCATTACCTAAAAACCCTCAAAATTGGCCACTCACTCTCGTTGCAATTTTTTCTGCTTGTGCCACAAACTTTACTCTCGTTGCAATTTTCCTTGCTTTGGCCACAGACATCAACCTTGTTAAGCAATTTTCTATTTTCTTCCCTTGTCTTGAAAATAACTATTTCGTGTTTCTGAACCAAAATATTTGAACATAAATTGCGAACTCTTCAATTTGTAGGTTAAGCACGTGTTTCCGTTCAGAAACAAAAAAGAATTTTTTCCAGCTAACTGCTACACATCACTTAGTAGGACTCTAGCCAATGACATGAGAAATACTACAGTATTATGTTATGTCATTTTGACGGTTTTAGAAAAAATAAGGTTGATAAGTTGTAATCCAAAAAATTTAAATTAAAAATAAAATTCGAAAGTACTCACCATGCTGTCCGAAACGTTTCAATCTAATTTGCCACATTGCGTAATTAATTACCCAAAATACGTGACGATCCGCAACCACCAACTACACGATAAAAAAAGAAAATGCAAAATAATTCACAAAATAATTCAAAAAATTTGGCAAGCAGAAACAGTCACAAAGAAGCACAGAAAACAAATGGCACACTACCATGTCATCTTTCGCTTTTTTTGAACAATAATCGCATAGGGCAATAAATGGAGAATTTGTTAATGTGTGCGTACGTCGGCCATTTATATTGTTATTGTCTGAATAAAATTGTTCGTGAAAAATAACAAAATACCAAAATAATTCTTATTTCAGCAAGGGGCAGAATGTAATTTTTCATGTTTTGTGGCCAAAATCGAAGGCCAATAATTTTTTAAATTTTCTCCCGATTTTGGACCTCTGCCTGAAAACCTTTTTGTGTATATGTTTTGTAGTACGCCTGATCTTAGGCATTTTCGCATGAAGACCTCGCTTTACTCGGTCTACAACTCGCGAAATTGCCTAAAATCAATCGTCCAAAAGAGACACACAAATGACTATGCGCATTTCATTTTCTCATATATTGGAATATTTTACAAATATTGAAACATATGCAAGAGACCCGTACGTAACAGAATTGATGTGGCAAACAGAGTTGATGTTACGAAAAGACTCCAACGTATTTAAGTATTGCCTTAACTCTTTAAGCGTATGCAATTACGTCCACATTAAATAGGACTGGAAATTGCCGAAAGGGCAATATTGAAAAACCCGTCCGAAGCAACGGTATAAGAAAATCCTTCCAAAGGCACAAAATTCACCCCCAAATAGACAAAATTTGCTCTGCAACATAGCAAAAAAAATTTGGCTAGGGCCGACCCTAGGACACACGTCATGTTGACGGACGAACGGACGGACGGACATTTTTTTATTGCTGCTTCGTCATCTAAGGACCATGATTGATGCTCCCCATACTCTCGGGTCGAAATTCGACTGGTTACAGAAGTCGTGGTAAATGCAATAGACCCTTTTTCGAAGCACCACGTTCTTCGCACGGGTCTACAAATATGTTTAGAAATATCCATTCACTCACTTTCATTTTTTATATGAGTGTGAACACGCATATTATAAATGAAAGTTAGAGAATGGATATTTCCAAATTTAGTATTCATATGACGAAATGTAGAATTTCTGACACTCATCTGTTCTTCTAACTGTCAGTCTTACGTCAACAGTGTTTACAGTATCAAGTCAAAAAAGTTCATGTTCATGTATCAATGTCGTACGATTTGATTTTTTTTTCAGATGAATGAGAACATGCGCGTCTATCGCGACCATTTTTGATCAAACTTAATAACATCATGTCAGAGAGAAAATCCAATTAAACATATGCGAGGGACTCGTACGTATCAGAGAAGATTTGGCAATATTTTTTTAGTTAGGGCCAACCTTAGGATCGACCTGAGGCCCACTTGAGCCCTTAGCAAAGGCACCGGGCCCAAACTTGTTTTCGAATATAATTCGGTACTCGGTTATCACTCGAATAGAAAAAGAATAAACAAAATCGGCTAGTATTGACACGATTTATGTAAACAAACAGGTTGGGACCTAGTAGAAACTCTGTTTTAGGGTTCTGGCTGAGCCCAAGGGCTTCCAATCAAATACTTTTCTTCCATTAAATGTGAGACATTCGTAGACCTTTCGATTAAAAAAAGCTTTCGAAAATCGGAAGAGATTTACTCGAGTTATGTACAAGAAACACGTAGGACACTCGTAGAGACTCCTTTTTAGTGCCCTGGCTAAGTCCAAGGGCCTAATCTCAAAAAAGTTTCTTCTACAAATTGTGAGGCTTTCATAGATCTTTCGAATAAAAAAATAGTTATGAAAATCTGAATTATCTCGAATTATTAACAAAAACACGTAGGGCCCAAGTAGAGACTCGTTTTTAGTGCCCCCGCTAAGTCCAAGGGCTCGAAATCAAAAAAAAATTCTTCTGTAGGGCTAGCGCTACGTGTTTTTTGTACGTAAATCGGGTAAATCTGATCCGATTCTCAAAAACTTTTTTTCCTGAAAGATAATCAAAAAATTGATTACAGGATTGAAAATTATCGACGTTACGGTCGAAAAAGTGGTTTTTTGAAGGTTGGTGGAACTTTATCTCTGCAAAATTAGAACGGAAATCGCTCTTCAAGGTTTTGAATGAAAGATGTGGACATCAGAAAGTCACAAAAATTAAATTAGTGAAAATATGTTGAGTGATTGAGACCGTACAGTCCTTCGTGTATCCCTAACTCACGCAACGCGAACCTAAACGATATTTGGTGGTTTCGTGAATGTTCTTTTAATGATAAGGTTTTTGTGCAGTGTTGTAAAGAAAAAAGAGGCAAACTTTTTTTCCATGTCTCTCTTAAGTGCTCTTGGTCGGTTCTAAATTCTGGGCTTATTTTAAGGGTTTGTTGAGGTTTTTAGCGCCGTTGCTTCGTACGGGTTTTTCATGGCTCTATGAACGATTATCCCCAGTCAAAATATCCCCGGTCAAATTATCACCGGAAAAATTGTCCCCAGATATAATATCCCACACAAAACAGACAAAATATCCCCAGTCTACTCAGAAATGGTGAATATAGGTAGGTATTATTAGTTAAATATTATATTGTGTGTTGGGGGGCTCTGCCCCCTCATCCCCGCGCCTGCGGTGGGCTTTTGTACGCCTTGCAGGTGGCCTTACGTAAATGGGGTGCTGCTCCTTGACCCCCCTTTTCGGGGACTGCCGCCCATCGACCCCGCTTTTTTATTTTTGGTTGTTTACTTCAGACCTGCGGCGCCAAGTACACTTCACATCATGGGCTCGCGGTGGCGATGCGCCGGCGCCCGTGACGCAAGTCCCCATACGAACAAAAAATTCAGAAAAATTTTTTTCGTAGACTTCGGAACCATATATACAGCTAAGTTTTGACTTTTTTCCGTTGCGTCGTACCCCCTTGAGACCTAGTTCATTGGATTCCTTGTAAAAATTTGATTGAAATCGACATTTTACTCATTAAAATCGGTCCAGTGGATCCGAAGATATGACCTTTAGAAAATCGTCATTTTCCATACAAAATGTGCTGCTTCGCCCAAGTTAATGGAAACATCCTACGTTAGTTCCTTAGTTAGTTAGTTAGTTAGTTAGTTCCAGAGCCATTTGTATGAAGACCGACTTTTTTGGCTCGTGCTCGAAAACGGCTCGATAACTTTTCTTGAAATTTTGCAGGAACCTTCGGGTGGGCATTCTACGCCATATGAGATTTTAAAAAAGGGGGGTACGGCCTCGTTTGGGCGCTATGGCTCTTAGAAGGCGCCGTATAAAGCCCATATGTATGTGTTTGTGTGTGTAGTGTGTATGATAGCACATTTTGTATGAGGCAATGGTTGTGTGTCCGAGATAGAGGTTTGGTGGCAAAGGGAAAGTTGTTTGGTTGGGTGTGTAGTGTATCAGGGTGACCGCCAAAATGGCGGAAAATAGGCGGGGACTCAAAAAAAAACTTTTGATATGTTGTAGAGGAAGTTGAGGGGATCATTTCGCTAATGGAAGTAGTAGCCGCCGCGCTTCGATTTGGCGGCGGCGGCGGCTAAAAAAAAACCTTTGAGATGTAGTAGAGAAAGTTGAGAGGATCATTTTCGCCCATGGAAGTAGTAGCCGCAGAGCTTCGGTTTGGCGACGGCGGCGGCTAAAAAAAAACTTTTGAGATGTTGTAGAGAAAGTTGAGGGGATCATTTTCGCCCATGGAAGTAGTAGCCGCAGAGCTTCGATTTGGCGGCTGCGGCTCAAAAAAAAAACGTTCGATATGTTGTAGAGGAGGCTGAGGGGATCACTTTCGCCAATGGAAGTAATAGCCGCCGCGCTTCGGTTCGGCGGCAGCGGCGGCTCAACAAAAAGCAAAACATGACAATCACAACCAAAACCCTTTTTAAAAGGGAAACGTGACGAAAGTCCTCGTCCCTTCTTCCAAAACAACTGATATCAATTTGGGTGACGCACAAAATTCTTTTGAAATATTTTCACTTTTGATTAAAAAAATGCGTCACAAATGCCGGACACCCCAGTGTTATAGTTTTTCTGTTCTTTCAGCTTTCACAATGCAAAAATTTGACTTTATGGGATGTATCGCGTATTTTTGTACAGGAAATCAAATTTTTGCGTATGAAAGCTGAAAGCGTAGAAAAATTATTAGTTAATTGAAATAATTGGATTTAGTGGTTAAGTTGTTTTTATTTTGCTTAGCTTTCGACAACTAAGTTGTTGTTATCTTCAGAGCTAAATAGAAAGTTTATTTGGAAAGGTTTTTTTGACACAGTTGCTTTGGACGGGTTTTTGATATCGTCCTTTCGGCAATTTCCAACCAAAAATGTAAACGTATTTTCATATACTTGAGACTTTCCCATCTGTTCCCATCTATTCTGTCGCATACAGCTATCTTGCATATGCTTTTAATGTACATTGCGTTATCATGATTTGCAGGTGCTTTCTTAATTACATCTGTTTTTAATTTGTGTGCGGTTTCGTATGAACGATTAACAGCAATCGTATTGCCTACGGAGACTCGATTGACAATGTTCGGAACCAAAATGGTTATGGCCTGCACATGGATTGCAGGCTTCACGATAGCTGTTCCGTTAGCCGTTTACAGAACATACAAAGTAAGTAGAAACGTTCACCGCAACATTTAAGAAAACTAATTGGGAAACGTTAAAGGAAAGAGCATGGAAAAATTTTCTGGAAACTTTTTGCATGGAGAACACAACCATTTTACCGAGTTACTGGCTCGTTCTTTTTGCAACCCTTGTATGGTTTCCTCTTTGCGTCATGATCATTTGCTATACAGCAATATTTTGGAAGGTAAGTCACTGTTGTTGGTACATACTATGAAATTTTGCATACTAAATTATATCGAAAAATTAGCTCGATCGATATGAGGCGAAAATCCTTAAACGGGAAAGTCCGATCAGCGTGTCGTATAAAACAAAAGTGGCCAAAACGTTGTTTATTGTTGTTGTAGTGTTCTTGGTGTTGCGACTTCCATTTACCAGCTGGGGCTTTATTCGTAATAATTTGTTGAAGAAAAATCAAATGAATCAGGTGCTTACATATGAGGGTCTTTCATATGCCTGTCACTATTTGATATATGTGAATGCAGCAATAAATCCTGTCATCTATGGCTTGACCAACGATACGTTCAAGCGAGCCTATCATCAGACTCCATTATTTCCATGTCTCTGGAAATCCAAGGTAATAGTATATTATTAACCAAGGGATATAATGGCGCGATTATAGTCTAGGAAAGTGAATGTTCGAGGAACTCTGCCCGAGGAATATTCACGGACCGAGGCTATAATCAAGCTATTTATCCCTTGGTTAATACGATAGTTTATATCATTTGGGCATTCAATTTGCCATTTGACGTCATGATATTATATTCGAATTATAATGAAAATTATAGTCGAGTTGACCATAATATGCATATTATATACCTTCCAGTTTGTATGAAACTCGACTATAATATGGTCATTACACCCCTACTTTCAGGTGTATAAATGGCTAATTATATGCCCAAATGAGATAAACGATTTTATTTGCTTATTTTTTGGAATTCTTGAATGACGAATGATTTTAGGCTGAAAAAGACAATGACGCTTTCATGAAAAAACGGTATGAGTCGAACATTTGGTTTTGGATAACTTCAAAACATCGATGGGGCCTTAGTATGGACAACAGTAAAGCGACGATAACCACAAAAATAAAAATAATTTCGAATATGGCCGGTGCTCCTGATTCGGTTTCTGGAAATAGCGACCTTAATTCCAATGCAAAGCAGACATCTGTTGCCGAAATATAAAATTAAATTCAGTTTTTTATTATTTATTTGTTTAAAATATTTACATTTCAGAATAAAGACAATTCTAATGAATCGATAAAAAAAACTTCGTCTTAGTCGTGCTTCTCCCTTTTCTCAGTCCAAAGTTTTCGCTGCAGAGCAAAGTTAATGAGTTATTGTAACGCAACTAGTGTAGGGCATTTAGCTTTCCAGCTTGCAAAAATTAGGACAAAAGGAAACAAAACGGGATTCGATAGGGTTGAGAAAATCGCGAAAAACCCAAAAAATTGAGGTTTTGTGCAAGCTTTTTCTTACTATTAAAGGAAAATCGGAATTTTCCAAAATATTTTCCGATGACTATTTTTCCCAAATTTAAGATAGTTCAAAGTTCCTAAAACACTTTACCTCATCAATTTTAGCCATTTTTTGGCTGAGATACGATTTTTCAAAGTCAAAATTTCATCGAAAAAATGACCTCCGCGAAAACTTTTTTCGACTTTATACCGGTATATCGAAGAAACCTTGCTCCGAATTTGGAATCCAAAACTCTCAAAAACATCTTTGGAGTATTCTAAACATTTCATATTAACAAAATTTTCCTTTTCGAACTCGACGAAAAATTTCCCTCTAATGTCGAAAATTTCATTACACTCTGAAAAACGTCTACGAGAACCAAATCAGTATGAAAAATAATAAAGGTTTTTGTTCGAAAAAATCGTTTTAAGTCAATTATTTGATTAACAAAATTGTTTCTTGTGCTATTGTTGGTGATGGGGCGACCGAAAAAAAATTGCCAAGTAGGTCATGGTGGCGCCACCAGCGCTTTTTAGTAAAAAATTTACACTTTGTGCGAAATCTATCAATCATATTGGGTTGCTATGAAAGACAAAGTTGTGTGAGGGTGGTGGGGTGATCAAAATTATGGCCGCCGTTGATGGTGGCACCATCAGCGCGTTTTTACCAGGATTTAGATTTATCAGATTGGGTCGGTCCATCTCTGGTTCTTGAAACACAAATCTGATGATCCTTTGTTTCGTACCCTGTTCATCATGTAAATCTCGAAAACCTCCCAGTTCCTACAAGAAACCTGTCTAGAGCGGCAGGTCCCATTTTAGGTACTGTTACAGGTTGGACCACATGACTACTTAGAGTCCTAAGTCTCAGTGAGGAAAACTTCGGGCATTCGCATATAACGTGAACGCCCGTTTCCTCACTTAGGCCGCAAGTGCAGTTGGGATCGTTGAAGATCCCCATTTTTGCCAGGTGTTTGCTCAGTCCGCAATGCCCGGTGATCGCACCCACCACCCTCTTGATGCGCTTCCTGTCCATGTTTAACAGTTCTCTGGCCCACCTCCCATCGGACACCGGGAAGAAACGCTTCGTGTGCATTCCTCCTTCATAGGCGCTCCAATAGTTAGCGATTTCCGACCTCACCCAGCTCTTCATCGCTTTCACGCATGCCGAGTGTGTGATGGGTATAAGAGGTTCCGGCCCACAACTCAACGTTGCTAAGCCTCTTCTCGCTAGCTCATCCGCTCTCTCGTTTCCCTCCACACCAGAGTGTCCGGGAACCCAGGTCAGCGTGGCCTGATTTCTCAGTCCCATCTGGTTCAGGGTTTCCTTCAGCTCTTTTACTAGCCTGGATGTCACGACAGGCGACATAAGCGCTTTGATCATCGCCTCACTGTCAGAACAGACTGTCACATTTTCTCCACATGCCTCTGCTGGGAGTGCCTCCCGCGCTCCCATCAGTGCCGTGAAAGTTTCAGCCTGAAAAACATCAGCGTATCCACCTAGGTGGTACCATCTTTCCGCCAACAACGGTTCCGCAGAAAATACTCCGGCTCCCGTGCCTTCTGAAGTTTTAGAGCCATCAGTAAAGCTCACAGTTCCTTCATCTGATAGGCAGCTTGGCCAACCTTCCAGCCATTCAGACCTGCTGGGTACGACAGCCTCGAAACGCCTTACGAAGTCTGTCTCCGGTTTCATTCGGTCCCTAGGCATCGCAAAGACCTCGTTAGTGATAGCCTTCTTGATTTTCCCATGGCCCGAAATGAAATTTGGAGAGATCGTTCTGAGACAGCCTATCCGCCGTAGCAAAAGCTTTCGCCTTCAATGCCACATGGATTGGTGGGCAATGCCGAAGATCGGGTCAAAGATCATCCTGACAATTAAGATCCCACATGACTCTTTGCGCTCATTACCGCTGTGATTAGGCCCATGCTCATTCACGGTTGTGTTGTATGGTGGCCAAGGTTCGAAGTGGAGTGTTACGGAAGCTGCCAAGTGAAATTCAGAGGCTTGTTTGCATTTGCAATACTCGCGATATGAAGACCACGACCACCTCAGCCATTGAAGCGCTGCTAGCCTTGCCGCCACTGGATATAGTAATCAGGGCTAGAACCTTTGCTACCGCTGACAAGCTGGCGCGAAGAGTCATGTGAGATCCTTCACACCAATACGCTTTCTTTGATACTTTACGAAAAAAAATACATTTTCACGAAAAAGCGCTGGTGGCGCCACCATAGCCAACGGTGACCAATTTTTTGCTCATCCCATGATACACCAGACAACAGGAAACAATTTCGCTGGTCAAATATTTGATATAAAACAAATTCGTTAAAGAAAAACATTGAAAATTTTGGATATTAATTTTGGTCTCGTAGACTTTTTTCACCGTGTAATGAAATTTTCGACATTAGAGGAAAATTTTCGTTTGGTACCGAAGGTTACATTTGGCTCATTTCAAGGTCTTCAGGATAGTCCAAAGATGTTTTGTAGCGATTAACATCAAAAATTTAGATATACCTATTTTGGGAATCGGAGTTCAAAGACGAAAAAAGTTTTCCCGAGTGTCCATTTTTCGACGAAATTTCAACTTTGAAAAATCATAACTTAGGCAAATTTCGACCACATTTGCTCAAATGGGTATCAAATGAAAGCCTGAACTATGTAGAATTTAGGAAGAATACGCATTTTTAAAAAATTTGGAAAATTGTTGCTGAAATTGGGCTCTGAGTAAAGTCTTACACTTAACCTCGAAAATTTCACTGTTTTTCTCGAAATGCTGAAGTGGGATCGAGTGAGACTTTTTGGACGTTATTTAGATGCTTAAGGACTATCGAATTACGGTGGATCTGTCTTTTACCTAATTTTTGCAAGCTCTTCCATACAAAATTTTTTAATTGCCCTACACTAATTGGAGAAAATTGTATCACACGTTTGCTTATATAGCTAAAAGTGGTCGAAGTTAAGTGTTTCGAAAATTCTTGGCATAAGTTTGAGCCCTCTGGGGGGCGAAATATGCGTGATACGGACAGAAGACAGACGGAAATCAGAGCATATAAGCGTAACCCACATGTGAATTACACTAACAAACAAACAAATGAAGTAGAAGAGGTAAAGGCGCAGATGCAGATCCACGTATGAGCGGTAACCGCAATCGCCCGGGTCATTGAAAAGAATTCGACCGATTATTTTTTGAATCCCTAGCTTACTGTTGAACTTGTAGCTAACATATCGACTTATGTTAGCAAAGTTCTAAATATCCGACAGTCACAAGCTTTTTTTTTAGATTTATCAGGCTGGGGCGACTTACTGCTGGGTCATGAAACACAGATCTGCTTTGTTCCTTTCGCGTTCATCACGTAAATCCTTCGAACCTACCAGCACCAGCAAGGAACTTGACGAGGACAATTATTGGTCTCAGCTTTAGTACATCCAGAGGCCTGATCATATGGCCACCCAGAGTCCCGAGTCTCAGTTGAGAAAACTTTGGACACTCGCAAATTACGTGATATCCGGTTTCGTTACCGAGACCACAAGTACATTCGGGATAGCCAACGATTCCCATCTTTGACAAATGACTGCTTAGCCCACATTGCCCGGTAATCGCTCCCACTACTCTTCTTATACGACTCCGGTTCATGTTCAGCGGTCATTTGTCCCTTGCAGTCGGTTATTCGTAGGAACTGCTTTGTCTGCCTTGCCCCACCATATTCACGCCTACGCTTTATTCCCTCTGAACGCACCCATTGCTTTACAACCTTGTCACATCCTGACTGTGGTATAGGAATGAATGGTTCAGGTCCACATTGAGCAGATGTAGCACCGAGCTTGCCAGTTCATCCGCTCTCTCATTTCCATCTATTCCAGTGTGCCCCGACACCCAAACAACCGTCACCTAATTTGTCAGGCCCAGCTGGTTCAGTGTGCTTTTGAACTCCCTCATTAATTTGTGGTGACAGGCGACATTATCGCTCTTTCAAAAAATGCTGTAGAAGCAACTTTCTAACTGACGTGTCTCTAGAAATATGAGTCATCAGTCCTGATTCTAGAAGTGGATGGGCTGACGTTGAAATTTCTTAAGATTACGCTTCCTGTTGTCATGCCGGTGCTCTTGCATATTGTGAACTTTTGTATCACGGCCTCGGAGTGTTCGAGGGCATGTAAGGTAGCCAAGGTACTGCCATCACAAAAGAAAACCAGAAAATTTGATCCAGATGATTTTCGGCCGTTAAGTGTTTTGCCCGTTTTTTCTAAGATTTTTGAGAACCTTCTTAAGAATCAAATAGATGGATTCCTCTCAAGTAGCGGTTTGGCCACATCTGTCCAGTCTGGTTTCCGATCTAAGCACAGTACTACGACGGCGCTGTTGAAAATTTCTAGTGATATTAGGAGAGCTATGGGTAGGAAACTCATAGCAATACTAATACTGCTGGACTTTTCGAAGGCGTTTGACATGGTTGACCACCGTTTGTTATGTGCTAAGTTAAGTTCCCAGTTCGGTTTTGAAAGTGCGGCATGCGCTATGTAAATGACCTTCCTGCTTCAATAAGGTATATGTTTCCTCATCTGTTCGCTGATGATGTACAATTATGTAAACTGTGTCGTGCTAGTGAAGTAAATGGTTGTTTAGAGCGTGTGAAAGCTGACCTTGGGTCTGTAGGTGCTTGGGCGACTGCTAACGGGTTGTATTTAAATGCTGTTAAGTCGCAAGCCATAGTAATAGGATCGACTGTAAATGTTAAGGTAACGCCAGTTGTTGTCGATGCTGCTGTTGAGTACAGGGTTACAGTGTTGAATTCAAACGGATTCTATGATGCCTTTCCTGAAATTAATTTTGGTGGAGGTCGAGTCGGTTATTCGCGCTGCGTCAGGAATTTGGGATTGGTGATTAGTCACTAATTTACTTGGTTGGATCATGCCGAGTCAATTTCCCAGAAAGTTTTCATGGGATTACGATATTTGTGGCCTTCTGCAGGATCTACTCCTCTTGCGACGAGACGTATTTTGGCTAAGTCTCTCCTGATGCCTCATTTGGAATACTGTTGTGAGATATATTCGTATGCTCTTGATAATAACTCTGTCAAAACCCTCCAAAGAGCCTTCAAATCGGTTGTCCGTTATGTTTATGGCAAATCTAAGTACGATAGTATTTCGGGCGTGAGTGATAAGTTGTTGGGTATGGGATTGTTTGAACATTTCAAGTATAGATCAATGATGATGTTATACAGGATACTGTGCGATGGGCCGGGATACCTCAGGGAGTTCTTGAATTTCGGTCATTCAGCTCGAACGAAACAGCTCATTATGAGAATGACAACAGATTTTTGTTTGCACGTGGTCTTAGTGAGTGGAATGCCCTGACGATTAATGTAAGAAATTCAGTGTCTCTGGGTACATTTAAAGGGAATTATCTGAAACGCAGGGTTTTAGTGGAGTAAGTTCGACATAATTTACATACGCTTTTCTAAATCAATTATTCTTTATTAGCATTTTAAAATCTCTTTGTGAATTACACTATGGAGTTATGAAGCCTAACTTTCTTTCTTTGCTACTTTTACATTAATTACATTGTTGATATTTAGATTTCTTCTTACTTTGACATTTACCGGGCATTTACCGGGAAAACCCTGAGACACGCGGTCGCTCAAATTAATTCCTCTACAACTTTTTCTTTGGACATTAGACCCATTTTATACGGCCGAGAAAAGGAATTTTGTTCATTCTATGGATCCCTAGGCCTGAACCACTCAACCGATTTCCACAAACAATTTTTATAACATTTCTTGTATCTAATACTTTCAATTGGTACCAATATGAACAATTTTCGTGCTCTATTTGTAGAGATATTTGCGAAAAACTTTCTTCGACCCTCGAAAAACCACGTTTTCGGACTCTCTTTCTATCACATATCCGGAACTATTGAACCGCCTTTGCTCATCTTCGAACTTAAACTCACTTTTTGACTACCTTACACGAAAGTTGGTGAAGATTTAATCAAGCTATCATGTCCACGGACAGACTCTAGGCAACAAATAAGACACGTACTTCGTACGGATTTAAAAATTGGCTATGAAAATTGAGATTGTGTTAGGGCCGTTGTGACGCACGACTTTCAAATATATGAACGAATGTTTATCGATTCTTTCAGCCTTGTCACCTTGTCAGTGAATATTGTCATAGCAGAACGAACATTTTCAAGACGATTGAAGACATACGATCGACAACAAAGCAAGAAAGACTCAATGGACTAACACTAATGCGTATGAATCGCGACGTTTTCTTGAATATTGATGATGTGATTGATGCATTTGCTCGAAATAAGTCCAGAAACCAGCATACAAAGGACTATTCGCACCCCATTACTCACTTTATCGTTGAGTTGCGAGTAGTAACTTCGAAGAAATACAGCGCTGCAAATAAATAGTTATTTGTGTGCCTGTTTTGGGCGATTGATTTTAGGCAAGATGTAGACCGATTCCCACGAAACCTTTGATTCAAACTGTCACGTAGTTTTGCATAGGGTAGGTTAAAGTGGGAAGGGCGAGCCTCGATTAAAAACTTCATTTTGTAGTTTTTAGTCCTAGAGAACTAGGGCGATTCATTAAGCATCCTCGTTGCCCTAAAGATCACAATTTTATCCAAAAATCCGGACTACGGCAGAGCCTATTTTTGAGAATTTAATTCCCAAAAGTTATTAAAAATCTTTAATTTAAGAATTTAGGAATTATTTTTAAGAATTTTATGTAATTTTTGGGAGTTAAACTCCCAAAAATAGGCCCTGCCTATGGGTAATACAAAAATGTTGTTCCCTTTTCGGGCAAAAGAGACGATTTTGCCCATCCTTGTCCTTGAACTTAGCGTTGTGTACATACCTTTTGAGGAAAACATTCAGACGATTTCTGATATCTCAATTCGACAATTGAAAAACCCACTTTTGGAACATCCATAAAGGACGTTCACTTTTAGTGTAGGTGGGTAGGTTTTTCGAAAGTGTGACTTACAATGTGTTAAGACACAGGAAAATCGTTGACAAGGTAGGTCCATAAATCAAAGAAGAAGGCGGTCGTCCTTAATGGATGTTCCCTTACACTTCGATGGTGATATTAAAAATTTTGTGTTGAACGGGTCTAACGAGTGTAGTGTTCAACGAAGAACCAATCATGAGACAAACCATGCTTTTTGTTCTATTCAGAGACAATGAGGACGACGTTGGTGGTTGGCTCGTGTACCTTTGAATAAGACCGCTATGCCAATTGTTTAATTGTAGGAAAAAGATTTTCTATGCAAAGCGGTTTTTTAGTTTGATTAGAGATAGCAGTTTGGGTATAGCAAGTGTCGATGGTACATGTTTATCATGCAAATTCGTTATTGTAAAATTGTAATTTGTAAAAATTTCTAAATTTTTGACAAGAACGTAAGTTTTGAATATTTAATTGCTGTTTGATTTTATAAGATGAAAGCCTATTACATGGCAATAACTAGCCGACGAATTTTTTTTTAAACTTCACGACCTTGGCTTGACATTGGTTTTTTAATTCGAACTTTGAGCACGTTGCTCACCTATGATCCTAAAAATTATTCTAAATATAAACTTCAAGTTCAAAATTTTACTAATTTAGAAAAACTTTCCTTTCTTTAGGATATCTAATTTAACGACTTCGCGAAAGTGAACCAATTTAGCGTTCGATCAATCGTTATCTGAAAATACAAGAAAATAACTCAGCGAAAATGACCAAAATTCTCCAAGTTTCGCTTATGGCCCTATTTCTATTCATAGTTGTGGGCCCTATTGACTTTGCCACAGCGGGTAAGCTTTTTGTGTTATGTGAAACGGTAAATGTTACGAGAAGTATGACATACATAAAACAAAGAGAAAAACTTTCACATTTCTGAACACATAAATCCTTTCTTTTCGCTTTCAGAATATCAAAATACCCTGTTGTCTATAGATGAGGCAACGTACGAGGTTAAACCGGTCTCACCATGTCGGTGTGCAAAATGTTGTACAATTGATGGGATAGACGATAGTTTACACTGTGGTGGTGGACAGGTATGCTGCAAGGTGTCATTCGATGTGAAACTGTGTGGAACCAATCCCGTTATTCTTCAAAATCATTACATTACCGCCGCCGATCCATAAATCTTAAATAAAGATTTTAGTTGTGGGATAAGGGGTATGCAGTAAAGAAATATGTTTGCTAGCACATATGAGACTGCATTAATTTGAATATGTTTTTTGTTTGTAAATAAAATTTTTATGGACGCGACCTCACAACACTCAATAGAATTTTATTTATCGATGCATACTGTATGTTGTAGAAATATGTGAGATTTGTGAAATGTGTATGTTACTCCCGAAAGTAGCTAATCAAAATGACCAAAAATCGTTGGATTTTCTGTGCAAAACAAGTGTTAACGTTAAAAAACTCACAAGGCGCTTAAACCGAGTTTTGTTACCCTTCTTGGACCATATCTCCGGAAAAACTTCACCAACTTTGCTCATCTTTGAACTGAAATGTTTGGCAACGGTGTAGTGTAGCAACAGAACGGCATCTTTTTAGCATCTCCAGGACACAATCAATGTAGCCCCATTGTATGGCATTCATCTGATCCATGTTACACATTTTACAGACTACACAGCGAACGTGTGAAAGGCCTCGGGTCTAAAAATTAGTAAAACTCAACTGTACGGACGTACAATTGAATTACAAACACTACTCTTGACAGTACCGTTAAATAACTCCGTTGTAAATTACAATTAACTCCATTGAAGAACAATGAAAAAATTCAGTTACTGCAAACACTTATTTTGAAGCGTTTTTTTACAAAATGTCGTGAAGCTCGTCGGTACACACGGTACTCAATAGAGATATCGTTCGTTTGTTACCATGCGTTCACAATTGTTATTTTTTATGGCACACGACTCGGCGCTGGGGTTTGCTACCATACATTCTAATGTATGAAAATAGGCGTGTGGAGGGGGAGAGGTGTCAAAGAACTGCGTTTTTAGGGTGCGCATTTTGTGAATGAACCCTAACACGTAATTACTGACCACATTCGATGTGGTTTTTCGTGTTAACATTCCACAAACATAAAATATAAAACTCTGTTGCTTGATAAAATAACGCGTTGCCAATCTCTTTTAAGAAACTTGAAAAGTGAAAAATTCGTGAGCAACTTCTATAAAACTAGACATCAAAAGTTAATAGTTCAAAAATGTGAACTCTTCATACTTTCCTCTTGGTTCAGCTCATGAAACAAACATATAAAATGAAAGAAAGAAATGAAGGAGATTTTTCAAACTTAGCATTCAACAAAGTAGGGAAACCACTCCGAAAATGGTTGGTACAGGCTGATGGAATTTTTGGAATTTAAAATGGAATTTTTAGAATTCAATGTAATTTTTGAATTTAATGGAATTTTCGGAATTGTTGATGGAATTTTTGGAATTGTAAGTGGAATTTTCGCAATTGTCAGTGGAAATTTCGCAATTGATTGTAGAAATTTCAAAAATCAACTCCAAAAAATTCCATTTAATTCCAAAAATTCCATTGCATTTCGAAAAAAATCCATTGAATTACAAAAATTCCATTCGCTTCTGGAGTGATATATGGGTCAAGAATATCCGGGATCAATCCAGGTGAGAACAATTCTGTATAGGATTTTTCTTCAATGAATAGGAAGAAAGTAACATTCCTAGGCACACCCATAATTCATAATTCATAATTTGGGTAGTTGTGGATTTAGTGCCGTAACGAATCGTACATAGAGGAATGACAAATATGTGATCTCTAAGAAGAATCCATATTAGCGGAAGCTCATAAAGTATTGCGGAACTAGTAAAATAAAATGATGTAGCCTCTGTCTCGGACTGGCTGTAAAGGCGGATTATTATTTTTATATTTGGGTCAATTCAGCGTTACTTATATTCAATGTAAAATGGGTAACGGTGGAATGGCCGATATATCATTCATGAAACGAATGGAATTTTTGGGATTTTCTGGAAGTTAATTGATTTTAATGGAATTAGGTGGAATTTAATGGAATTTTTTGTAAAAATTTTTTGAAAAATGGTTTTTGGTGTGATATCAGTAGTTTTGGAAGAAAAGAGGAAACAAATTTTAGAGAAAAAATATTCAGCGAAAAAGATTCCGGCAAAAAAATTTCCGGCGAAAAAAATTTCCGGAGAAAAAAAGTTTTCGGCGAAAACATTTTCGGTGAAAAAAAATTTTTGGCGAAAAAAATTTCCGGTGAAAAACAATTTTCGGCGAAAAAAAATTTCCTTTGACACGAAACATCTATCTTCAACAAAAAACAAATTAAAAAACATATGCAAAGACCCGTACGTAAAGCCTTCATGTGCGAAAAGCCTCGATGTACCAAACTCTTACTATTATCATAAATATAATGCGCATCAGAATGCATAGTCAAGTTCTTTTAGAACAATCAGAATTTAAACGACTCTCACAAATTACCCAAAGTAATGTCGAAAGCCCTCCCGAAGTACATTTTCTGAACTCTGACACCAATCACTCGTTATCTAATGTTCTTATCCCTCTGAGTTCTAGAAGTGGCTGAATCTCAGGATTGGGACATTTTTCGGGAAAACCCTGAAACACGTGTTCGATAACATTTAATTCTCAACAATTTTGCCTTTGGAAGCAACTTTCTATCTGTCATAGTTCTTGATATATGAATCATCCCTACCAATTCTAGAAGTGGCTAAATCTCGGAATTTGGACGTTTCTGGGGAAAACCCTGAAACATGTGTTCGCTAAAATTTAATTCTCAACAACTTTGCTATTGGAAGCAACTTTCCATGTCATAGTTCTTGAGATATGACTCATCCCTACCAATTCTAGAAGTGGCTAAATCTCGGGATTGGGACTTTTCTGGGGAAAACCTTGAAACGCGTGTTCGCTAAAATTTAATTCTCTACAACTTTGCCATTTGAAGCAACTTTCCATGTCATAGTTCTTGAGATATGACTCATCCCTCCCAACTCTAGAAGTCGCTAGAACTCTGGATCGGGACGTTTTTGTGGAAAACCCTGAAACACGTGTTCGCTAAAATTTGATTCTTTACAACTTTGCCTTTGAAAGCAACTTTCTATCAATCATAGTTCTTGATATATGAATAATCCTTTCCAATTCTAGAAGTGGCTAAATCTCGGGATTGGGACGTTTGTGGGGAAAACCCTGAAACACGTGTTCACTAAAATTTAGTTCTCTACAGCTTTGTCCCAGAAAGTAGCATTCTAACTGCCTTAATTCTACAGATATCTGAGAAAAAGTCTCACCTACCCCCAAAAAACCATGTTTTCGGACACCTTTTCGACCATATTTCCGAAACTACACGATCGACTTTGCTCATCTTTGAACTTGAACCATGGGACATATGTGCCTTTCAGTGAAAAAAGAGTTCAGGGTGATCGGTGCAGCCGTTTCGAAAAAAAGTGGAGACGGACAATTTTTTAAATATTGGATGTGTGGGAGCCCTGAATTTGTAGTAAACGTATAGGACCTTCGTACTTCGTACGGGTCCAATAATACATTTTCCCCCATATAGTAGACACGTTCCTGGTCGGCACGCAAAGATTTTCGTGATTTTTAAATGATGAACGGGAAAAGGATCAAAGGTCACAAGATCTATTTTCCAGACCACGAAAGTGTGGGGCCCCGACCGGAAAACAACTATTTTACTCACTGATAAAAAGCTTGTATGGGTACAAAGTGATCCGAGACGGTTTAGGTGTTACCAGATGACGTGTAAGTTGCATGAAGAATTGTTCGCTCCCATACACTTTCATACAATTTTGATTGTATGAAAATGGACCACCCTAGCAGCCATCAATCCTACTTAATAGATCGACGAAACGAATCACAGCGCAAGCCACACAGAACAAAGGATTATTGAGATTGATTGACGATCGCACTTTCCAGGTATTACCCGGTGCACGATATCGTCAACGCGTTAGGTGTAAAAATGTCTTTAGCGTTTCCATTCTTCCATGCTATTACCGACTGCGGCACAGTTTCGTCGTTCTTTGGAATAGGTAAGCAGAAGGCATTCAAAATTTGGAAGGAAATGGGAGAAAACCTATCAGAAGCTTTTCTGAAAATCCAATACGAAAATTTCGAAGCAATTGAGCAATCCGATTATTACAAAATAATTGTAAAATTCATACTGCACTGCTACGACTATAAAAATGCCGAGGAGACTAAATACGTTTCTTACTTTAATTTTTAATTAATTCACACGTCCATGAAATTTCTTTACTCATTTTTCAGCTCGACTTGCGAGGCAGTTCTTGTTCATTCAAAGGAATACGAAATTGGAGAATATCCCTCCGACGAGCGCTGCTTTTCTGGAGCACTTAAAACGGTCCATATTTCAAGGAGCACTATGTTGGGGATCTTCCACAGAAACCCAAATGGATCTGCCTGATCCGACAAAATGGGGATGGCAAACGTCCGAAAGTGGAACACTTAATCCTTTTTGGACCAAAAAGCCAGAAATCGGTAAAGTCCGCAGTGTATTGTTGAAATGGAATTGTAAAAAAAATGTGATCAAAATGCAGTTGCATGAAGGCAGGTATTTCATGCGCAGCATTTTGTGCCTTTGGCGGAGGCTGCTACAAATGATTTGATAAACATTTAAATAAATGATGAAATCGTAGATAAATTTTCACGTGAATGCATTGTTGTGGAAAATCGTCTTGCACTTTAACTCGGAAAATTCATAATGAAAGTTCGAAAATCGGGTTTTCTTTCTACAATAAACTCGGCTTTTATTATTCATCTGACTCCAACTTTATTCAATCAATTAGTGGTGAAAAGCTTTTTATCGAAAAATCATTTTAAAGAAAATCGGAGTAATTCTCCTTAAAGGATTTTTAACTTTAAACTTTAACTTTTTATCTCTATATCGGATATTATCCAATGGCAAGAACCACACAATTCTACTATAAAAAAGCTATTTTTGTGCGGTGGACCGCTAAGGTCCACGTCGAACAAACTCATAAAAAATAATTTTTTTATAGCAGAATTGTGCGACTTTTACCATCGGATAATATTTGATATAGACATTTCAAAACGACTGGGATACATTGAAAAAGGGCCCCCTCCGTCCATGGAAAATGGGTGTTCTGAATCGATGGGAATTCTTCATTTCTAGAATCGGATGAAAAATAGACCATGAAGGAATACTTCTAGGTCAGGAACTCTTTTGCGTACAACCTATCAAACAAAGATTAAATCCAGGACAGAAACGAAAAAACCTTAGAAATAGTGTTCAGGATGAGGAATTTTCCACAATCTACGTATTCTATGTATTTCAATAGTGCCCCCGAGTAAAAAAACCTTGCGATTTGAGACTGAAATTGAGACTGTTTTTGTGTATGGCACTGAGTACTGTATTTTGGACCGTTTTAGACTGTTTTGAGACAGTCATCATCATTAAAAATGATGAGTATGCTCAATTAATAGACATTTTTCTGGTGTTTGAGACTGTTGAGACTGATGAGTATGCTCATTTTGAGACTATTTGAGACTGTTGAGTATACTCATTTTGAGACTATTTAAGACTGTAGAGTATGCTACTTTGAGACTATTTGAGACTGTTGAGTATGCTCATTTTGAGACTATTCGAGACTGTTGAGTATACTCATTTTGAGACTATTGGAGACTGTTGATTATACTCATTTTGAGACTATTTAAGACTGTTGAGAAAGTTCATTTTTAGACTATTTGAGACTGTTGAGTATACTCATTTTGAGACTATATCAGACTGTTGAGTATGTTCATTTTGATGCTATGTGAGATTCTTGAGTATGCTAATTTTGAATTGCAGTTTGAGATGCTTTTTTGCCGCCAATGATACTGAAACTTTTTCATTTTGTTCGTAGATGCCGCCACGTACTCTTTTCTTCACAATTCGCGATTAATCTGAAATTATATTAAAAAGTTATTTTTTTATTTATACTTACTTTTTCGGTTCACCCACCTAAGTACTAACCGCGCCGAATGATGCTTAACTTTGCTTGTGGACCGCCAACGACATAGCTCATGTTGCTAAATTGCACATGCGTTTTTGTAGTCTTATTTTGAACCGTTGTTACGAAAGGATATGAGACTGTTGAGTGTACTCATTTTCGACAAAAATATTTTTCACAATTTCATTGAGGCTTTTGAGACTGTTGAGCATGCTCAAATGTGAAAAATATTTTTTTTAGCC
>CM055403.1:69408986-69442588 GCA_029228625.1 Pseudolycoriella hygida
TATTCTGATACGTACGGGTCTTTGGTTATGTTTTTATTTTTACATACTTTTTCTGGTCACCCATCTAAGTACTAACCGCGTCGAATGATGCTTAACTTTGCTTGTGGACCGCCAACGACGTAGCTCATGTTGCTAAATTGCACATGCGTTTTTGTAGTCTTATTTTGAACCGTTGTTACGAAAGGATATGAGACTGTTGAGTGTACTCATTTTCGACAAAAATATTTTTCACAATCTTATTGAGACTTTTGAGACTGTAAAAAGGTCCTCAATTTTCGTTCTTACTTAAAGTCAAGTTCTCATGCAAAGGAAAAAATGTAATCTCTAAATCTTTTTGAAAAATTGGTATGATTTGGAGAATGGTAAGCAAGCCATTTTCTTTTGTACATTGCCTTTGCGTCTAATTCGTTTAAATCTAAATTAGATGAAGAGAACGACGCAAAAGTCGTTATTTCGATTTCCAATCAAAAGAAGTCCGAGGTATCAATCGTTACATCTGAAGAGAACGAGTGTGAGCAAATTGTTTCTTCGCAAAAAATAAATGAAAAACGAGCGACCTTAAGTGATGGTAAGGAAGCTATTTTTGGACCCGTGCGAAGTACAAAGGTCCTATACGTTTACTACAAACAATTTTATTGTAACATGGGGTAGATCGAGGTGGGAGTTGGGGCGATGCATCTATTATCGTCTAGACATGACGAATCAGCAATAAAAAAATGTCCGTCTGTCTGTCTGTTAGTTCGTGTGTCTGTCTGTTCGTCCGTCTGTCTGTCTGTTCGTCCGTCTGCACTTTTTTCCAAACGACTCAACCGATCAGCCTAAACTTTTTTTCCCACGATTCGAAGAAGTGAAGGCCGGATATTCATTTTCGAGAGTCGATGAAACTTTTTCGCGAATATCTCAGCAAGTAACGCACCGAAATTGATAATTTTAGTGTCAAATGAAAGCATTTGATTTAACAAAACTGAAAAAATGATTTTAGTAGAAATCGAGTTTTGGGGAAATATGCCTAAGTCCTTGGGATATAGCCACTTCAAGAATTGGGAGTGATGACACATATCAATATAATTACTTATAATTTGCTTGGTGAGAATTACAATCTAGAGAAAATAGTTTCAGGATTTCTTGAAGAAAGTACGTTGGTTCTCTTTTTGATATGGTGCAGAGGAGAACATTTAGGCCATCAAAGTGACTGGTCTCAGATGTACTTCGGTATATTTAGATACGTTCGAGTATTTTTGTAACATTTATTCTTTTTGCCACGTCTGTTCTGATACGTACGGGTCTTCGATTATGTCTTTTGTAAATTTTCGCTTTCATTACCAGTGAGTTGTTTCGTTTCAGTTTTCGATGTTACATCTTAATAACTTTCATCATTGAATTTATAGAGTATACTCAAAGTGCTTCGGGATGCATGATATCTGACGCGGAAGTTGTAGCCAAAATTAACAAAAAAAGACAGAACATGAAACGAAAAAGTTCAACTCTAGTAAATGGCGTGAATAACTCCAAACAGATTCGACCTGACTCAGAAATTGTCCGAGGTCGCTCTGCGATTAACATCGACACTCAACAGTCTCACTGCTTAAAAAAATATTTTTCACATTTGAGCATGCTCAACAGTCTCAAAAGCCTCAATAAGATTGTGAAAAATATTTTTGTCAAAATGAGTACACTCAACAGTCTCATTGGCTAAAAAAAATATTTTTCACATTTGAACATGCTCAACAGTCTCAAAAGCCTCAATGAATTTGTGAAAAATATTTTTGTCGAAAATGAGTACACTCAACAGTCTCATTGGCTAAAAAAAATATTTATCACAATTCTCGAAATGAGCATACTCAGCGATCTCAAATAGTCTAAGTGAGTGTGCTCAATGACCTCAGGCAGTCTAAATCTAAAAAAAAAATTAAATGAGTGTACTCACTGGTCTCATTAATGATGATTTTATAAAAAAAAAAGCGAAATTGAGTACTTCTGAGTTTTTTTCAGAAAGTGAGACTGTTTTGAGGCTGTGAGTACATTCAATTTTAGTACTCACTGAGACTGCCATTTCCACTCGGGCTAGCATAAATACTATCAATTTTGCAGTCGAAATTCACTTTGCTTGTGAGATATTTCTTCAATAAAATGTCATTGATTTTGTTAGAAATTTATGACCCGGAAGGGGAAAACCTCTCCTGAATCCTACCCATATGAAAATAGAATATCCGTTTCTTCGCCAATGTTGTAGAGGATTGAGAGTAGAATAAATCTCTAGAACAAAGTTTGCTTCTAGAAATTCAACTTTAAAAGTTATTTGAGGTTATGTATGAACAAAAAAATCAGTTTTTCGGAAAACGTATGGAAACAGATAATAATAATAATAATCTGCCTTACAACCCATGAAGGGTTAGAGGCTAGGTCATTATTATTTACTAGTTTCGCTGTTTGTGGTTCTACTTTTTGAGATCCTTTTATTACCGGAAAGTTTTACTGCGCCAGTGGTAAGCTGTGCGACAAACCCAGTGCCATCTATGAGACGTAACTAGGAGGGAAACTAGTAGGAGTAGAATACCAACAATACCTTTTCCGGTAAGCCGTACGATGGCACTAAACTCAACTTCACTTGACTTGAACGATTCAATCAGCTTTGTTTTGTTTACAAATCTAACAATCGGTCCGACTGCGGTTGAGTTTCGAACCAACGCAGTGGCAACTCAATCTCGTAGTAGCAAGCAGACGTGTTAACCACTACGCTATTGAGATGTTGGAAAGGAGATGGAAACTATTTTTGTGAGTTTGTTCGAGGGTGGACCTCTACTATAAGTTCAATGTCCCAGAAACTCTAAAAAAAACTCTGGGAATTTATTCAGAGTGAATTCTGGAACACTTCGAACAGTCTTTTCTTCAGAAAAACGTCCAGCTCTATGTAGCAACAAGAAATGCAAATGATACTGTGAACTCAATGCTTTCTTTAAACGTTCTTATCGATTTTGTTTATTCTTCTTCGCTTACATTTATCGTCTTAAATGTTATAAATATTTCGTTTTTCAATTTCAATTAAACTCCTAGATTTATCAACTCTTAAACTCTCGTCGACGCCGTACGAATCCCAACGAAGAAGTTTGTCACGACAGGAAATAACTTTCGTTTCAAAAATATCAATCATGTTTTGGATCGGACCAGCATCACCACCTGAAACGATTAGTTTTTTTTTAGTAAATTCAACTGGTGGATTCACCAAAAATTATGAACGAACCATATTCTGTTGGTAAGAGCCTTTTAGGAACGTACTTGTACAATGTTTCGATATTTTTGTGCACATACAACTATGAGGAAACAAAAAAGGGTAAGGTCAGTCGTCTTTGGCGAGAAAAGGTCAGAAACTTACTCTTCTACGATTTTCTTCACTCATAAAACCCTTAAACATGTTAAATATTTCTTCAAACTGACTCGATATATGAATGTAGTGGAAAGCCAAGTATTTCGATGGTTGTGCTTCTTGGTTTAACTTTGCAATTTTTTTCAAACATATGGCGTCCAGTCGGTTGAAATGTTCTTTAGTCACGTTAGTAAAGTCCATAATACCAATGGCTCCACTTATAACGAAATTGTCGTCTTCCAACATCATAACGTCGCATAAAATTGAATTTAATTTAAATAATTCAGCCACTGCATATTCTGACGTGTTATATAAACCAGGCCTAATCAGCTGAATTTGAGGGCCTCCGTCTCCGGGAGGATTCGGAACTGTTAGTGTACATCTAATTTAGTGGAATGAGACTCAATTGTTAAACAGCTAGAGCACATCAGTCCAGTCACTTACCCTAACTTGATCAAAGCACTCATACGCTTTTCCAGCGGGTCTCTGTTCCGAATTAATTCTGGAATTTCTTCACGAACGGTAAAGAATAAATCTATTTTTTCTTTGGCCTTCTGTATGCTGTATTTGCATCCTCTCAAGAAAGTTATCAGAAATTGATCGTCTGTAATAAAGTATGGTCGTGTAAATGTAAACTAAGCTACCGCTGTACTAAGCTACATTATGTTTGAACTTTAGAAGACTCGACTTTAGCTTTAGCTTGCAATTAAATACACGAAAACCAAGTAGAATTGTTCTTACTCTTTCTTTGGCCTTTGAGATGGTATTCTTCAGATATTTTGTTTATTTTACTTTACTACCTTAATTCTACGTTTGTTGCATTAACGTATTTCACCAGCTTACTAACAATAAAGTTGTACAATCTTATAATTCTTTCACTGTACATCTCATCTGTGTATGTAGGATGCGTGAGAAAAAACTCCGAATGAACACGAATCCAACTTCACAGATGAAGAGTTGTGGAACATCGTGGATCTCAAATAAAGGAAAATTTAAATGCACACAGCATGTCACTCTATTTGAAACTATTGCGTCTTTGTATGTTCAGTGACCTTGACTTAGCCTCAACAATTTTCACACGAAAAAATTACTTTTCTAGTTTTCAACCCCCTTCCCGACCGTAATAGAAACACTTTCCCTAGACATGTAAATATTTGTCATAAACATAACTTACGCGAGCCAGTGCTATTCATCGAAAACCCTGAACCAACGAACGTCGCATGGACTTGCGAACGAGGAAAATTGAATGAAATCCGCCTCCTCCTTTACAAAATTGTTGAAATTTCTTGAAATAATTCCGTTTCCAACCACCCCCTATCCTCACCCCATCTTCCTACATCATCACATTCCTGACCTATCCAAGCCCTCCAATTCCTTATCGACTCTCTTCAACGTAATCATGTATTTAACAAGATACCGAGTAGCTCGAGTTAGACCCACTATATTGACCATACAACCCGAAAACACCAAACTTTTCTAGTTAGTTCTTTGAGGTCAATATCTTCTATTTAAAACTTGAAAAACCAATTTCAGTACCTTATTCGCATAAGTACCGTTAACTACACAAGGGTCTAAAAATTAACATTTCTACGTATTCATATTTTGCAAACACACATCATGTGTTACAAGCTATACAACTAATTAATTAGGATTAGCATTCAAACTTCATATGTCGTGCGTGTGATTCGCGAATGCACCGTGTGTGAACATTATCTATAATAAAGCATTTACGCACCTAATGGAGTCTTCAGATGTTTCTGTGTTAGCAGCCATTCTCTTAAAGTTTCTATATCTTCTGGAATTCGTGCTGGCACTTCATTCAGCTCTTTCGAAGCTTTTATGGCTAAAGCTTTTGACAATGGTCGTACATTAATCATTTTTAATTTGATTTTGACATATCTATCTTAAAACAAAATGCGTCCCTGTCAAAACGCACACGGAACGATTGTAACACTGCACAGAATTTTATAACAACTTGTAATGAAACAATTAGACTTTAACAAACTCAAAATTGAAAGTGATCGTCACCGCATAAAAAAAATTTCATTATCACTTTGTGCGAATTTATCACGAAATATGAGTATATTTTTGGCCTGATAAGATAACAAGTCTTCAGATTCATAGTTTCAAGTGGAGCCACATTTACGTTTTCAATTCACACCCAAGAAAATTTGTCGCCTTGCGAAAATAATTTCGTAAATAAAATATTAATGTCTCATTGGTATTTAATGAGTTGGAAGAGATACTAGAATGTCTTAGATATTAGTATACATTTCATGGTAAGTAAGATCCCTCTTTTCACAATGGTCCATGGCTATTTCGACAAGTTAATTTTAACAGACGTAAAACGTAATTGTAAGTAATAAATTATTCTACGGCATACCTTAAAAACGTACCGTTTTTTTTATTTTGTGGTTTTTCTTGAAAAAATTACAAAATTTGACAGTCGCAAACGAACTGACGGAGACCGAATGTACTACTGAATAGTATTTACCGTATTTACTATGTTATGAGCGGTCTTTACGCTGGAAATCAAGAACTATACAATTTTTAGGGTTATAAAAAGTTGCATTGTGATTTCAATTTACGTGTGCGCCATCGCTCATTTTTTTCGATTTTTTGCGGCTGTACTAACTAAACTGCTCCTTCCATTTATTACTTTAATTAATTTTATAAAAAAATTGGTTCATTTTTTCGGCATGTCGTAAAACAACTTTTTGTTTAAAATAATATTTTATGTCACTTTTGTCGAAATAGCCATGGTCCATTAGTTGTGGGAAATTTAGTATGCAACTTCCTTATAGTGAGAAGAAGGGTATCAGTACGCATCTAGCAATTTTTGATACGAGTATTAAAATCAGACTCCACCTTGGGCCATTTTTTGGGCACTAGTCTCGATAACATGAGAAAAATGATAACTAATTGTCAAGCTTAAGATAGTCGAAGAACTGAGGTCAAGTTCGAAGATGAGCCCAGATAGTTAGATCGTTCAGAAGATAAAGCCGTAGAAGTGAGCGAAAACGGGATGTAGTCGCTAACGCTTTTTTAACGCGTTAGTTTAAATAATAGTACAAGAATTGCTGGGAACGGGTTAGCTCAGTGGTAACGTACTGGGTACTGGCTTTCCACTAAGAATATGTGGGTTCAATTCTGTGTGGGACAAATTCTGTATAGGATTTTTCTTCAATGTATAGCATGAAAGTAACGTTCCTAGGCACACCCAGGCTTCAAAATTTGGGTAGTTGCGGATTTGGTGCCGCAACGAATCGTACTCAGAAGAATGGCGAATATAACGTCACCCATGAATTCTGCGTACAAATATATGAGTCTGACTATAGGCGGAGATATAATTAGCACCAAAAGAAATCCTAATGGTAAAATGCTAGCTACCGTTAGGCGTGGCCCAAAAAATGCCTGCCGGTAAAGCCCTATTAGTTTTCGCACCTAGCACATCATAGATGGCACTAGGTTTGTGTGCAATTTACCATTGACTCAGTAAAAACGTCGACATAGGATCTCTAAGAAGAATCCATGTGAGCTCACGAAAAATTGCGGAACTAGTAAATGAAAATGATCTAGCCTCTGACCCGGACCGGTTATTTATTTATTTTCCGGTCTGTTTTACAAATACAAGGATACTCGTATAGACTTACAAAACTGCAAAAATATCACAGAAGTTTACGTAAACATTGCTAGTTTACATTTATCACATTTATAGTTTCAGGTCTAGTTTCTTTATTCATTCGATTGCGTCAGGAGTTGCTTTGTGAATATCACTTAAGTTGCCAGGGTAGGCCCTGAGTGGGCACTCCGAAACGATATGTTTCATTGTCTGAATTTCGGCTCCACAGTCGCAGCCTGGGTCGTTTATAAAGCCCCATTTGTGCATGTGATATCCACATCTGTCGTGTCCCGTGCGAATTCGGTTTATAGCAACCCATTGCTTTCTAGAAAGATTGAGTCCACTTCACATAAGGAGGCAAAACGCATTGTAGAAAGAGCACCAGAAAGCTCAACGAAACTTACAGCTGCCTATACATCTCGATGAAGAAATACAGCAATCTAACAGACTAAAGTCCAGGAAACCAGTCTTCAAAACAGCAATCAGTCTAGACCAGGACCGGTTGTAACTGCGGGATATTATTACAAAAATTGTAAAGGGTAGATATTTGAAAAAAAAAGTCAATTGGATTCCAAAATAACTGAAATGCGATTTTCTTTCATTTATTTTGGAATCCATCGCGGAGTTTTCTGCGCATGAGCCCCTGGACAGTATGTTTCGTCACATTTTTGCTTGCGATCCAATTTTTGAAATCTTCATTGATTTTCGCAGAGTTTCCTGTTTTCCGTAGAATTTCTTTCCCAAAAACGCTCGATTGTCCGGCACTTTGGAACATTTCATGGATTGATGTATTTAACGACTAAATCAATTTTTTGTATTTTATGAATTTTATTGTGATTTTGGCGTAATGAGCAAATGCCAAATCTGACCAAAAGATAGTTGGAGAACTCAGCTGTTTTAGAAATGGTATGAGGCTTTTCTTGATTAAATCTTTGATTAAGATTCTCTTACTAATGCTCCCAGAAGTGACGAAAATCTTACTTCAAGAACCGTTCGAAAGAGGCGAAATATACTGAACAGGACCTCAGAAAGGACGTGCGCAGAAAACGTCGTGATGAATTCCAAAATAATTTAAATTCGGTTTTCTTTCGCTACGAAACATTTTTAGAGATTCAGTCATTTCAGTTACTGAAGAAGCTACTATGTTTTGAACTTTCCACATGTGTTTCATTCCAGTCCTTAGTTCATATTACTTTGACTGCAATTTTGTTTGTTTAACGTAATTCATCGTTACCATACAATTCGTAATTTAAAAAAAAACCGCTAAGATTTTCGATAATTCGATTTAGCTAGCGTTAGCCGCTAATAGCGGGATGTTTTGCATTTTAGCTCGCTAGTAGCGACCTTGATTGGCGTCCATTTCTATTTTCATAAAATAAATTTTTTTACTGTTATTGCCAAGATTGTACCCACACATTTACAAAACTATACAAAAATTTACAAGAAAAATTCTTATTTTGATCGTACCAGTTATCTTTTGTGACCAATATGGGAGAATTACTCGTAATGTAAAAAAAATAAATAAACTTGTTTTTCGAGTGTATATGTCTACAAAATAATTACGAATCATATAACCTGATAACGTGATAAAGTTTTTTTTCGTATCATCGTCAAATGAAATTTAAAACATTAATGGAATAATGTCATTTTGCAGAGTCATACTCCTAAGGTAAATGCATGAGAAGGTATAAGGGCTCTAACAAACTTTTATATAGCAAATTTGCCAGTCAGATTTGTGACAATTAAGCATTTTAGAGTAGATAAAAATCCCCTAAAAGTAACACGATCTGCTTGTTTGTAAGATTGGGTGAATTCAAACAGAAGAATCAAGTTAATAATTAGCAGAATATGTTAAAACCGTTAAAGACGAATGTGACAAGTTTCCATTATGAACAATTGTGCGTTACAGCATAGCGCACTAAAATGGCTAAAGTCAATTTTTTGCGGTAAACGTTGGACGCACGATAGAATATTATGAATATTATTAGAGAGTTTAGGCAAAGCGACTTACAGCCAAATTTATAACATATACATATAATATATAAGTTATAAGTTTACGTTACGAACTACGAGTTATAATTTATAAGTTACAAGTTTACGAAACAAGTTTTAAGTTTATAGCCCAAGTCAGTGTTGTAACTGATACAGATATGTACTGATCAGTTCCAAAACTGGTCCGGATCAATACTGATCAGTTTGAAATTGATATGTATCAGTACTGATCAGTTTTAAAACTGATCCGAATCAGTACCAATCAGTCTGAAAACTGATATGGATCAGTACAGATCTGTTTTAAGACTAACATGAATCAGAACTGATCAGTTTTGAAACTGATCCGGATTAGTACTGATCAGTTTCAAAACTACTAATTCAAATCAGTTTTGAAACTGATCAGTTCTGATGCGGATCAATTTTGGAACTGATCTGGGCTAAAAACTTAAAATGTTGACTTATAGCATAAATTTGTAGCCTTTAACTTAAACATATAACTGAAAACAAATAGCCATGTATTTGTTATAAATTTGGTTATAAAAGGCTTTGCCCAAACTCTCTATTAGAAACTTTAAAATAGTAATTATTAATATAAAAGAGCCCCGATTACGAGCCGCCTATTGTATTTTCATTCATGAGTTGAGGCGAGCTCAGTAAGTTAACTGGCCCCATTCCCTATTCGTTTCGAAAAAGCTGTTTTCTTAATACTTGCTTCTTTAACAAGTATGTGATTTCATGCTGAAGCCGGAGACGAGTTGTGGAATCACCTGATAAAGTCGCAATATTTTACCATTTTAGAATTAACTTAAACTCAAATAATTGTGTCAAGAATTCTTTTTTTTGTTTATAGACCAGGTAACAGGGCTGAGCCTCGTTTGTTTCCGGTTTTTAAGTAAAAGAAAACATCAGAAAATAGCGACTATACTACACGTCTTTTCTGCTGGTGCTGAAGTTGAAAATTTCTCTCTTTAACAAACCACTGATACAACAACATTATTTACCTCCTTCCCGCTTTTCATCTTCATTTCTTTTTCACACTATTTTCCTAACATTCTGAAAACATCTTTATACACACGAACAAAATATATTGATGACTGAAACGTCCAAACATACAATCGATATGAAACCGATAATAAACAACACAACAAACGTACAACGAAGAAATATAAAAAGAATATTTTATTCCAATAAGTAAGGTATGATACCAGTCATTGCAATTATATCAAAATTGCATCATGGTTGGCACAGTTTGCGGTCAGACGGTTAAGAGAATGCATCTCCGAGATCGTTTACTTCAAACAGAAAATTTTATTGGAAAAGAAAGGTCTTTTTCTCGTTCGATATTAACTTTGACGGTAGTGAATTTTGAACTAAGTATTAATTAATGGTATTTGTTGTTAAGTGGACACATGCAGTGCGATATATTCACACATCAATGTGTAGCGTGAATTCGGAATTTATGAATGAAAACATTACTCGGTGATTTTTAAAAAAATTGTGTTTATGGTTCGACTCAACACCTTTTATGGATTAAGATAAAGAATTTTTGTTGATTTGGTAAGTTCTCCTTTCTTCCGCGTTTCGGTATTTAGTAGCCAACCCTTTCGACTTCTAAATTCATATTTGAATGAAACAAATTTTACATCATTACACAATTAACGGACTGTGAGTTCGAATTATTTTGTGGTTTATTTAATTATATATCTAGCAACACACGATACACAGCTACGTTTTTGCTCTTATTATTGTTTTTAATGAAATTTATTCAGTTTTTTATTGCATATACTTTACGACTGAGTGAATTACTTAACACACATTTGAATTGTTAATTCGATAAAAGAACTGAACGAACATCAATTGCATTTACGTTATTTAGGTAACTAACAGCTTCAATTTTTTTACTAACTGGGAAAGTTTAGCTGTGTGGTCTCCGACCTAGTAACTTAATAATTAATTTATAAAGCCTGGTGAGCTATTTGTCTTCACTTCAATAATCCCTTAGAAAACCAGATATTACAGCCGAGCTTTTTAAATTTTGTTACATTTTTGAAAATCATATTTTGTTCTTGTTCCACAATAGTCCATTAACATGGATTGCCTCATCAATTCTTGCATTCCCTTGTGCACATTGAATGTTATTGTATGCCTAACCCGGCAACTTCCTATATTAATTTGATTATTACGGCCTTAAATTTGGGAAAAAAATTCCCTAAATTTCCTAAATTTAGGAAATATGAAAAATTCCGCTTCAATAACATTGAGTTGAACGATGTCTATTTAACGACTCCAAATGTCTAAGGCCAAAAATTTAGACTTCTACCTATTATATCTTCATCGTACAGAATATGCACATAAACTATCAGTCAGGCAATCATCTTACAGAATATGCATTTTCTGCAGTCAGGCAAATCTGAACACTTTTTAATGTAAAACTTTTCAACATCTATATTCTGTGCACTCACAAAGAGACTGTTCGATTTACTCAACTTGACCTTCTGGATTTCATAAGTTATATTGATAAGTAATTTCTTGTCGAAGAATGAGTCTGCAATCTAGGAGATTTTGGGACTGAGACAGAGTCCTGGACGTGGATGTGTTCTATCCTGAAGATACAGATCGCTCACACACACAGTTATTATAATATTTGACGAAATGACGTCGGCAACTTGGAAGTTTGTCTATTTTTGCGGAATTTGTTGACCTGAAGGTTGCTAAGATGCAGTACCCATCCTTCGAGTCGACTACGTCGTTGTTGGTTGGCAAATATTATGAGTGACTTAAAGAGCGGCCGCTAATGGGGAAATCTGATATAAGCGGCCGTTGACTTTTAAAAACATTGTCACAATCGAGAGTGCTGCTAGAATGTTTCATGAGCGCAGGTGTTCTACCTAGTATCTTTGTCAGAAAATTGATATAGCTTAGTTAGTTGGTTAGTTAGTTAGTATGAGTGGGTGAAACCAAGGAGAATGAATCGGCAATATTTAGTTGGAGACCATCCATAAATTACGTACGCTTTTTTCAGTGCTGTCAGCAGATTTAAATCAACAATAACTTGAAAAATATTCTCTTTCAAGACGTCAAATGTATGGCCCCATTTAGGGGGGGTAGTTTGGGGGGGTCGGCCATACATTTGACGTCTTAAAAGTGAATATTTTTCAAGTTATTATTGATTTAAATCTGCTGACAGCACTGAAAAAGCGTACGTAATTTATGGATGGTCCCTTGCCGACAGTAGATGCCTGATCCTGTTTGGTTCTTACAATTCGATCCATCTGAGTACCAGATTAGTGCGCTGCTGTTATTGATAGGTTTGTGTTCTATCCAGTCGTCCCTAGATGGGATAATTGTTTCGAAAGAGTTGTCAAAGCAGTAAGTTGGAGCAATGACATCGTAGGGCATTTCGATACTTGGATATTCCGTGGTCATGATTCGCCACAGCTTAGCGTGTCCGACGTCACGTTTGATTAAATGATATAGCCTAACTATAATCTTATTATCGGTATTGAAAGAAAAATCCTCTCAATTCTCTCTCTCATAGTGTTTCCGTGTGAAAATGTAGAGCATTTTGTTTTTGGTCAAAAGAAGTGTTGAAGCAATGATATCAATGAAGCGCATGTAAGTTGAATAAGCCATGGGTATAGGAAAATAGCGCCAAACAAAACATTAAGTCATAACTATATGGACGTTCCGCTTGAGGCACATCCCAGAGGTCTCGCTGGGGAAACCTCCCAATAATCTCGCAGAGGAGATCACCCAGAGATTTCGCTTTAGAGACCTACCAGAGGATTCGCTGGGGAGATTATCCAAAGGTCTCACTGGGGAGACCTCCTGATGGTCGCGCCGGAGAGCGACCGAGAAGGAGTGCGAAGACGGACGAACAGGAACGGTGAAAACATAAAGTAGCTATCGCTACTTAATAAATGATAAACTCTGACAGCTATTTCATTTTCCTTATAATTCGCAAGCGGCTTAAAAAATCAAACAGACATTATTCTCACATGGCAATCATTTCACAGAACACATCCTCCACATCTCATTACAACGTTCTCATTCATTTACGCATTCATCGCATGGAAACATCTGTAATTTACGCATATATCGTACGAGAATTTCAAAATAAAAACGTATTTTAATGAATTATAATACAGGAGAAGAATCCTAAGATTGTGCAACTTTTCGTTTTAACTCGTTTCATCGAAAAACAAAGTTTTACATGCACAAAATACAAGCGAGTACGTGAAAAAAGAGATAAAAGAGAAATAAGAAAAATGCACAAGCTTGTGATTCTCTTCCTGTAACATAAATTGAATGGATTCGATAATCAAACCTATAAAACGATGACAACTTTTACATTTTAAACCAATAAATCCTTTGGCTTATCGGAAACGTCGTAATGTGACCTAGAACTAGTTTTCAAATTACCTGTCTCTCTATTTACTATAATGGTACGAACATTGGAACGTGTTCTACTATAGTGTGCTCTAGACCTTATTTTCATTGATGGAAGCCTACAAGTGGCGAGGTAGGTCGGTAGTTCACAATATCAACTTTGCTATACAAAACCAGATTCGCAAGAAGTTTACATTCAACTAATAACTAACATTGTTGCCATATATGAAGTCACTGTATAGAAGAATTCTAATGTTCAGACGTATGAAAATGCATCTTCTACCAAAGTTTATGCATCGAAACAAGTTTTTAAAATATGGGTCACTTTTATCTTACTTATGTTTTAAATAAATCGAATAAAGTAAGGTAAACAATTAGCAATTAACGAAAATAAAATTACAAATCGTTACCTGGATAACTTGTTTCTTTCGATTCGTTTAATTTTTTTAGTTTCTATTTTCTTCCGTCGACCCCTTTAACTAAATCTATGCATGATTGTAATTTTAATTTGAAGATAATATTTTAATTTAAGTAGTTAATTAATTTAATTTCATATATTTTGTACAATTCATTTAAAGCTCAGCACCACTTTATTCACGTATAATTACTTTGATACAAACATAATGGATACACACAGTTCAAATTAGAGATGTTTAAAAAGTCGGTGAAATATTCAAAAAGTGAAAAAAAATGTGTAGAATGGTAATGCGGTGTATGGAGTAAATATTAAAATAAACAACTTAGGTTCAGAGATCTTTGTCATGGAGTGCCACTTATAAATATGGCAGTTAATTTATTGTGCGGTTCTTCTCTACTTGCATCACGCGTATATGGAATGTCGATGAGTTACCGGAAGAGTGGAAGACCAGCATACTTTGTCCCATATACAAAAAAGGAGACAAATTGAAGTGTGTGGCAATTTTCGGGGAATCGCCTTACTAGGGCCGTATCTAGGAGCGAATCTCAGGGGGAACTCAGCCCAAAGTGCATTATGTATTATTTCAAATTCATTTCAATGGAAAGCAATTGTGGAAATTTTTATAAGGGGGTGGGGGGGGGGGAGAGGTTGAGAAGCATCGAGCTCGAACTCTGGTCTATGTAGAATACGCAAGAGAAAATATAAATGCTACGCATCGCAATTAACGAAATTATTTTGGCATTACTTTGACAAAGAAGGCGACGCTAACTGCGTCAGCAATTGGAGACCACTAACTATCTATTCAGTGATTAGAAGGGTTATCGAGAAAGCGCTAGATGTTGCAGTGCGAAAGCAAGTCAGCATTAACTGCAACCAAAGAGGATTTGTGAGCGGTATTCTAGGCTGTCACATCAATGCGAGATTGGTTAACGCATGCCTAGCTAAGGCCAAACAATTCAAGAGCAACTCCTTGGTCGCCTTTCTTGACGTTTCCAAAGCATTTGACAAAATTGGGTATCTGTATATATCGAAATCCTTGAAATCGAAAGGAAAATATCTGAGAACCTACATGACCTAATTATGAGCCTGCTCTCGAACAACACCGTTGAAATAACTATGGGCAGAGAAACGTTAAAGCCAATCCTAATCAACTGCGGCATTCCACAGGGTGCACCTCTGTCTCCCATTCTATTCAATATCGCAGTGGGTTTCATCTACCAAGAAATCTGTGACCTTCAATTGCAAACAGAAACGGATTCAAACTTCATTAAAGATACGATTCACTATGCCCATCGGGTTTTGCTGATGACAATGCAGGCACATCGCATTCAGAGACTGTAGCCACTCGAACCATTGAGCTGATACAAATGCAATACCTGAAAATCGGCCTCCAGTTGAACCCTGCTAAAAGTCAATTAGTGAATAAAAAATGGCAGCTTGATTCAAGGAAGTATTAGATTATCAAACGGCATTGAAATATTCAGCGTAAAGTCTGATGAAAAAATAAAATACTTAGGCTGCTCATTTAATTCAGAGTTGGTTTTTGACGACACTTAGTAACAGTAACTTAGACAAACCACTACTAAAACCTGACCAAAAGTTGAATATTCTCAATCAGTATGTCTTCCCAACGCTAGTTTATCCTCTCCAAGCTGCACCGATCATCAAAATTCCAAAATATATCTCAGATGGCGTTGATGTCATGATTCGGCGGACTGTTAAATCTATAATAAGACTGCCGCAACGAACTACTGACCACCTATTTTACTCACCGAGAAAAGTACGAGGCCTCGGATTGTTTCGAGCATCGTGGGAAATATTTCTTCAACATCATTCACTTGCGTCTAAGCTAGCAATGGTTAACGATGGGCTTTTCCATGCTGTATCAGACTGCAAAGCAGAGATTGAATCTTGCATGAAAGCGCTCGTTGTGACGGGTGACAACACAAAAGTTTTACGAGCAACACTGCGTAAGAACACTTTTGAAAATTGGTGCAACCTCAAGTACCAAGGGTCAGGAGTTATCCACTTCGAAACATATACTGCAAGTAACGACTTTGTATACAATAAAAACACACTTTCCTCATCGGAATGAGTAGCAGCAATAAAACTAAGGACGAACTACGCTAATTTGAACGGTGTTCCAAGAGTAAACGGCACTTCCAAACTCTGTCGCAAATGTAACGTCTCCTTCATCGTATTCAATTCTCCAAGGATACAAAAAGGATTCTGGAATTTGTTCTTCTTTTCATCTTTCTCCTTCATTTCTTCTTCATACTTTTTCCTTCTGGTAGCAATGTAGTTTTTTGCTACGGTCAATCCTTCCTCTGAGGGCAATGAAATGCCAATATCTGCTAGAGGTTTCAGTAACTTTGTGTCGAACTCTGGCGCCAACAACACAGAGTTATTTTCGAATCTATGCCTAATTTCACTAAGGAGAATGTCCAATACGTTAAAATAAGAAGATACAATTTCAGTTTCCGAATCAAATTTCCGTTCACCGATCCGTTTAGTGATTATGAAATTCTCCAGTGACATTGGCCTGTTGATGTTTCGTCGAGGACTTGGTAGATTTTGCTGTGACTGTTTTTCTTGTAAAAATAGGTCGTTTGAACGACGGACGACGCACCAATACACACAAATTATGAATATTCAGTCAATTGTTGGCACTAGAGATGTGCGGGCAGACCGAAAAATGCGGTCAGCCCGTAACCCGACCCGAACCCGCGGGTTTGCCCCGGGCCGGTTTCATTTTTTATTTGTTGCGGGTTTGGGTCGGCGGGTCATCACATTAAATTTTGCGAATCGGGCTGGTTTTTTTTTCGTGAAACCCGAAAAACCCAACCAAACCGATGACGCACTTTATTCAAAGATTTCTCGCGCCACAACAATCAACGACACGAGAGAAGATTAATTGTCCTTATTTTTATTCGAGCTTTGATGTTACGTAAGTGTCGTCGTGGTGTTGTGGTGATGTGATGCCTATTCTGAAATAGATTCAGGAGTGAACGAGATGATTATATGACGGTAATAAAATCTCCGAAATATTTGGTGCTATGTGATTTGGCAAACTTGAAAATTTGCAGAAAAATTTGACTTGTTTGGATTTTGGCGCGATGCTAATCAATTCCATCTAATTGAGAAAGTGGCTAGATGGCTCCTAGCTATACCTGCAGCAGAGGCGAGCGATGAAAGAGTCTTTTCTGATGCCGGTTTTGTTATGTCACCGCGTCGTTCGCAATTAGACGGAGAGACGTTGTCAGATTTAGTTTTCTTAGGCAAAAACGTTAAGTGCAGGCTGACAGGCAAACTATGTCCAGAAGTCTGCGAATACATGTTCGGAGCCTTGCTTATAGCATTGAAAAAAAATGTGGAGGAATTCGGCCTATTGCCATTGGAAATGTCTTTCGCAGATTGTGTGCTCGTCTTTCGTGTGGCGCAGTGAGCGACCGAATGGCAAGTTATCTTCGCCCAAAGCAAGTTGGCTTCTCAGTTATTGGCGGCTGTGAAGCAGCTGTCCACAGCGCTAGAAAATTCATTTCTTCGATTTCCTCACCGAGAAAAGTCATGTTGAAAGTGGATATGGAAAACGCATTTAACTCACTGGAGCGCGACGTTATTTTGACTTCGATAAAAGAACATTTACCGGAACTTTTTCCATTTATTCATCAAGCTTACGGGAAACCATCATTGTTGCTCTACGGATCTAAAATAATAAGTTCTAGCGTCGGTTGCCAGCAAGGCGATCCGTTGGGTCCTCTTTGCTTCAGCCTGGCCATCCATCCATTGTTTCTCAAAATCCAATCGGAATTTAACGTCTTTTACCTAGACGATGGTACGCTCGGCGATGATTACGAAATTGTTCCCAACGACTTTCGCTCAGACATACACAAGGATGAGATAACTAGGGCTTTCCGGGAAGTCGCTCCCAACATCAAAATAATCGGAGAAGAGGAATTATCGCTTTTGGGTTCACCGTTGACGGCTTTAGCATCGAACTCAATTCTGGCAGCTAAAATCAACACGTACCAGCTATTGTCAGACCGTCTGTTGAACATACAGCGCCACACGGCTTTGTTTTTGTTACGTAATTGTCTAGCGACCCCGATGATGACCTACCTGATAAGATCAGCCCCAATTTTCGAAAACATTTTATTAAAAAAATTGGACGAAATGTTGAAGTCATCGTTGGAACATATCCTCAATGCATCGCTAGAAGTAGAAAATTGGGTGTAAGCCACGCTTCCTGTTTCACTTGGCGGAATTGGAATAAGACAGCTGAGCAGCCTAGCCGTTCCAGCTTATTGCTCATCAGTATATTCGACCAAAGACTTAGTTAGTCAGATTTTCGACCCATCCATCAACTTCACCGATCGTCATCTCGAAAAGGCCGAAGAAATCTGGACAAGTATAGCCAACGTTACTGACGTTCCGCTGAACAAACAACATCAGAAGAGCTGGGACATCCCAACCGCAACGAAAGAGTTCACAATGCTGAAGAGAAACAATTCGATCGACAAAGCTCGCCTAATTGCAGTATCTGAAAAAGAATCTGGGGATTGGTTACGTGCTGTTCCTTCTCCCAACCTTGGTACATTCCTGGACCCTGAATCTTTGAGGATCGCTGTGGCGCTTCGCCTAGGGATGAAAATCTACAGATCTCATACTTGTCGTTGTGGTCAGCAAGCTGATGAATTTGGTCGTCACGGCCTAAAGTGCATAAAAAGCGCCGGACGGTTTTCCAGACATTCTGCGCTAAACGATCAAACGCGCTCTCGCAACTTCAGAAATCCCTTCAATGCTGGAACCAATTGATATTTCCCGCGACGATAACCAGAAAAGAGTGGACGGGGTAACCTTAGTGCCATGGAGTACTGGACGGCAATTGGCTTGGGACGCAACCTGTGTGGATCCACTTTGCGCCACGTATTTAAACGGTTCAACAAAAAAACCGTGTTACGCAGCGAACAGGGCTGCCGTCGACAAAAGAACTGATTACCGTACCGTGTGCAACTCGTACCATTTCATCGCCTTCGCTGTCGATTGTTTGGGAGGCTGGTCTCAAGAAGCAAAAGCGTTTGGTTCTGAATTGGGGAGGAGATTGAGATACTGTTCAGGTGAACCTCGATCATTTTCATTTTTCCGTCAGAGGGTTAGCGTAGCCATACAGAGGGGAAACTGTGCGAGCGTTCTTGGGACGATTCCGGCGGGTTCGTCATTAAAAGAATTGTTTTATTTCAGTTAATGTTTGTTCATGTAATTCATTGTAATCCTCTTATCGTCAAATAAAAATACACATCTTAGCGAAAAAAAAAAAAACCTTAACCCTTTGGGTACTAAATTTTTTGCGTGTGATATTTTGGGAAATTTGCATTTCTCAGTGAGCAATAGCGTGAAAGTTAGTAATTTATCTGAGAAACTGTAACTCCTACAGATTTTTGTCATGTTGTTTTAGAAAGTCCCTGTCTACAGCTTTCCAAAGAGCCCCCACATGACTCTTTTGCATGTTCCTGTCACAATCTGGAGCGTTTTGGATAATTTGAGATTTTTCTCAGAAATGGTCACACTAGTACCCTAAGGGTTAAGTTATAATTTGTTTGGCTACAAATAAAACGTTAGAAAAAACTTTTAAAAATGATATATTCAATTTTCGATATTTTGAAGCTTCGGGTTGGGTCGGGTTAGGTCGGGTTGGGTTCAGTTTTGCCAAATCAGGTCGGATTGGGCCGGGTTTTCTTTTTCAATAAAACATCGGGTTCGAGTTGGGTCGGGTTCAGCTTGTTACCAACCCGCACGGGTTGGGTTTCTTAAAAAGTCCGGCCCGCACATCTCTAGTTGGCACTCCTGTCACCTTTGGTGTACTAGTGTAACATTAAGGTGGGTTGATTTTAGGATTTTTTTTCGTCAGACCTGGAACAACCCCAGCTCGATTGCTGACCTCAATTAAAAATTTTATAGATATTTGATATAGATACATAGATTTAGATATAGATTTTATAGATGTTCGTAGTATTTTTAAAAATTTTCAATTAAGGTGAGAAATCGAGCTAGGGGTGTTGCAGATCAGAAGAAAAAATAACCGAAAATCAACCCACCCTAGCTGTAACATACGCTCCAAACAAGAAAAGGTGACGTTTTTTACGTGCGGGTTGTACAATGTGTTCAAAAAAAGCGAGGGAGGAATTTGATATGGATGTATAAATAGTAGCTAGATATTCTTTTTCGAAGTAGCGTTGTGTAGAAAAAAACTAGAAGGTTTTTCTCGTTCCTCGTTAATCTCAGGGGGGCTCCAGATATTCCAGGGGGGGGGGGCAATGCCCCCCTAGATACGGCCCTGCGCCCTACTGAATATAGCTTACAAGATATTTGCAAATATTTTTTAGAAGCGCCTCCATACATACATGGAAAACTCTGTAGGTGAATAACAAGGTCGTTCAACATCGGACCAGCTGTTTAATATCATACAGATCATGGAGAAGTGCAAGGAGTACAATATTGAAACACACCATTTGTTCGTTGACTTCAAGGCAGCCTATGACAGTGTTAGAAAAAGTAAGCTATGGAGAGTAATGGAGAAATTTGGAATTGCCAACAAACTGATCTCGCTAACCAAGTTAACACTGAACGGAGCTAATAGCCGAGTAAGGATCCGTAACCAACTTTCAGAGATTTTCGACATAGAGGAAGGCCAGCTGTGCGTGCCATGGGCATAGACTCCAGCGGCATCCAAAGATGTTCGAAACTAGATCAACAATGGAATCTAAGCCATTCTAAAGCGCTAACATAATTGAGAACCTAAATGAAGACCAACAGAAATTCACGCGGAATTGTTATCTAACATACCAAATCCGCATTCTAGCCAGTATTAATTGATGGGACAACCTGCCACTTTCAACATTCATTAGTAGAGTAACAGGTTCATTAGAATCAAACATCCCACAAAACTTGCCGTTGATCGTGGGAAGATCCCAATTACTCTGTTCTCATAGCTCTATCGATTCGTGATTCACCGGAATGAAATGAGTGGAATTACCTCAATATATCCTGAAAAGTTTTTATCAATTATTTAGATATTGAACTTTTCTAACAAATTATTTAACAGATTAGATTATACGCTAAACCTTCAACTTTTCGAATATCTAATCTTCTTAGGGGCCGTTCACAAATGAAGTCACGCTGCTATAAAAAATGAGTATCCATAAAAAGGTCATAACTCATGCAGGACGGCAAATTCTGTTTATAGAACTCTGGCTACCCCCCCCCCCCAAACAGGGGGTGTGTTTGGGGGGGGGGGTAGCCGGAGTACTATACACGCAAAGAAAAGTTATGATTGCGGCATTTATAACGACACTCCAATATAATTTGTAATCGTATGAAATGTAAAATTGAAAATTATATTCGCTGTCAATATAGAATTGTAACGTCTGACATATTGACTGAAATTATAATCTATATTGGGTGGAATTATAATTGTGATCACCGTGAACATAGTTCTCTTTTATCATGTTAGTGGTGAATAAGTGGGGAATATGCTTGTTTCTTGCCAATACAATTTTCACTCTTATATTCCCTACCAGTGTAAAATTCTGCACAATAATTGCTACGAGTATAACCTAATCACTGTGAATATAATGCATTCCCAGCAAAGATAAGTACGTTACCCTCAAGTATAAATAAAAACATTAAAAATGCCGAAATTGTATCTTTTCTTTGGGTGTAGACAAAATGTCTGACCAGTTTGAACTTTGTGGATTTTATAGCAAACGTGACGTCATTTATGAACAGCCCCTTAAATCTAAAGGAAGTGTCTGATCCCAAGAGAATCCTGACACTTATAATGGTTTTAATAGTTAAACGGAAAATCGTAACAACGGAAGATCGTAACAAATAATTAAATCTACAGCGACTTAAAGACTTCCAAAAAATGCAAAAGGAAAAACGCTGACTAAAAGATTTTGCCCATGTTTCCTACTTTTTATACATTTCCCATTTTTGAGCCAGTTCCCACTCTTCTTCCATACCTCATTTTCAGCCATTTTCCATTTTTAGATATTTTCCGTTTTTCACCATTTGACTCTTCTCAATTCTTAATTTCGACGAAGGTTCCAATTTCTCATTAAATCCATTCGCCGGTACGCGCACTATTTCCATACCTGTACCTACGGGTGTGTTTTTTGATTTTTTTTTCCTTTTTGTTGTTTTTTAAGATTGTAAATCTAGCGGTAAAATTGTAAAATAAATATTACGAAAACTAACTGCAAAGTTGATGAAGATTATGGGGAAGGAGCAATAATATATAAGTTCGACGCTCAATTGTGCAACAACACATGCGCAAAACCTTTATTCATTTCAGTCTAATCCATTTTCCATATATTAATGAATCAGGTTTCTTGTATTTCAAGTTTTTTGTTACTCAAAAACTATACAATAACGCATTTTCACGTTTCTTCTTTTAGCTAATCGTAATGTTATCATTTTTTACGTCTCTTTTTTATTTAATTTATTAAGTTAATTATGCTAACCTTGCATTCCTTTTTTGCAGATTTTACTTTACATCGCAGCAAAACTTGGTTGTATGGACTGTACAAAACCAACTTTCTAAATACTGTGAATTAGGTTCTCGATCGCAATTATTGCGGTCACTTGCATTCAAAGTATCCAATAAAAACAAAACATGTGAAAGTGTCGAGCATCGTATTATAATTGATTGCTAAATAAGTTTAATTAGTTGCAATAAAGAAGTTGTTTTTATAATCCAAATAATGGGCAATTCACAAACTACGCTGAATGGGACAAACAATGTTGACCCGACACGAAAAGCACACCAGAGGGATGGAAAGCAAAATGGCTCAACTTCGGAGGAATCACGTGTATTCTTTCTATTATGTCTGATACATCGTACATGGAATGTGGTTGTTGATCCGATATCTAAACGGTGAGTTAATTTGAAAGAAAAAAAAAATTTAAAAAAGCAGCGCCGAATATATATATTTTGTATATGTTTATTTACTTTGTTATAACTAGTTCTGCAAGCTTTTAGGTTCCTTGTTTGGGATAGACATTAGCATGTTTTGCATTACGTACTTTTATGGTATGTTCTTTTCAATACTCTAAACTGGAACTATTTTAATTCTGACCTATTTTTAGATATCAATGAAACTTAAGAAAGATTACATGCAAACATAACCATATGGGATGGCAATACTGAAAGAAATTACATTTTACACTTCAGAGTCAAAACCTTGTATATGAATGTATGATCGACTACACATAATTTTGGCCACACCCACTCATACATCCCAATTATATATAGGTGTTTTGTCCTAAAACATTCTTCACGCCACAGCTCCCTCCCCCCAAAAGGCAAGGCGTTGATTGGACCCGTACGAAGTACAAAGGTCCTATACGTTTACTACAAACAATTTTATTGTAACATGGGGTAGGTCGACGTGGGAGTTGGGGGGATGCATCTATTATCGTCTAAATATGACGAATCAGCAATAAAAAAATTGTCCGTCCGTCCGTCTGTCCGTCTCCACTTTTTTTTCGAAACGGCTCAACCGATCAGCCTAATCTTTTTTTTCCCTGAAAGGTACATGCCTCCCATGATTCAAGTTCGAAGATGAGCAAAATCGACCAAGTGGTTCCGGAGATTTGGTCGAGGAAGTGACCAAAAACATGGTTTTTCGAGGGTCGGTGAAACTTTTTCGCAAATATCTCAGCAAGTATAGCACGGAAATTCCTCATTTTGGTGTCAAATGAAAGCATTTGATACCAAAAAACTGGGGAATTTTTTTTTGTTGGAATCGGGTCAGTGGTCTGGGCACTGGGAGCCATGGAATGGGCGAAAATAAATTTCTCTGCCCAAAATGATAAGAGATAGTTTTTTTCAGTATTTGCTTAAATACGCAATACAGAGATTTACTTTCAAAGGCAAAGTTGTAGAGAATGAAAAATATAAGCGAACACGTTATTCAGGGTTTTGGGAAAATGTCCCAATCCTGGTATATGGCCACTTCAATAATTGGGCAGGATGACCCAGATCTCCAGAACTATGAGAGGTAGAAAGTTGCTTCCAAGGACAAAGTTGTAGACAATAAAATTTTAGATAACACGTGTTTCTGGGTTTGAAGGAAAAACGACTTAGTCCTTGGATATAAGCTTTTCTAGATTTGAATGGTCTGAGACGTACTTCGGTAGGGCCTTTGACATTACCTTGGGTAATTTCTATGGATCTTTGAAATTGTTACAGTAAAAGAACAGAAAACGTTGGATTGTTTGCTTATTTGTATATCTAGGTACGTTCGAGTCACTTTGCCACATCTATTCTGTTACGTACGGGTCTTTGGTTATGTTTTTTCAGTAAAATTAAGTAGCTAGCGATAGCTACTTTATGTTTTCACCCTACCTGTCCATCCGTCCGTCTCAGCACCACTCAGGAGGTCTCCCCAGCGAAACCTCTGGGAAGTTTCTCCAGTAAAATCTCTGAGTGGTCTTCTCAGCAAGATTATTGGGAGGTTTCCCCAGCGAAACCGTCCATAAGGTTATGACTTGATGTTTTGTCGCTACTTTCTTATACCCATTTTAATGGTTTTTGTTTGGAAGGCTTGGGAGACCAGCTAAAATGCCCTCCCTCCAAACTTTTTTTTTATTCAAATTACTTGAGAAAATGTAGATAAAACTTAAGAATTTCTCTCCATTACACATTACCATTTGCAAAGTTGTGTCAAATATTGATATCCAAATCATTGATCCACACACTCTTGTTTTGCAAGTTGTGCATCGTACGCATTTCTTTCCACATTCACAAAGTAGAGAATCGGCAAACCTCCACCTGTCAACAACAACTTCGTTACGTTCGCAATCTGTTGACTCTTTTCATTTTGTCACAAAACACTGAGAGTTATGAAAGGTTAGGGAATGCAACCGGTAAAAAACCGGTAAAAACCGATCATGACGATTACCGATTACCGGTAAATAAAACTTTGTTTATCGGTTTCTACATTAGAATATGAACACTCTGTAAATGATCGAAAATTCCAATTCCATCCTTAAACGTTAGTCAAGATAACATTTTCTGCAAACTTTAAGCAATAATGACTTGTGTCGGTCGAGTCCAGTTGTGTTATGAGTATTCTTAATTTCAGTCTCTAACTTATTATTGAAAATTAAACATACTGACTGATAATATATAATGTGAATTACCGGTAATTTACCGGTAAATTTACTCAAAAACTTCGGTATAACCGTTTACCGGTTTTTAGAAAATGTGCGGTAATTGCGTGCCCTACTGTAGGTTGAATCTTTTGATTTTTTACGTTGGTTAGTCCCTATATTTTCCTACATTCCCGTAATGCATATTCCTGCTTGCGAATGTGAGATGGTGGTATGAGGGTATAAAGCCATTCCACTTCCATTAGATCCTCCACAAAGTTTATGGATATCTTCGGACTGCTTCACCTAAAGCAGCGTCCGCGTCCCATGTCAATATAAGCTTAATTTCTAAACTTAACATCTAACCAAAAACCAACTATCAGCTCATCGAAAACTAAATTTAGTAGACCGTGTGAGCATTTGCAGCTGTTTGAAGATCTTCCTGCAAATCTATTACGAAGCTTTCGGAATTGAAAAATGTTTCTAATTTAAGGCCCTAACCTGAGCTCTGGGACTCATGGTTATCTTCCGTAGGACCGAACGGTATATAGCTTCAGATATTAGGTTCATTGCCTATCTCAACGTCCTCTCCTACATGCCCTTGCAAGCCAGTGCAAATTCTCAATGAAAATTTACGAAAAATCACCCCATGTCGTGTTGGGCTGGGCCGAGGAGCTCAAGTTTGGTCAGCTCTGGAAACCTGGGATGTATTTCCGAACGGGAGTCCAAGGATCGGTTCTCCTGCCGGTTCTACTTTCAATCTACATTAACTACTTTTTGAGATTACTGTTAGTTTTTATTCAAAATTTCATTCCCACAAATTTAAGTAGATAATAGCTATAAGGCTCGAATGGTAGACACTCTTTCGGTTCGGATGGCAGAGCAATTATGGAATGGGGTTCGTAAATGAAACTCAAGTTTCTCAGAAATATTGAAAAAATCACTAACAATTTCCTAAACTCTCCTTTTATATTTTATTTTTTATTTTATATCACAGTCTAGATTTAAAGACGTATTCATATAAAAGATTTCTGTAAAGATGGACTACTGATGTTCTTAAACGTAAGCACGAAAAACCTTGAGCGTACGTCAAGTGGAAACAGCAAAGCTAATAACTCGGCTAATTATAGCATTTGCTTCACTCTAACCGATGGAAAAGTGGTTAACACGTATTTGCCAGTGCGTTGGTTCGAAACCTTCCGAACTCAACCGTAGACGGATTTGTTCCGATTGTTAGATTTGTAATCGGTTAGAATTGAATCGGTTCAAGTTATGTGGAGTTGAGTGCTAGTAGGTGCTAGTATTCTACTCCTACTAGTTTCGCTCCTAGTACATATCATAGATGGCAGTGCGTTTGTCGCACAGCCTACCACTGGCACAGCAAAAACTTTCCGGTAATGAAAGGATCCCGAAAAGTGAAACCACAAACAGCGAAACTAGTAAATAATAGAGAATCCAATCGATTTTTTGAAAAACGGTAATACCGAAAACCGGTTTTTGGATTTTCATTACCGGTTTTTTTCGGTAAATTTTTCGTTCTAAAGAGCGCTCACTTACTTCTTGATTTCAACATTATAAGTTGAAGTTTTCGGGTAAATTTTCTTAGAGTTCTCAATGGCCAATTTTCCAGATTTGACATAGAAATGAGTAAGTGGTCATCAGGACATCCCAAAATTAGGACCTGACTTTCGAACATATTTTTTTTCATGCAAGTGTAAGAATCCGATACCTTTGAACATGTTCCAATTAATAGCTTCGAGCGTTTAATTTTCTTTGTTCTATGGCGTGAATGTAACGGAAGTAGTGTGATGAGAAAGTTTTTGGCCTTCTTTAACAGATCTTGTAATGTTCTCGAACATAAGAAGCCTTAAATGCAGGGTTTCAGAGTGAAACTTCACCTTAGGAAGGATAAAATGTTCGCTCAAAATTTAGCTTATCTAAGTTGACAATTAAATATTATCCCAAATTTTGCATCAATAGTAAATATGCAAATTCTGTAATCAAGCCACAAATTCTGCTTTAACGTCAAATGCTGAACTCGAAGCTGCTGTAAATGTTGTCGCTAATTTGAAAATGTAATTTTTCCCCAGAATAAAATAATTTTTTAGTTATTTCTAACAGTTAGTTCTGAAACTCGACCCATGTTTAGAGAACAGTCTAGTATACTGGCCCTGCTATGAAACATGAAAAACATAATACGTCACTCGCAAAGAGTATGACTACATCAGGGAAACTGGAAATGGAAACCGATCAAACGACAACCAAATCTTCTTTGTTGAGATAATCTATGATAATGAAACACGAAAAGTGACAATTAGAAAGGGTTGGGTCCGAGTGCGTCATTTGACATGGACGATGAAGGTAATACCAACGTGATGTTGAATCGGAAAGAGCTTTTTTGCAGGTTTTTCGTATCTTTGTCCCAAAATTATAAGTAAAATGAGCATCGTAATTCCAGATAAATAAGCATTGCTGCCTGCGCACATATTTTTAAGCCAAACAGTAGGAAATAAAGACTAAAAAAAAATACCTTCACTCAAAGTCTTTAACTTTAATATAAGAAACAATTTTAAAAAATTTACCGGTTTTTATCGGTTATTTTTTTGAAAAAAATCGGTATTACCGAAGACCGATTTTCGAAAAAAGGCCGGTAAATGGATTCCCTAGTAAATAATGATCTAGCCTCTAACCCTTCATAAGTTGTTAAGGCAGATTGTTATTACTAATATTTCGCTCTAACCGCAAGACCCTACCGTTACATTAGAATTTTTTGTCTTATCCCTTTGCTGAACAAATGATTTCTTCTCACTGTTGAAAGCATCTTCAAATTCGCAATTCGCAAATTCAAAAATAGTTTTTCGGGCCACATATTCTTAACAAAGTGGAAGGGTTTGAAAAAGGCTCAAAATTTAAAATTTTCCAAGTAATCACAAAGAAAATCCGTTTTGTTAGTTCCAAAACAGCTGGTATTAATTAGGTTGACGCTTTGTGCTTTGGAATACCTCATTCAGGTTGGGCGTAACCGAAATCAGTTGAGAAAAGTGTCGAAAGTAAGAAAGCGCTAGATTTCCTGAGATCTCTTAATGGAGGAACAAACATTGAAACATTTGATATTATATGGAATTTGCTCGGGAATTTGTATGGGAGCTCCCAGACGACGCTTGTGAGAGTACTTTTTGGAGAATACCCAGCCAAAGGTCCCTACAAAATTGAACCAGCTCTGTCGAATGTTTTTGAGATAAACCAAAAAATCAAATATGGCTCTGGAACTAACAAACTACTAACTTAGTATATTTTGATTAACTTTGGGTTCACTTTTTGTACTGTAACTTTCTAAAGGTAACATAAGGATTCACTTCGAATATGCCCGAAAAACCATTGAATTAGTGGTCTTCTTTTTAAATTTATTGTCATCATAGTGCAGTTCCAGTTGATAAATTAATTTATATCTTTTTTTTAGCTCTCGGTCTGGACGAACTGATACTGCTGGAACTGATAGTTTTATAAACGATGAATTTAAGGACAAATGCACAGACTCAGAAGAACAAAGTATCTTCGGTTCAGAATATTCGTTTTGCAGTTGCAGTTATTGTAGAGAACCCAAAAAGAATCCACTTTTCGGTCGTCCCGAAATACGTTTGTCATATTCGGAAAGGTAAGTCCGTTTTCATTCCATTTTTTAACTTCTACAGCCCGAAAATATCGAAGCCTCTAAAACACTCCGAGACCTTTATACTATATTGTTTATTGTTGAAATATTTATCAATTGTTTACCATAGATGTTATGATAATTTCTTGATTACATGCGAGTGTTTAATCAAAAAGTAATATTCTCAAAAAACGATTACGTAAATTCGTTATCACTCAGTAGCGATGCTGATATCGATTTAGTTACAAAATAGCGTCCACTGTATCATGTCGAATAAAACGGCATTAGTGATTGTGTCAGAACTATCTGAAGAATTAGAAGTAGCAAGCCCAATCGACTTCCTAAGATTATGTGATGTGAATGTATCGGTTGCCGGCTTGAATGGAATAAAGCCTGTTAAGTGTGCAAGAGGCCTGATTGTTGTTCCCGAGATTGCTTTGTGCGATGTTAAAAACGAAACATTTGATGTTATCATTTTGCCTGGCGGACGATTCGGATCTGATTATATCGCTGAATCGGAACTAGTCGGACAAATGCTGAGAAGCCAAGACGAACGCGGTGGACTTATTGCAGGAATATGTGGAAGCCCCAAAGCTCTTCTGAAAAATAGAATTGGACTTGGGAAGAAAATAACATCGTATCCAACTTCAAAGGAGAAATTGTTCAAGGACTACGCATATAGTGAGGAACCTGTTGTTCAAGAGGGCAATATTATAACAGCACGCGGACCAGCACAGGCACTTGCTTGGAGTGTAAAAATTGCAGAAAATCTTGTAGACGCAAGCACTTTACAGAGGGCAACGAAACATGTATTGTTAGAATAATGGCAATTACTTTGTTGATTACAACAGAATTGAAGTAAAATAAAGAGCCAAAATACAGTTTCCTGTGTATTGTATCAAAATGATTAAAAGCTACGAAAAACTTTAAAATTCATTTAGATATTTGTCAACTTCACAATTGAATAAAATTTTGCAATAATAACCACATCTGTACGTGTGTATATACTTCTGTATCCGAAAAAAGGCGCGAAATCAAAGAAATTTGAAAAATTTGATGCGTTTTCAAAAGTGCATCGTAAATGGAGTTAAAAAACTCAAAGTGTCAACCCACCGCAAAAAGTGCATTTAAATAGGAGTTATGTTACTATTGTGAACTGTCCATGTCGATGTTACGTCATTATTGCAAAATTTTATTCAATTGTGAATGAAATTGTTTTCTACCGTGTCGATAAGATAGTCAAAAGGGTCCACGGAGTCAAAGTGCATTCTCAATTAAAAACAACAGCAAAATTGTTTCTAATTGTGTTAATGCGCTTGGTTTACTGTTTTATGTGAGGTGTGTATTTTCAAGCGACGTAAAATTTTATACTGGACCATATGGCGTAAAGTGTTGTAAAAACTTAAGAGGGCTATCGTCGGACAGGTGTGGTAAATTATGTCAGAGTCTGAGACGATCTTCAGAAGAAAGACCATTTGATTTGCTGAAATGTGGAAAGGAAATTCCTACATCGGTTTTATGAAATTCATCTTCGTTTCGATGCAAAAGGCGACGTAGGTTCGTTTCAGAGGGTGGGGAAAGTTTTTTGATAATAATAATATTTATCTATCTAGAGCAACAATCTCGTACTCAATTCCTTAGGGCAAAACTGTTTAACTCGATATATTGCTTTCGATAGATAAAACTAAACTATATATACACCGCTGTCCAGGATGGTTTATTTTGACGATTTGGATTATTTACCACGCCTTCGGCTCGAGAAATAACCTCCAAATCGTCAAAATAGAGCATCCTGGACAGCGGTGCATAATCTACTATAATAATAATAACTCGTAACGCTCATAACAGGTAAATTATTCTGAGTAGTACAAGGTTTGTTAGACAATCAGGCAATGAGCTTTCTGACCACACCGTTTACAACACTAGTTTACACCATAATACAACAGCAAGAGCTTTCCGAGCTTTCAATTTCAATGGCGGATGTCAGACATTTCATTTGCTTGAAAAAATAGGTTCATAAATTCATGTCATGAACGTAGGGGTCATGATGGCTACTTTCCCAGACGAGGTAAAGATTCTTTTTTGTGACGGATTCCCAGGTCAAATAAGGTCATGCTGCAGGCAGTAGCCAAGTCCGCGGAGTCCGAAAAATAATTTGTGGACAATTTGAATCTAGTAGCCGATACTTAACGGCGCAATACTTTTCAAGTTGACACCAGGCTGCCCTCTATGTGACCTTGAACCAAGAAAAAGAAGGCAGCACGGTGTCAAAAATTGAAGTATAGCACTGCGACGGCAATGACGAGTGCTTTACAACGCACTAAATTTCAACTTGACACCAGTCTGCCGCTGCCAAACAAACATAGCTCAAGAACGCAGCCTGGTGTGCGTAGTAAAGCATTCATCAATGCCGTCATAGTCAAATGCTTCAATTTTTATACCAGGCTGCCTTCTTATTGACCTTGAATTATGAGAAAGCACGCAACCTGGTGTAAAATTGACAATTATTTTACCATAAATTCGAAGCACTGGCTCCCCAAAATATTCGAAACTGCTCCGGAAAATCTTCAATAAGATCTTTGAGATTAAAACAATCCCGGATGCTCCGGAAAATTACAATTAGCGAAATTCTGATGAACAAAATTGGTCAACCTTGAGGATGTATTATTATAACTTATTGGACCCGCACGACGTTTACCACGACGGTTGTAACCGGTGGATTTTAGGGGGGATTTACCATGGTCCTTAAATGCCTAGCAAGCAGCAAAGAAAGGCGGGTCGATTGCATATAAATCGGTAAAATTCTTGTCGAAATTCTTCGTTCTTTTTTTATTTGTGAGGTGATTGTGTGACAAAGAGTATTCAAGTGCTTCTCCTTAGGTCTCTTGGTCGGTCTATATTCTGATCCATGCGGGTCTGCTGCACATTCCATTCATTTCATAAAATTAGTAGATCGCCTCAAAATTGATATGGTCCTAGAGCCTTTCTGCGAGTATGTGAACTCAAAGCCGTCCTTCGAGTCAGCTTCAGCAGCAAATCGTGTGAGGTATTAACGGAGTTGTCAATGTAAGAAAAACGAATTAACGATTTTATAGTTGTTTCTCTGTTCACACTGAGAAAGGTCCTAACAAACATTTCATTGCTCAGAGTTGTGGAAATAGTCAGCTATTGGTACAAAATACGCTTTTTGAAAAAATCGTACGGAAAATTTGTGTTTCTTACTACAATCGATACGTCCTGGTTTCAATCCCACAAAATAATTCTTTCAAATGAAATTCTTCAATTTGGAAAATTTTTCATTTCATTTCATTTATTTATTCAGGTAAATATCATAAACAATATCATAAATGCATTTTGCACCGCAATTTTAAGGAACATAAAAATATCAATCGAAAAATCATAACAACATAAAACATATAAAAAAGAGGCAATTAAGGCAAAAAAGAAAAGAAAAGGTCAATAATGGCTTCGCCGTAACAATAACAAATGTTACACTCAAACATAGGTTGCGTGCGGTATATTAATTTCTTCACTTTGATCGACTAAAACTGTCAAAACTAGTCAACACCTTTTTCCCAGTAAGTATGACTTTAATGAACGACAAAATTGTGCCTGCGTAACCTTCGAACACACGTCTAGTGGTTGTTAAATAAATTTGTCCCAGCAACAGTAATTCTCCACTTTCCTAAGGCAGTTCGCGAAAATGGGACATGCAAAAACTTTGAACCTGTCGTAGGATACCTATGCTGTGGCCTACGGGAATCCACTGTATGGTGACATAGACCTCTCGTAGAATTATACACAAACTTACAAACTGCACAGTTGTACAATTTGTTAACAAGCAGAATGCCAGGACAGTGATCCACTAAGAGCCGCTCTGAGGGGTACCTATAGGGTAGCCTATAGACAACCCTCAATGCAGCTTTTTGTTTTCTTTCAAGGTTCACAATCAGATTCTTACTAGCAGATCCCCAAGCACCTACCAATATGCCAAGTGTGAATGAATCATTGAGAAGTATAGCAGTCGCAAGATTCTGATAGGCAGTCTAGGCAGTACATACCTCAACTTTCGCAAGATACCAGTTCACCCGGAGATCTTAGAACACAGCTTTGTAAGGTGGAAATTCTAACTCAAGTGTTTGCCTAAAATTACACCCAAGTATTTAACAGAGTCAACCGCTTCGATCACATTTCCATTGAACTCAACTTCTAATGAATCATCGTACGAACAGATGTAAAGTGCATAAAGTTGGTCTTCTTGAGGTTCAAAGTAAGCTTATTCGCATTGAAGTATTCCGATAACGTTTTGAGGTCATTGTTAACATTCATGATATTATTCGCAAAACAAATAGACGAGGTAAAGATGCTGGAGGCATCCGCGAACAGGTATGGTTGAGATTCCAAGGGAAGACGGTGCAGATCTTTGATGAAGATGAAGAATAGCAGTGGACCCAAAACCCTACCCTGAGGGACTCCTAGAGACACACTCACCCAGCGACTTTTGTGTCCATTCGCCACAATGCGTTGATACCTTTGCTCCAAGTAGCTGGAGATAAGATCAAGAGCCAGACCTCTAATGCCGGCAGTTGATAATTTACTTAATAACAGCGCATGATCCACCGTGTCGAACGCCTTAGAGAGGTTAAGAAAGAGATCACTAACTGTTTTCCCCTTATCAATATGGAAAGAAATATAATCCACAAGCTCAAACAATGCCATATGAGTCCCACTGAAGGACCTAAACCCATACTGTCAATTTGTCAAATTTTAAACGGTATTATTAGCTTATATTAAATCACAACAAAAACCTTTTTAAAGGTAGAGTGTGACGCAGTCCGTAAGTCTGCTTCCAAAATTAATGATATCGCTTGAGGTGACGCTATCGCAGAAAATACGCAGAAGTTCGTTTTAATGGAACCTTGTGTTCAAAGTTTTGATTTCCTGAAAAAATTAGAGCGCTTTCTTTGAAACAAAATTACGTTGTGTTAAAAAAATTGCGTCACAAATGCCGGAC
>CM055403.1:69443119-69541435 GCA_029228625.1 Pseudolycoriella hygida
AACGAAAATCCAAGATGGCGTCGCTATGACAGCTGGAAGCCATTTTCTAATGATACCAAAAAATTCTCCTGATAAAACTCTACAACTTTGTAGAAGAAACCAACTCTCTAAGTGTTATCATTCCGGAGCTAAAAATCGAAAACCCAAAGAAGCATAATTTATACCTTACAGAAATCCAAGATGGCGTCACTTTGGCAGATTTCTGAAAATCCCAAGAAAATCTCCTGACCAAACTCTATAACTTTCCCGAAGAAACCAACTCTCTAGCTATTGTCACTCCGGAGCTAAAATTCGAAAACTCCGAGCATTACCGAAAAACCCTCAAAATTGACCACTTTTTCCCATGCCACGGCTTTTCCAGAATTTTCCCGGAAAAGCGGCATATGAAATTTTTCATTTGGGGCCGAGACTGACGTTCCCTGAAAATTTTAAAGAAATCGCTCGAGCGGTTCTCGAGAAAAAAAAAAGTAGATAGATACATAGATACATAGAGACATAGATAGATCGTTGACACACCACACAGGAATAAAATTGTTATTAATTACAAAGGTAATTTGACCACTTTTCCATAGGAATTGGTCATCTTTGATTGGCGATATCTCAGCCAATTTTCAACCGATTTTGATGAGTGAGGGCTTGTTGGAAAGCTGCTGCGACGTAGTTTTTTTTTAAATAATTTGGAGGGGAAGGGGGGCGAGGGGAAAAAACTCAAAACTTCGCCTATACATGGTGTCTTGTCCCAAAGGTTTTTGTATGGAGGTTTTTGGGTTTGTAGACGTTTTTTTTTGGGTGTGGGGACTGCGTCACGCTCTCCGCTACCGCTCCGAGCATGATAAAAAATTTCATCAATTTTTTCCTCGTTTTTAAACGTCCCCATCACCGCTGCAGCATTGCCACGTTGGATGGCTATGCTTAGCCTTTGTTGCAGAAAGGCTTTCGACCTCGGCTCGTTGGTTTTGGTGGCAATCATTTTACTCAATGTGTTAAAACAATTTATAGCTTCGCTGCTCCACGGGCCCATGGTTTCCACGGAAAAAAGAACGAAGGTATAATTGTTGTTAATAAGTTCAGCGTATTTGGTTGTTTTCCTTCGCGCTTTGTCTTCCGCTGCACCGCCCGCCTGCGCTGTGCTAAATTTCAAATTGCTCGGTGCGAAAGTGTCAGAGCACGTCGCATCCCAAATCAGCGTGCTGCCTCTTGACCAAGGAATCAGTGTTATGCCATCTACTCGTTTACCATCCGCTCGGCACAAGCCAACTGGTTCTAGCTTTGACGGTACTTCAGCTGATACTAACGCCTTTTTAATGACACTATTTAGCTCTGCATGTCTTGCATGTCTCCCTGCACTCTTACCACACTTGAGACCATGGCGTTCTTTTCTGTCCACCATATCCCCGCATATACACCTGTGTGGCGTGCAAATGTCCAGTCCCAACCGGAGCCCGATGATCATACGGAAAGCGTTGTTTTCTAATAGCGTTCCAATCGACTTTGATGGCAACGCGTGTATCCAAGCCCCTGATTCCGGGCGTTGAATGGCCAGTATTCGCGCTTTTTCTTCAGGTTTCTTGAATTGTAGCTCTCGTAATGATTTCGTAACTATGATGGAACTCCATTGGCTTTGTAGTGATGGCGTTTCGGGCAACTCGATTTCCGGATGCAGCCTGTTCCATTCTTCCAAACCATCCTGATAGTCAGCGATTTCTTCCTGGTGTATAGCGGGTGATTGTAACATAAAGCTTACCAAAGAAGACACTGAGTTCACGGATGACAGAAATGCTGGTAGTGCTGAGTCTCGTACTTTACGAACTCCTAATCCCCCAACTCTCACTGGCATCGATTCCAGAGTCCATGTTTCGTCGTCAAGTGTGCTGTTCGTTAATGATTCCATCGTAGTTCGAATGTGCGTATCAAATTCGCCCATGGTTTCTTCACTTTTCCACATTGTTGTCGTTCTAAGTAGAAAAATCAATTTCGGCAATGCATAACAATTTTTCAAGATGTAGAAGGCGATGTGATAATTGTCCAATTCCTCCAATCTTCGGAATAGTAATTTAAGCTCATTCAATTTCTTTTTGAAGACGTTCTTCGATGCGTTGTCAGTTATTGATGTGCCAAGAAGGGTCAGTTCGTTAACGACGCAGATGCCTGGCGACAAGTAAATCTTTTGAGATTATGAAAAATCCTGGATGCTCCGGAAAGTCTTTAAAAATCACAAAATTCTTAAATAAAAAATCGTGGCACACGATTTTTGGGAGTCGTTTTCCCCTAGGATGCGGATGGATGTCTATCTACTATTTTACTAAAAAACCCCCAAACTATTGCAACAAACTTTTTGCAAATATTTTTATTAGGCTAGGAAAATATTCTTTCGCACTTTTAACATGATTTATAACGAATTGACATCAACAGGAATTGAAAAGAAATTCACGAAATCTGATCTGAATCAACAAGTTTTCATTGAAAATAGTTTGTTTCCTTTGAATGATACCGGATACCAAAGTCATATGATAACTGAGTAAAGCGGTAGTACAGAGCTTCAATGTCATTACATAATTTTTATCTCTAAAACAAATCCCACAACTTTATCGAAGCTCATGTTTTTGTTATTATACGTTTTATCCATCAGAGCATAAAGTTTTAAACATTTCTCTATCAAAAGGTATAATGAAAAATTTTCTCTGCAACTGTGAGAACATACCGCGATGAGATCTTTGCAGCTACTACACAGATCATTATACCTTTAGTTCGAACTCAACACCGAACGCTTAAAGACGTTGAACATTTCGTGCTTCCAACTCAACCGAAGAGGTTATTGAAAATGCTGAATTGTTGTTGATTTGTTTAATTCTTGTTTTGAGTTGTGTAAATTGTTTGGTGCAACTATATATATAAACAAAATTATTCTTACGTTGTACTGTAGGTACGAACGAAGAACATCTTAATTAAAGAAACTTTTTTGTTTGGCTTATCGTATAGTGAATTTTTGTGCATGTTCACCAGCTACACTTGATGCATCACTGAACGTTGTGGTGTGCATATAATTGTATTTTCCTAATGAAAAAGAAAATATACAATGTTGGAACATTCTCTGATTGTCTAAAAAGTCTATCTAGATTCTTATTGGTTGGATGTAACTGTTCTTATTTGGTAAGTTTCGAATATCTTCTTAAGAAGTTTTCTATTCAATACGTACAATGATAGTAACATTTACCGTTTTCCGATGTTATTTTAATGTTAATGTGTCTGTCAATAATACACGTTCCGTAATATATGGTTTTAAAATTTGGTTGGAGACTATATCATAGAATTATCTTAAATTGTTGTTATTAAGAATATACCGTTTTTTATTAAATATTTTTTAATAAAGAATCCATTTACAGATCCTCTAATTTATATTTAAAGAACTATTATGTTATGAGTCAAGACATCTCGTTAGAAAATTTTGAACAATGTGTGTTTTATACATCGAGGTAACCATATAATATGCAAAGTAACTGAAGCGTTTCTTTTGGAACATGTAATTAAGTGATGCTAATTAAAAAATATATGGACGATAAAACTTTCGCTAGTAAAACATAAAGTGTTCTTAAAACATCTTATAATTGTCCATCTTAATGATATGTTTTGATGGATAAGGAAACGTTACTTTTCGCGAGACTTTCCACTTGTTGATTTAAGTCGGCATTGTTGTTTTTATCAGGCCTTTGAAAGGATGTTCTTGAAATCAGCCACTTTTTCAATTTTCTAGCCATTATTTTCATTAAAAGAAAAAATCGCAGATACAGTAAAATACTGTAAATGTAATTTCGGTTGAAGTGCTGATTGTAATCTTTTAATTACGTACCACCTCTTTCGTTCAACTCTACTCTACCATCGTAAGAATTAATCTACTATATTATTTCCGTGTATCACTGCATTCTCTTATCTGCTAACTCTGATTTCGAGGTTGCTTTTTGTAAGAATTATATTCTGAATCGATTGAATAGGTCATTTCAGCGTACCCACTTTACGTTTGACTTTCTCTCTTATAATAGGGCTCGCTAGCAACATTTTCGTGGACTTTTGGACCATGAATAAATGCTGATGAGTAGTGTCCAAAACGATAAGTAGGCGTCCCCCTCCCCCCTTCGACCCCCAGCCTCCCTTAAAGTTTTCAGTGCAGAGGTAACTTTGACGATTTACTGAGAGGCGTTCGTTGGACCGATATCATTAACTGTGAGCTCAAACGAAAGAGGAAGATTTATTGGGATATAAAAATTTTCCATTTTCCGGGCGGTGTTTCCCTATTTATTTGAAAAAGTTAATTTTTTCCTGACTTTAAACTCAAATGACTCTTAAATTAGATTTTTTAGGAAAAAAGTTTCTTTTAGGGGTTTGTTCTCCATTCGATTCTGCACAAACTTCCTGAATACGGGAATTTTAAGAGCCGTACGTAGATATGGCACATTCTATAAGTCGTATTTTTTGTATCTGAACTGGGAACGGCGTTTCTCCGGCTTAAGAACGCTCAGACGCACGTGGTGAAGTAGGAATAAAGTTTCAATAAATGTTTTATCTACAATCTTCATACAACGCAATCCTGTCAATTGAACGACTTAACCAGGAGAGACCGTTCCCAGTTCATACACATTCATAAATTCAATTTTTACGTAGAATGTGCCAGATACGAAGTTCTTCGAAATCGGGGCTTATGCGTTTACCGCGACGTTTGTAACCAGTCGAACTTCGACCCGGGAGTAGGTGGGAGCATCGGTCATGGCCCTTAGATGACGAATCAGCAGCAGTAAAAAAATATTCGTCCATCCGTCTGTCAACGCGATAACTCGAGTAAAACTGAACCGATTCTGAAAGACTTTTTTTCCCCTAAAAGGTAGCCGCAATATTTTTTATAGGATTGAATCTGGGCACACTGTCGACCGACCGTTTAAGTTGTTTTTGGTTTACGCACATAACTCGAGTCTATCTTTTCCGATTTTCAAAAAAAAAAAACAATTTTTGTTTGAAAGATCTGGGCATGCCTGACAATTTATGTATGAAACTTTTTTGATTTTGAACTTTTTGACTCGGCCAGGGCCCTAAAACTGAGCCTCTACTAGGGCTCAACGTGTTTTTCTACATAGATCGGGAAAAACGTATCCGATTTTCAAAATCATTTTTTCCGTGAAAGAAAATTGAAAAAAATGATTTCGGGATTGAATTTGTACAAAATAAGTCAGGAACATTGCAAGTTACAGTAGAAAAAGTGGTCAAAAATGTGGTTTTTTGAATGTTTTTGAAACTTTTTGACTTATATCTTCGCGAAATTAGAACGGAAATCGCTCTTTAAGGTTTTGAATAAAAGATATGGACTTCCAGAAATCACGAAAAACATTTTGTGAAAATTGGCTTAAGAGTGATTTTGCGAAAACTTCGAACGATTTCATACACTTTTGGGACAACATGTCCTACTTTTTCCCGATGAATGTGTCATTCGATTCCTTGTTCTATAGTAAGAAAAGTAATTTCTCATTTTTGGAAAATTTGATATCTCGGGGGGAGTTCTGGTGCTCTAAGTAAGTGCATGTCAGGGGGTGATAAAAATGGTTTTTTGGCTATAACTCGTGTAAAACGAAATGAAATCAAATGAACTTTTATAGGATGGTAAGCCCCAATGATACAAAGGTTTTTCATCATTGGATTCCTTGGAGCCTTCCCCCACTCCTGATTTATTAGTCATTTTAGGTGAAAACTTCGGGAACGCTTTACTGCTTGAAGCACTTTCACTTAGAAAAAGTGTTCAAAACGTTCTAAATTTCCATATAAAACTTAACATCTTCACGCTTTCTTTGGTAACCACCACCCCCCTTCCGCAGCTCCTTTTCGCATATCCAGCTGCAGATCATGTTTCAGGGCAGTTATACAGGCTTTTTCAGCTGAAAATAGTCAAGAAAAAGTGTCAAAAATTGACCTTTCTTACAAAAATTGTTGCAGACCGGTGCAACAGCCTTAAACCGGGGAAGTCTTTGCATGGTCTTATAGTAGAGGTAGTATACTAGAACACCTCATACTCAGTTTTTCGGTTCATCGCTGCTTCAAGCAGTAAAGCGTTCACGAAGTTTTCACCTAAAATGACTAATAACTCAGGATTGGGGGAAGGCTCCGAGGAAACCAATGATGAAATACCTTTGTATCATTGGGGCTTTTACCATCCTATAAAAGTTCATTTGATTTCATTTCGTTTTACACGAGTTATAGCTAAAAAACCATTTTTACCACCCCCTGACATGCACTTACTTAGCACACCATAACTCCCCCAAAATATCAAATTTTCCAAAAATGAGAAATTACTTTTCTTACAATAGAACAAGGAATCGAATCGCACATTCATCGGGAAAAATTAGGACATGTTGTCCCAAAATTGTTCGAAGTTTTCGCAAAATCACTCTTAAAATATATTTTCCCTGTTTCTATGGTCGTGTTTTTCAATACAATTTAATGTCGACGTTATTTCATATACTCAAAAGTCAGACTTAGTTCGAGTCTTTTTGTAACATCTGTTCTGTTTGCCACATCTATAAGGAATGATGAAATAGATTTATTTGTCGATTTTATGTTATATATCAGAAGAAATATGAAAAATAAGAAAGTCGTATTTCTTGCATCTTCATATTACCCTAAAATTAAAAATATTTTTTGAAAAGAAAATACACTAAAAACGAATTTCCCACTATTTTCCACACCCAATCGCATCCACGTTGAAGTTTGCAACAAATATGTGCATGCTGACAGCCTGTCGTAGTACCAACACAATAATTTGATTTGATTTTACTGTTAAAATGAAAATGTCTGAAAACGGCGTAAAATGGGTATCTGCTGATTCTTCTTCGACTTAGAAATCGGTGTCTAACGAAATTCAATTATAGCTCCAAAAAATGTTGATGACGGTTTTATAAAAGCTACAAGTAATAATGTACCGATTGTAACGATCCAAATGCTGGCAGAATATTTTTCTTCAACTTCTATGTATGTGAATAACGAGTCGTCCGGAATAAAAACACAAAAATTTTAAAACGTCAAACAAAATCGAAATGTTACCAACATGTTTTTTTTATCAAATAAATGAAGTTAGATACGTATTGTGCTGCACAGAAACCCATTAATTCGACCGTTATTTTAAAAAACACCATTTTGGCGGAAATGAGTTTATTTAAATGTGTGCGCGTTTCCGGCAAAATAAAATAGTATTGAGGTAACCATTTATGAAAATCGACCATTCAACATCATTAGTTTGATGGGTCCAGCATTCCCTATTCTGATGCGTACGGTTCCATTGCATATGTTCTATCTTGAAAGGGGAAGGAGCTAGAACTCATTTCCACCAAGATGATCTGAATTGCTAAGCTTGGGAATTTTTCTCAATCATTGGAACACAATATTGATTGGCTGAAGTAGCCCTTTTTCTTGTTTTTAACGGTCTTGGTATAGTAACAGAAATGAAGAGTTCTTTTTTTGAGTTAATGGAAATTACTATTATTCATTTTAATGACGCTCAGATTGAACTCAACTAAGACCGTCGAGCTCGTGAACATTTTAGAAAGCATCAAAATTTCGGCATCTAGTGCCAATCATCAGTCAAGTCATGCAACTTGATATGCTGAAAGCGGTTGACTACCGACATTGTTGATGTTCTATATGAACCATTCTCGGTACAACTGGGTCTAGTGAATTCTGACTGCGATGGACACATGTAGTGCCATCTCGGTTGTACCGAAAATTGTTCAAATGGAACATCAAAAATGTCGATAGTCAACCCTTCAGCATATCAAGTTGCATGACTTGACTGATGATTGACAGTAGATGCCGAAATGCTGATGCGTCGTTCACGAACGCGACGGTACTAGTTGAGTTCAATCTGAGCGTCATTACAGTGACAAACAGTAATTTCCATTAACTCAAAAAAAAGAACTCTTCATCTCTGTTACCATACCGAAACCGCTAAAAACAAGAAAAATGGCTACTTCAGCCAATCAAAATTATATATGACATTTTGTCGTCAATTGATGAATGATGATGATGGTTGAAGTCAATAATGAGAAAAATACTGAGGTACCGAGTGTGTTAAAAGACAAAATTTAAATTTTGTTATACTTCAACAAACAATTTTAGTGTAACAATCTTTGAAGACGATCGAAAACATTTAAATTGAAGTCAAAAAGAATTTGCGGCATGATCTTTTCGACGGTTCACATTGACACACAGAATGTTCATTAGTGGCTAGAATCCAACGATTGGGACATTTTTCGGGAAAATCCTAAAATACGTCTTCTCTAAAATTTAGTTCTCTAGTTTAGTTCTCTCTGCCATATTTCTAGCGATTAGAGCCATCAAATAATTTAGCTGGAGGGTCAAAATAATGATGTTGAAGAAAAAAGTGAGACAAAATAAGTGGGCAAAAAAAGTAGGCAAAAATATTGACGTTTCGGTTCTACATATGGTGAGGAAATGTGACGTTTTTGGTCCGCTTGAACATAAAATGAATTTCGTCCTTTTCATGGTCCCAGTGGCTACACGGCTAGGTCGATTTCAACAAAAAAAATTTCCAGTTTTCTGAGATCAATTGATTTGTGATTGATTAATTTGACACCAAAATGAACAATTTCCTGCTGTACTTGCCGAGATATTTGCGAAAAAGTTTCACGCACCTTCTACCATACACTCACCGAAATATATTTTTGCATCAAATAGAATTTTGTACTTCTGCGCAAGTTTTTGCAGTGTTAAAAAGCTGCGCAGAAGTACAAAATTCTATTTGATGCAAAAATGTATTTCTGTAAGTGTATTTTCAGAACTACTGCCATCTTTGAATTTGAATCATGGGATATATGCAGCTTTCAGGAAAAAAGTTTTAGGGTGATCAGTTGAGCCGTTTAGAAGAAAAAGTGCAGACGGACGATCTGACATTTTTTTCTGTTGAATTGTTATCTCTAGACGATAATAAATGTATCCCCCCAACTCCTATCTCGATCTATCACATGTCACAATAAAAATACTTCATACGTGTCAACAAATATTCAGATCATATCAGGTCGGGTCAAATCAGATTTCGGGTAAATTAAGCTCAGGTCAAAATGATGAAATCAGGTTTCAGGTCAAACTCAGGTCTAAGCCTAGTTTCTGGTGAATAGCCTTAGTTTTTAATGTTCCCTTAAATTTTCGTAATTAAATTGCCAATATAAAGAATATTGTCTGTCTGATCTCTCATCTTAAACCGAAAACAAACATATTTCAGCATTTGTATTACAAATAGTTGTTTGTAAATCATTTCCGTGCGCGCTGTTGAAATTGAAATTGATTTCTTACGAAGCATATTTTGTTCTCAATTTACGATTTGCGTATGGAGTCGTCGCAGCCGGTTAGAAAATATTATTTGCAGCCGGTAATCTCAACCAAGCTTTAACTGGTTATTTATACAAAAATAAATTGATTTGTCGTTTTCGTGTCTTTTTTTCCTCAAATCCGTAAAATTGTGCAACAGCCTGTTTGATTAGCTTGGTTTTTAATTGTTTACATGCATTTGACACACGATGATACAAGCTTTACTGCAACTCTTACCTGCATGAGGCCATAATGTTGTATCAACGCGTTGCATTGCGTGAACTGAACATCTTCTTTTGTTTGTAGGTATTTACATGCTCAAGAGTTTAAACAAGGTCATTTTTAAAATAAAGCTTTAATACGTCACGGTATGTTGAATAAAAACATTTGTTACATTTAGCTAATTGATGATTTATAACAGAAACGTTGAGTTTTGTATTTGCTTTTCTATTAAATTTATATGCTTTTTGTGATTTATGAAAGTTTGTTTTATTTTTGTGTTTGTATTATCTTTTTTGTGGTTAAGTTAATAAAGGTGATATTTTTCGCGTTTCTTGTATTTAGTTCAGCTCAAACAATTACATTTTTATTTTTTAAAGTAACACGTACGAATTTAATCAAAGGGTTTTGCTGTCTCGAAAGTTGGTTGAATGAGAAAACTAATTGATTCGACTGTCCACAAATAGGGTTTGCTGTGCCATAACCGTTCCATAGAAAACTCTTCGTTCAAGTTGATGTCATATCATCAGAAAAGGCCATTGCGTAGCATTCATTTATAATTATTATTATGTTATATATGTATGCGCTAAATACGTGTTTAATCAACGACCGCATTGGCGCTGAATGGTCATGAGATTTCCATACACAAATGGTAATGCAAGTCATGGGATACGCCATTTGTTTCATACAAAATGGCAGTGCTAAATCTTTGAACTAAATTCAGAGAATTTGTTGTTGAGTAAACCCAACCACTTTTCAAATCTCTACGGATTAAAGCCCGCAAGCTTGGAATCAAACTTAGCATACAACTCATTAGGTATTACTTTTACTATGAACATGTAAGCTCTTATTTGAATTATTTTGTCATTGACATTAACACATATAGAACAGTTGCGTTATGGAGATAATTAGAAGAGATCAACATTTCGGCATCTAGTGCCAATCTTCAGTCAAGTCATGCACCTTGATATGCTGATGAACATGGTGGACAAAGTGCTGACGTATCTATTTGTCTCGGTTAGAGGTTGAACTAAACATTGAAACACAACCATTTATTACACAGGAATTCCGATGAACGAATTTTGTACTGAAATTCATTTTGAACACATGTTGTACTAGCATTGTTACCCAGGCTTCGCCTGGGATGTGGTTTTAAAAACTTATAAAAATTGTTCGGTTACTTATACCATTATTGTTTTAAACATACATAGCAGCAGCCGTGACGAACAGAGAATCGGACTGGGCAATAAACAAGGAGGTATGTAAAAATTACTCGAATAATGTCAAGCAGGCGAAAAGTGATTATTACACTAACAAATTGAGTGAGACAAAAGGCGACCGAAGAAAGACTTGGAAAATTCTAAAATCGATAGTGAATCGAGTTAACAATGACTGCAATGAAACAATTGAATTCGAGGGTGTGATTAAGCACGATAGCAAGGACATAGCAAATTCATTTAATGATTATTTCATTGAAAGTGTTAGACAAATCAATTTGAGTATTCCAAGTCCCTTAGTGAATGATTACGACAATGTTCTAACAGTTGAAAACGAATTTAAATTTGAACTAATCGATGAAGATGAAATTATAGAAATATTGAAAAACATAAGTTCGAACGGAGATGTTGAATTTTTGAACAAAAAAGTACTACTTGATGCTATGCCAGTGATTGGTCCACCATTTGTCGGCGTAATAAACGAGTCGTTAGAGGCAGGAGAATGTCCAAAGGATTGGAAAACATCTACACTACTGCCGACACAGAAAGTACCCGGAACGAATAAGTGTAACGAATTTCGACTAGTCAACATGCTGCCAACATATGAAAAAGTATTAGAAGCGGTCGTCAAAGAACAGCTGGAGCAATATGTTGAAGCCAATGGAATTACGATACAGGAACAGTCGGGTTTTCGAAAGAAACATTCGTGCGAATCCACACTGAACCTTGTAATGATGAATTGGAAGGAGCAAATAGAGGCCGGAAATATTGTAGTTGCAATTTTCCCTAGACCTTAAAAGAGCCTTCGAAACGATTGACAGAAGGAGGCTACTCCTAAAGCTGGAAAATATCGGGGTGAGAGGCAAAGAACTGGAGTGGTTTAAAAGCTATTTGTCGAATCGGTTCCAACGCACTAAGTTTAATGACGAAATATCAGATGCGAAGAAGATTGACCTTGGAGTCCCTCAAGGATCAAAACTTGCAGCATTGCTATTTTTGATCTACATAAACGACATTAAAGGATGTTTATTGTTTCTGAATCCGATCCTGTTCGCCGACGATACACTGCTTTACTATTGTGGTAAAGACATAAGCGAAATCAACGGAAGGATAAATGAGGCTATGTGCGAACAAATTAAAATTGAACATAGACAAAACGAAATTCATGGTGATAAACAATCGGAATGTGGGACAGCAAATAAATATCACAATTAGCGGTGAAACGGTCGAGCGCGTGTATACAATGAAATATCTTGGTTTTATCATCGACTCAAGGCTTAAGCTGACGAGCCACATCGACTATATATGCAAAAAAATCGCTAAAAAGATCGGTTTTTTGGCTAGAATAAGTAGCAAGCTCACAATGGAACATCGGATCACCATATATAAATCCATAATTGCTCCACATTTTGAGTACTGCTCATCAGTTGTATCAACATGCAACGTAGGCGACTTCAGGAGACTTCAAAAATTACAAAATAGAGCAATGAGGATAGTACTAAGGTGCAAAAGGAGAACTCATGTCCTCCAGAACCCTCATGGTAGTCTTCAAGGTCAAACATAACATGATGCCGAAATACCTATCGGACAAAATATCGTACGTTGGAGACAATCATCGGTACCTGTTGAGGAACATCGGCGACCTTCGTCTTGCGAACGTGAAATCAGAAAACAACCGTATAGGTGCTTCGATGAATTCAACAAAATGCCAAGGGATGTAAAAGAAGAAAGTAACATGAACATTTGTAAAAGAAAAGTGATCGAATATGTGAGAAACGTGTTCAGATAAGAAGATTATGAGGACAGAAGGAAGAGAAGACATTAAATCAAGAAAAGAAGTTTGTTCAAAAAAAAAAAAAATGAGATGTAAATGTGTGATAGGAATGTATTGTAAAATGAATTATTGCAAAATGTAAAGTTTTAATAGCGACGCTAATAAATTTATACTACTACTACTACTACTTCACACAGTTATCTACATAATCACTTTTTGAGCTTTCAAGAATTGATCAGAAACTTTAAACTTGCTGGAAAGTCAAAACTATGTCTTATACGGTAGTGTTATCAAGTTTCAGCTGTTTTCAAGGTTTTCCGTACAAAAAATACACTGAAAAAAGAGATAATGTCGATAGAAAACAGCATAACAAGTAAATTTAAAAGCACATGTTTGTAGCTTAAAAGAATCACACAGAGTTACCTATTTTCAGTTCTGACCCATAATTATTTACTAATATTTTCTGTGCTAGAGTCGACCAACAGACCAACCCAGAGCTCTAGGTTAGACCCATCTATACTTGTGGTGGGCAACAATGCTCCTCTGAGTTTTCTTAACATCAATGCAAAAACATATTTTTTAGGGTCGACCTTTGGGCCAGCCTATTTGCTAGGGACAGGCATTGGATCGTTACATCCATCCATTCTCTTTATTAAAGAAATATCCATGAAAAGCCACCAAGTCACGTAGCGCGAGATAGGCCCATACAATGGTCCCTAGCAGACAGAACTACTAAGCCGATTTTAACCAATTTCAATTTTTTTATTTTTCCGTAAGTCTGGATTTCATTCAAAACTTTGAGGAGAGATTTCTGTGCAAATTTCGTGCAGATGTAAGTGAAAAAGTGCCATCAACCATCCGAAAACATCGTTTTCTGAAATCATAGTGATTGTTTTTGTAGCAAATGTTGTGTACTTGCATTCCTTTTTAGATTTCTTGGAGTGTCGTAAGTTTCGATTGTTTAATTTTATTTTATAATCTTTTTTTGAAGATATTTCTGTTCAAAGATCTGTTGAAACATAATGAAAGGAATTTTTTGGTTAAAGTCGGACGACCCTAGAACCAGCCTTGGAACTAAAGATGACACCCATAATATGTTTCCCTCAATATTTTTATCAATACCACAAAAGGAACTTGTACTTCATAAAACAAGTACATATATTATACCGTCTTGTAGCAATAGTAAGGTGCAATATAAGAAAGATGCATCCATCTGCACCTCACTGCATCTTTCTACACCTTGGTGCATTTCACTACACCTTAGTGCACCTGACTACACTACCCCATTGCACCTCATTACACTTCACTGCACCTGGATGCACTGATCTACACCTCACTGAAACTCACTACACCTTACTGTGCCTTGGTGGACCTGACTCCACCTTGATGCATCTTACTGCACCAAAAAGCAGGAACTGGCAGTAAGGTGTATCAAGGCGTAATGTGTAGTAAGGTGCACCAAGGTGCAGGAAAGTGCACCAAGGTGCAGTGAGGTACAGGGAAATGCAGTGAGGTGCAGTAAGGTGTAGTGAGGTGCAGTGATGTGTAGTGAGGTGTAGTGTGGTGCACTGAGGTGTAGTGTAGTGAGGTGCACCAAGGTGCAGTGAAGTGCACCAAGGTGCAGTGAGGTGTAGTGAGGTAGAGTGACATTTTGGATTTTATATTATAGAAATAAGTTAGTGACATAAACATTAAAATTGTTAGTTCAGTGAATGAGTACGACTACCTTTCAACGCGCAAAAGCTTTGAATTTGATGTAAACGAAAACATTTAAAATTCAGATCTCCATATGGCGCTTCAACTTTTTATATCGTTATTTGGCCTTTTTAGACAATTTTTAATAGAAATTAGAAATAGAAATTAATAGAAACACAGTATTAACGTGTATACATGTTACAACAAACGAAATTCGTGATTATAATAACTGAAACCACCGCTGCCACGAGAATGAATTTATCAGTAACTCGTTGAACATAAGAATTTCTAGGTTTTCGAAAGCCTGTTGGCTTTAGTTATAAACAATTTTTGACATCAAATTGCGATTTTTGAGGTCAATTTTCACCACAATTTCGCATGTTCGAAATATGACAGTTAGCACGAAATAGTTCGATATATTTCGAACAAAAACTCAAAACTGCGATTCTATGTGGAAAGCTTGCGCTAGTACTCTCATAGAAAATCCCAATTTGGCGTCAAAAGTTACAGGCTTTTATAAAGCTTTACGTATAAGGCTTTATAAAGTACAGTTGGATGTGTGTTTCTCCCCCTCCCCTCCATTGGTTATATTGATTGGTCAGACATACATTCGACGTAATAAAAGTGAAATAGGACACTGTTGGACGAAAAATCATACAAAATTATAGGCGGTCAAAGTTTTAAAAAGTTATCAAGGATAGACTTTAAATGGGATAAAAAATGAAATTTTCCTTGTGACGTAAAGACGTCGAACAGATGGTAATTTCAAAAATATTACAATTTCTTCATTTAATATCCTGAGTTCAATTTTATTGCGTGTAAATAGTCAAATTATTATTCGCACGAGCGTGCGAGTAGCATCTGCCAAAAATCTACAAAACATTTTTCGAACTTGCTCTAAGGGGCCATTCAAATAGTGCGCACGCGAAAAAACAGGCGGTCTTTGGGCCTCCCCTCCCCCCGCATAAATACATTTAAAAAAATGTATGAAGCGCACGGTTTTCACAAACTCCCTCCCCCCAAAAGAGCGTACGCACTATTTGAATGGCCCCTTAACGATAGTCAGGGTCTTACAAACAGCGGTGTAATGGTCGGACGGACAGACGGTCAAATGGTGTGAAACCGACGGACAGACAATGGTGTGATTCCTAAGTTGACGCTATCCCCTCTATGCACCATTCGAATTGTTACAAACATAATTGTTAAGGCATTTATAAATTAAATTTTGCATCGATATGTTACAGAACGAAACAGTGAGGCATTTTTATACGTGAATTTTGAGAGATAAACTAGAGGGTCATAAAATGCACAAAGTTAGAAATGCATCACTGTACCCATTCCATCTTCCAATACGGATGATCGGATGACATTCACATGAAAAACTAGCACTACATAAGAAAATGCTAACAAAATCAGATCGATATCTGTTAAAAATTTGCGCTAGCGACGCTAACTTCAGCGTTTGAGTTTGCGAGACCAAATTAAAATTGTAAAATTATTTGTTTTAAAATCATAACGATTTAATGATCATTTCTTATTACGTTTTTCTAAAGCGGACAAAATATTCCGAATATTCTTGGAGCTATCTAATGTCTGAATAAATACAATCGTTTTTTGGTAATAGGCCTTTTTGCCATGGGATAATAATAAAAAAAAAATTGTTATTGTTTTGTGGCTATCATCGCTTATTCCCACTGAATTCTTGATTAATAAGAAAAAATTAACATTTCAGCAATGTTATAATGGCAACTTTATTCTCATCAGCATGACGGCCTTTGCTCCTATTGTGACAGGTTACCATTTTTTTCTCATTCATTTTGTTGTTTGGTTGTTTTTTTACATATCTCGCGGTGTTTTTATGTTACGTTATAAGTACTGATGAATGAAATTATCGGTGTAATAACATTTATCGTATATAGATTTTAACGAGACATGGCAATGTTTGATGAAAAAAAAGCTTTGAGTGATGCAATGTTATATACAGTACATGCGGTAAATGAATATGTAATCTGTCGTTTGTCATAACATCACACACACGCTTGCATTTATATTGCTTCTTGCTTTTAATATATTAAAAAAAATACCTGATATCAAACCAATTTCCATTCTATTCTGATGCCGTTCCTGTTGCCGATAGAAAAAAATTATTTAAAAATTGTTTTACGAACTTGGTTCTACAGAACAATTTACAGTTATATTAACTTAACCTGTTAGTTGAGCGTGGAAACTACGGGTTTTCTCTAGAAATGGTTTTTACTTTTATGCTAATGAAAGCAATAACATCTCGCCAAACTAAGTTCAAAAGAGTTTCCGGTGTGTAAATAAGTTAAGTTTATTATCTTATGGACGAGTTTCAGAAAAGAAGAAAAATTTCGATGGTAAGGTTTGCCGCAATTCAAACTTAAGTAGCTATGAAACCAAACGTCGCACTCTTTGATTATCATGGCAGAGATAGAGATTTTCCCAAATATGTGTACTTGTTATACCAACTGCTAAGATCCATACTTCAGTACAAAGGTTTGATAAATAATTTTACATATTCTCTCTACTGTAAAGTCCACTTTACGGTAGAGTAAGCGAACTTTCAGCCGCTCGATATATAAAACTATTTATGCTACACAAAATGTAAAATGATATCGCGGTTCTCGATGTCGTAAACTGGGTCCTCGACTTCGTCTCGAACCATTTACTCCATTTCGAACCGAGATATCATTTTAAAGTTCTACTAGCATAAAATACTATTACATGCTTCTCGCGTATAAAACGCACTTTGTTTGAGCGAAAAACTTGATATGAAGAAGGTAGAGACTTGATGGGTCTACTCCGTCACTAAGCATAGGAAAATAAATTTCTCCCTATGACAATTAGTTTCATAGTCTATGTTGGGAACCCAGCCGCTATATCATGTGAGTATGTTGGAATCGAAAGTAGGTCTTTTCCCCCTCTCAAAGTGACGTTTTAAACGTCAAACAAAAAAAATTGATATACAGTCTCAGAAAAGTGAAAACCGATAAGTTTCTGATTTATCATGCAAATCAGAAACTTGTCGGTTTTCAGTTTTCCGTCACTGTAGATGCTAAAATAGAATCGAAAAACAAATAAAAGGTTATCTCACTTTTGTACATTCACTGTAAGGTTGGACTTCTATGGTCAACCAATGAGAGGCAGAGACTTTTCGTTAATTTTTTTATCGATTCGTCAAATTAGTTTATCGAAAAACTCTTATCTATCATTGGTTGACGCAATTATTTTTCGCGAAAATAATTTCAATAGAAGTATATCCTTACAGTGAATTGACAATATTTCAAAAAAAAAATTCGTTTGACGTTTAAAACGTCACTTTGACAGATGGAGAAGACCTACTTTTGATGCCAACAGTCTCATGTCTCTGAAAAAAAAGCTTCGCAATTCGCTTATATAAATCATCGCTTTATACTCGAACTTTGAAAGTATAAGCTTTATAGTAGATAAGTAGAAATTGAAATGTATAAGTTCGAACGAGTTTTGGCGAGCAAGTACTGAGCGTCCTAAACCGCCTTTAAGGGCGCTCGGGATATCGAGTTATCCATTTAATGGCACTGATTCCCGCAACTCCCAACGGCATTAGCAGATCAGCTTCTGCAAACCTAGATCTAAAATAGAAATTCGATTAAAAACCCGACCCGATACAGAATCAATTTACCGGGTTTTCGAATTTATTTTTTTGTCGGGTCAGGTTAGGTCGGGTTTTCATTTTCGTTTTTTTCGGGTCAGGTCGGGTTTAAAGACTTCGGGTTCTGCTCGAGTCGGGTTTGAAATCATGCCCGGAGCGGCAGTGAAGGGCGTGATGCAGTCTCCACACCTCAAAAAAAACGTCCACAAACCCAAAAAACTCCATACAAAAACCTTTGAGACGAGGAGCCATATATAGGCGAATTTTTGAGTTTTTTCCCCTCCCCCCTCCCCCTCCAAATTATTTTGAAAAAAACTACGTCGTAACCCTCACTCCTCAAAATCGGTTGAAAATTGGCTGAGATATCGAGGTTTGAAAATGACATTTTAGTATAGAATTGGATTTTTCTATTATTTTCATCATTATGGAAACTTTTTTTTCTGATCTGTTGGTTCCTATCCTATCTATCTTTGTTCTATCTATTAATAATTTTCGATCTCGAGAACTAGGCAGCCGATCTTCCTTAAATTTTCAGGGAACATCAGTCTCGGCCCCAAATGAAAAATTTCATATGCCGCTTTTCCGGGAAAATTCTGGAAAAGCCGTGGCATGAGGAAAGGTGGTCAATTTTTAAGGGTTTTTTAGGTAATGATCGGAGTTTTCGAATTTTAGCTTCGGATTGACAATTGCTCTGACAATTGCTTGACAACTCTCTGGTGACTTCTAGAAAGTTTTAGATTATGGTCGGGAGAATTTTTTGGGATCTTCAGAAAATGTATGTAGGCTATCAGAGAGACGCCATTTGAATTTTCCCAAGCAAAAAATTATGCTTTTTTTGATTATCGAATTTTAGCACTTAGATAGTTAGTTTCTACGTGGAAGCTATAGAGATTGGTGAGGAGAATTTTTTGGGATCTTGAGAAAATGGATACCAGCTATCAAAGCGGCGCCATCTTGGATTTTCGTTTATGCTTTTTCGGTTTTCGAATTTTAACTCCGGAATGAGACTACTTAGAGAGATGGCTTCTTCTATCATCTATCATTAGAAAATGGCTGTTCCGAATGGAAGTGTTCCGAAGGTAGCCGAAGGTGACACGAAGTGGTCCAAAGGTAGCTGAAAGTGGGACGAAGTGTTCCGAAGGCAGTCGAAGGTGACACGAAGTGTTCCGAAGACAGCCGAAGGTGACACTAAGTGTTCCGAAGGCCGCCGAAGGTGACACGTCGTGTTCCGAAGGTAGCCGAAGCCGACACGAAGTGTTCCGAAGGTAGCCAAAGGTGACACGAAGTGTTCCGAAGGCAGGCGAAGGTGACACAAAGTATTCCGAAGGTAGCCGAAGGTGATACGAAGTGATCCGATGGTAGCCTAAGGTGTTGGAGAAAATTTTTTTTTCAGAGAAAATTTTTTAAAGAAGAAATTTGTTTGGAGAAAAATTTTTTGAAGAAAAATTTTTTTTTTGAGAAAATTTTTTTTGGAGAAAAACTTTTTGTCTGAGAAAATTTTTTTCGGAGACAATTTTTTTCGAAGATTATTTTTTTCGGAAAAAATTTTTTTCGAAGACAATTTGACTACGTCGTTTGTTGTGATTTTGATTTCCCGGATTTTAATTTGTATTTTGGTTCGGTGCCCATTTGGAAAAAAGGTCGACCTGCACACCTCTAATCTAAAAGTGTTTGACTTTACGTATAGATTTCGCAATCCATTTTACACACAGAGGTTACAATTTTCCGTTTCAGCATTCAGTCGTTTACTCTGTGTAAATGAAGTCATTGAGTGGATCAACCGAAGCAGAATCATAAAAATAATGAGTTGAAGCCAACTGATAGTTTAGAAACAATTTAATAAATAAAATCAGATAACCTTTGGCAAACGGGGATGAGCCTCAATTATAACTTATCAATTCTAAGTTGCACTTCGACTCCATGCTAAAACTGGACATTAGAATGTCGATAAAATGTAGAATGTTATGAAGATGTACACATTTTTCAATAAGATCAACACGAGCTGCGATGCTACGATTTTATTCAACGAAAATGAATTTTATTCAAATTGTCCAATCGCTCTGGCCTGAGCAACCATAGCTACAATTCCGTTCAATACTTCCCGATTATTGGGAATAATTTGATTTGGTGGCAATAGGAAACCGTTGCTTGATCCCCGAATCGGTCGGACTTCAAAGGTATAAGACAAGCGAGTGTTGTGCACCCCAAATGCCCAGTCGGGTGTTGATCCGGAAGTAGCGTCTGCAATTCGGTAAATATAAAACCTGCAAATTCAAGTAAATGAGACGCTTACACAAAACGACAGAACTGCTTCCAACTAAATAGTCGGCGCCAGCCGTTTCTCGAATCGCAGCGGCTCCAGCGTTGCCAACGGACAATAAATTAGCGTGATTATTAGACTGAGCTGTAGTGTGACCCAATGGGAATAGAAGATATTGGCCGAATGAATGAATTGACAAGAATAGTCTGGTACGAGACGCGATGGTTCCGTAAAAGTCCCGAATGGCTCGAGTTTCCGGTTCTGAGAAGGGATTTGGACCTGCGTACGTATCAGAGCATGGGTTGTTAGATGCACCCGCAGCTGTGAACCACAGAGAAACATAATTTTCAGTCACTTTTGTCCGTTTGCAATATTACTAACACATCCAAAAGAAATCGAAGTTTCTGTTCGGGTCGGTGCCTATACAGGATCCCCAGGATTGACGAGTTTTCCTCCATAGACGCGTCTAAAACAGAATGATTGTAAATTGATGAAGTTAAAATTGTGACATGAAAGTCTCATTGGACATTCAACATACTGATTCATGTGAGAAAACGAAGCCGTCGGGATTTGCCACTGGAACGATGTAAAAATCGACGGTGTTAGCTAGGGCTCTGAGTTGTTGGTCAGTTGAGGTCAACAGTTCATTAATTATCCATGTTGCAGTGGCAGACGAGGCCCATTCACGTGCATGGAAATTAGCCTCAATGAAAACCGCTGGGTGGTTCTGCAGATGATTAATTCTTATAAATAATAATTTGTAAGAAAATTTTCGAGTCTCATATAGGCTTACAGGTCCTGAAGAATAGCGAATAACACGAATCTGGCGCCCTTGAAGTGATGTGCCGATATTGATGTTGGTCAACAAGTTAGGGTACGCAGCGACGCGACTATCCAACCAAGAATTGATTTCAGCGAATGTGTTGAAAAACGTCCAATCGAATGCATTCGTGCCTTCTGCATTCTTGTGTGCAGTTAATTCTGGATCTTGTTGATCAACGAGTCTGCAATTGGATAAAAAGCGTAAGCAAATGCGCAAACTGCATTCCAATCTGTAACTACTTTTGAATATTTTCAACTTTGATGTGAAATTGAATGTTGAATCGGTTCAAGAAGTCTTCGAATTCAGCGAGCTTATGTGGGGGAACCATCACATCGACATCACGTACCAAACTCAGTGCTGACCAAAAGTCATACGAGTCGGTATTCTGTTCAAGTTCGACTACAGCTTTGGCTTGTTCCTCATTCTGCAATTGCATCGAATATAACTTGTAATTGTCGTAGCGTGACTTTACTGCAAAACAAGAGGCTGCCAGCAATAAAACAATGACTGGTTGGAGTTTCATTCTAGTTTTATTCTGAATTTTCAAATTAAAAAAAATCTATGACAAAGTTATCGTTTCACTCTTCGCTAACACCAAACGACTGCCGAAAATTTGAACAAAAAATTTCTTTTAAGATGCTGAGAATTGAAGTCGATTCCAATGTTATCAATCCTTCCATCAAAGATAATTTTTTGCAGCTCACTCTCGTTATACAACACTTTGATTTTGATTTGTCGTATAATATTACTATACACACTCGATTCTGTACGCGTTTTCTGTCCGATGTTTAACCCGCAACCCGATTTAACTTTTTTTAGTTGATGTGTCCGAAACCGAAGCATTAAGAGCCAATTCTTTAGCCTATGTTTTATGCCTGAAGATTACCAAAGAAAAATTTTTGTATTATTGACAACGAATCTGACTGCTTTTCATTTATTTTGCAATAAATTTTCTCTCTAATGTGTGCCTATTTTTGCTGTGTCGGGTAAGGATCATTCGGGAGTTGCTTGGTTCGAATTTTACAAAGGAAAGTTTTGGTTTATAAAGGTGAGTGGGACGAGGTTTTTCGAAACTCAACACTGACTGCCCGAACTAAACAATGTGTTAGAAAACCCGAAACTCAATTCATTTTCTCAGTACGGTAGCTTCATTCTTGTCTACAAAAACAATATTTGTTAAGAGGGGGTGAGAGAGAGAGAGAGAGAAAGTGATTTGAAATCTGCAATTAATATTTCATTTGACATTAATTTTACGATGAAAGGGTCGCTCGGACTGTTCCAGATTTCGTGTCAAAAATCTTTTTCACCACACGCACACTTGTTGCTTTCGTTTCAAAAATCGTTTTCACCACGTTCAGCATCGTATACGTAACTGTGGTGAAAGCGAGGTGAAAACGATTTTTGGAACGAAAGCAACAAGTGTGTGTGTGGTGAAAACGATTTTTGAAACGAAATCTGGAACAGTCCGAGCGACCCTTTCGATACTTTTTCGAAACCCGAGCCGAACCTAAATTATACTTTCAAAACCCGAAATTCCACAAATAGTGTAGCGAGTCGGATTTTTTTTCTCGTTCGGGTAGCCCGATCACCTCTAATTCGGCCTATGTCCAAGACCTAACACCTGCTATCAATTCTTTTATTTTGAGATTTTGTTATCGCGCCCAGACAAAATGACTTGTATATCAAAGACTAGTGCAACATTTTCGTACATTTTGTACTATGCGTCTTGGTACTTTTTTTCGTCATACACTTGAAATCGGGAATTTAGTATAAGATTAGCTTTCCTAATGAAATTATCAACTTTTATATGTTTGAGAGGAAAATCACGCTAACATCGAATGGTTATATTGTTTGATTTATCAACTGATTCATTGATGAACAGACGAGTATTAGACGAGTATAAGATTTCAAACTCAAGATAGAAGATTTTAGGGGATCGTGCAATAAGAACGTCCACACGTAGGGGTAGGGGTTTTTGAGAGAGCGAATCAAACAGTGTCGTGACGTAGAAGGAAGTAGGAAGGATAAAAAAATCCCGGAAATTATGTTAAAGGCATTTTTCCGCGACCCCTAACGTCACAATGGAGTATGGCTGTTTTACAATTATATTTTTAAATGGAAGTTCACTTTAAAAAAAGAAGATCTGCTTAAGAACTTACCGAGAAGTCTTTTCAAATTTAATTGTATCGTCAATTTAAGAAATTTTTTCTCAATCCCGAGTCAATCCCCGCTGACTCCTCCCACTGACTGATTCATTTGTATTTCTATAATTTTTAATTTTTGTTAATTAATTTAAATCGTTAAATTTGGTACATTTTCTTCGAGCGCTAAAATTTTCAAAAAATTTTCTGCCGTTTCGTATGAAGTTTAAAAATATAGAAAAACAAATTTTTGACTGTTTCACTTCGCAGACGCTATTTTTTTAGCGTCATCTGTCCACCAAAAATAAATGAGGTAAAACGACCATAGTCTATTACAATAGAAAATAGATTGGGAAAATTGTGAAAAGCTTGGTGTAGTTTGCTAAATTAACATTTAATTATTTACTTGCTCTTAGCCTCATTTCTTTTTGGTGGTGTTACACTGCTTATCACACAAAAAAAGATGGAATCGAAAGATATATTTGAGCCATATATTGTTTCAGAGAACCAGAAAGACTTTGCTCACTCCCTTTCTTTGAAACTCTGTAAGCTGCTATATCACTCAAAGTCTCAATGAGCCAAATTACCTATTGTAAAGGGTAATTCATAATAAAAATAATGAAAAAGAATAAGCTCTCCAGTAACGAAGACGTGGGACTCGGGCCTTTTGTTCTCCCACATGTAATAGACTCTACAATTACGTATGCACATATAATAAGCTAACTGTTGGTAACACGTTAACATGTAAATGTAGAAAATGAAGGAATTGATTAAGACGATTTTCTCTATATTTTATTATACAACTTTTATAGGCAACGCTATTATAGATGGGATGAGCTCTTGAACGCACAAATTAATGTTAACGGTAAAATTTCGATTCTTTCTTACCAATAAAGCTATGCTGATCTCAATACTGATTGTATCAATCATTACTTATTGTTACATCCATCGTGCTGAATATGGAACTTATAAAATGTGTTATTCGTATGGTTTTGCAGCACGTGAATAAAGTATTGACTTGCAAGAAATTTAACAAACAAGTAAACGCGCTTCATTTTAATTAAAAATCGAATCACACCTGTAACAACAAAATCAACCGTAGCAAAGTAAGCATTGGAGATGTTGATGAGTATTCTCTTCTTTTCTGCAAATGAGTTTTTTCCAAATACCAACATCGAGTTTATGAAACACCTTAACAAAAAAATTAGATCGCTTTTTATTCTTTGATTTCGATATATTTTTCTTGCTATATAAAGTCAGGGTTTTTGTTTTCTTTTGCGTTTAGTGAAATCAGTTTGGCCATAACACGCACATTTTATTGACAGCATCTCAATGGTTTAAAGAGCTATGGGCTTAAATCAATCTCTTTCCCTTCATGTACAATGTAATGTTCCATTTTTCGTAACTTTTTCTTAAGAACTAAGAGTCTAATTCCCAAGTTCAATCCGAGCCCTCGGACCTTTACGCAAAATCTCTTACGTCTTTCAGAATTGAAATATTAGCTCAGTTCTTCAGTTCGATTTGGTTGGGTAGAATGGTTGAAAGTCTCCGCAGTTACGACCCTTTTTTGAGGCACATAAAATATTTGTAGCAATCACAAGGATTTTTAACCTGAAACATTGACTGTTGGATTGAAATTCCTTGGAAGCCAAAAATATTGAACGAATTCCGGAATATTGCTTTGCTGAATCTGAATGTGTTGTCTAGGCTCTTTTCTTATTGGAGTAGGAAAAACCCAACGTACAAAATTAGAATGGAAACGTAATTCAAAGTTGGAATTAAATATGAGAAGATATCGATTACGTTAACGATGCGTTAAGCGATTGTACAAAACAGTCAACAGAATTTGTGAGACGCTAGATTGGGAAATTCGGGTTGGGTTAACCGTCTTAACTAGGAAATAAGAATTAAATTCATTGCAAGGAAATTCTTTTTCTGTATACGTGACACCCGAGAGTGTTTGGTTGTGACAGAAAATATTTTCCCATCATTTCGGACGCTTTCCGCGGTATGTGCACCAACACACTCTCACTATTACAGAAAAATATCTTTCAAAATACCCCACTTCGCCCGCGCGTACGTTCACATCTCGTGTGTATTATTGTATGTTGAAATATACTATCATGGGCGCGCGGTAGCAATGCGCCCGTGACGCATGTCCCCACGACCAAAAAATTCAGAAAATTTTTTTTCGTAGACTTCGGAACCATATATACAGCTAGATTTTGACTTTTTTGCCTTGCGTCGTATCTTTCTGAGCCCTAGTTTTTCGGATTCTACGTAAAATTCTGATTAAAATCGACTTTTTACTCAAAAAAATCGGTCCAGTGGATGGATATGACCTTTAGAAAATCATTTTCCATACAAAATGTGCACTTTCATAGAAACCAAAGTTAATGGAAACATCCTACGTTAGTTAGTTACTTAGTTACTTAGTTACTTAGTTCCAGAGCCATTTGTATGAAAACCCACTTTTTTGGAGTTTTCTCGAAAACGGCTCGATATCTTTTCTTGAAATTTTGCAGGGACCTTCGGCTGGGCATTCTACGCCATATGAGATTTTAAAAAAGGGGGGTACCGGCCTCGTTTGGGCGCCCGGGCTCTTAGAAGGCGCATATAAAGCCCTATGTAATGTGTGTGTGTCTGTGTGTACGGAAGCATATTTTGGCATAAGACATGGGTGGGTGTCGAGATACAGGTTTGGTGTCAAAAGGAAAGATGTGTGGGTTGGGTGATGTAGTGTATAAGGGGTGACCGCCAAATTGCGGAAAATGGGCCGGGAGCTCAAAAAAAAACTTTTGATATGTTGTAGAGGAAGTTGAGGGGATCATTTTCGCCCATGAAAGTAGTAGCCGCCGCGGCTCGGTTTGGCGGCGGCGGCGGCTCAAAAAAAACTTTTGATATGTTGTAGAGGAAGTTGAGGTGATTATTTTCGCCCGTGGAGGTAGTAGCCGCCGCGGCTCGGTTTGGCGGCGGCGGCGGCTCAAAAAATAACTTTTGATATGTTGTAGAGGAAGTTGAGGTGATTATTTTCGCCCATGGAAGTAGTAGCCGAAACTTCCAAAAGTACTGATATCACAACAAAAAACCCTTTTAAAAGGGAAATGTGACGCGAGTCCTTCTTCCTCCTTACAAAACAACTGATATCAATTTTGGGTGACGCTTAAAGCTTTGAAACGCAAAAATTCTTTTGGAATGTTTCCATTTTTGATTAAAAAAATGCGTCACAAATGCCGGACCCACCAATGTAATAATTTTTCTACGCTTTCAGCTGTCATACGCAAAAATTTGATTTCCTGTTCAAAAATGCGCCATACATAATGACAAATTTTTGCGTTGTGAAAGCTGAAAGAACAGAAAAACTATAACATTGGGGGGTCCGGCATTTGTGACGCATTTTTTTAATCAAAAATGAAAACATTCCAAAAGAATTTTTGCGTTTCAAAGCTTTAAGCGTCACCCCAAATTAATATCAGTTGTTTTGGAAGGAGGAAGAAGGACTTGCGTCACATTTCCCTTTTAAAAGGGTTTTTGTTGTGATTTTGATTCCGGGAAAAAACATTTTATCAACAAACTCTCTCAGGTTTCTAGATTTTTATATAATATTTATTTTAATTTATTTAATTAAAAAAAAAGGCGAAAGTCGATTATTTTATGTATACACACAAAACATTTCAGTTCTTATTCTATCTGGGACTTAGATCGATCCAGTGAATACATTAGGTAGTGAACGTGAAGCGTGCGCGAAAGACGGAGAGGAATGTAAATCATGATATTCGTTTAAAGGAAGACCTGAAGAGCAACATTAGGATGTCTGTTATGGACCCGTACGAGGTACAAATGTCCTATACGTTTACTACTACTAGACATTTTATTGTAACAAGGGGCAGCGAAAACAACTGCGAACTGTCCAAACAAAAAGTGTTTCTTGTGATTTTGTCTCAACAATTTTAATTTTTTAACGAGATCAATTAATTTGTTTCGATTATAAAGTGAATGTTGTTAACATCTTTCATGTCATACACCTGAATTTTGTAAAGAAATTTGAATTGATGTTTTAACAGCTTGGCCAAAACAAATTTCATCATTTGCGACATAACCTCACATCCAGTGAATTGGTTGACCTGAAGGAACACAAAAGCAGCTAAGTCAACAGAAAACGGAAAGCATCGTGGAGGATATTTTCCTCTGATCAGTTCAACGCATTAGCTGCTTGACTCAACGATGATAGCCGCCTTTGGCCCGGTCTGAAAATGTCCCGAACAATAAATCAATTTATTCGCCCCACTAAATATCATCACTTTGGTGCTCATCTCGAGCCTCACAGCGATAACTTTTTCCGAGTACATAAAAATTACATGTTTCGAATAACAAGACCTGGTCGGTCAACCACCGACATTACAAGTGCACCGGATACCAACATTGGTCTCAGTGTGTTCAAGTGTTTCGGGCATTTCAGGAGCATCCAGATGTGCCAAGTTGGTCACGTATTGTTTTCGTCCTTAAATTCGAAGTTTTCTGATGTGTGATTTGTAACGGAAAATTTAACCATACGATTAATAATAAGCGAAAACAAATGTCCGTCTGTCCGTCCCATCGTTTTTTTCTAAACGGCTGTACTGATCACCCTAAATTTTTTTTCCTGAAAGGTACATTTGTCCCACAACTCAAGTTCAAAGATTAGCAAAATCAGTGAAACTTTTGGGCAAAATGTTTATTTTGGTGTCAAATGAAAGCTTTTGATCTCACAACAAAACTGGAAACTTTTCTTTGTGGAAATCGGGTCAGTTGTCTGGAGCAATGGAATGGACGAAATTGAGTTTCTTGGCCATATACGAAAGCAGATGGGTTTTCGTCTATATTTGCTTAACTATGCAATATGGAGATTCACTGTCGAAGACAAAGTTGTAGAGAAAAAATTTTTAGAGAGCACGTGTCTCAGGGCTTTAAGCAAAAATCCTGGAATATGGCAATTTCTAGAATTGGGCGGGATGACATAAATCTCTAGAACTATGAAAGTTAGTAAGTGGCTTCCAAGGGCTAAATTGTAGAGAATAAAATTTTAGAGAGTTTGTGCCTCAGGGTTTTCCCGAAAAATGTCCCAGTCCTTGGGATTCAGTCACTTCTAGAATCAAGAGCGACAACTCTTATATCCCCGAATTTATCCACTTCTACAATTGTCGTACTTCGGAAGGGTTTTCTACATTACCTTGGGTAATTTCTGGAGGTTTTGGAATTCTGATAGTTTTAAAAACTTTGCAACAATTTGTAATTCTGAGACGTTCGCACCTATTTGCAAAATGTGTTCGATTTGCCACATCTATTCTGATACGTACGGGTCTTTGTTTGTGTTTTAGCTAAAAATTTGTCTGACAATGGCAGTAGACAGAGAGTTCGAGTCCAATGGAGGGGATGATGGAGAATGACAAAAGGTGGAAGAACGGGTGAGACGATGCCACTTAATTATATAAAATCATGGCCCCCTTTTCTCTTCCTCCCTTGTGATCGGGCCTGCTAGGTAGTCTACTCCTTCAGAGATTATAATGGAAATGGGTTTTGAGAATCCAACCAAAACGAAGACACTCGTAGATCAAAGTTGCACAGATGATGCAGAAAGGAGTTATCCTGTTAGTAAATCATAGAGTTGTGATTATAGTTTTACTATTCAAGTACAAAAGAGTAAGACGTTTTCAAATGTATGGGACATGTAAGAGCGGTGTACCGCTTCACAAACAGTATTTCCTCAATATTTTAAACTTTATTTTCTTGAAATTTTGTGTGAGATTTTAGCGTTTCACCAAAACATTTCACGCATCTAGCATGCATATTAAGTGATGCGAGTTGTGTTTAAAACTCACAATATCGCTTCATATTAAATCGATTAACGCGGGTATAAAAACTGGTTGTTTATATTGGATCGGACTTATTTAATACCGCTATATCTGCTCTCAGTCTCGTATGTGATGTGAAAGATATAAAATTGTTTGTTCTTATACCGTAATCAATATAGTTTTCTCAATTTCATGAAATAAACTTTTTTCTTTCTTTTAGAATCTTTTGCTTCCATTTCAAATTAAACTAAAAAGAAAACGGAAAAGAAAAAGAAACCGATACATCGCTCGTTTATTGTATGCTATAAAACTTTTGTGTCGTCTAAGAATCGTGAAATCCGTTAGTATATTTACACATGTTAAGTCGTATCATTCATACTTCTTTTGTATACCAATGAGTCAACAAGGAAGATTTGATTTTGACATTACGAAATACAAATGCAATATTTAGAATATTTCCCTCTCGAGGGCAACAAATGCGGAATATAGTAATATAGGAATATAGGAATAGTTTGCGTAGGTTCTTCTATGGAAAACAACATTCGCAATTTCTACTCGCACACGTGGGTGAATATGCCTACCTCTTTTACGTGCAGAAAAGTTCCTCTAAGAGATGTCCTAAACTAAATCCGGACGATTTCAACAATGAATAACTTTCTTAATTTTGCTCGAAATTAGCTGAAATTTTCAACTTTTGAAGTCTGATATGTTACAATTAAGTGCTGTAAATATGAAGACATAAAACTTTTTGCTCGCTGAAATATTTGCGATGGAGTGAAACTAGTGCAAAAAAATTCTGCACAAAAATACGAAATTTTCAGCAATCTCACATTTGACTCCTGTGAAATTGACGAAATTTCCGAATTTTATCGTCGGAAGAGGAATCATTTCTGATATTGCTTCTATTAGTAATGAAATAAAAGAAAAGGGAGCAAAAATTTGCTGTTACAGTTTGTGAAACTGTCAGCATAAGTAACATGATCAGTAGAGAAAACCACCGCGCAAGCCTTCAGACTAAAAGCTCCTAGCTACGCTCCTTGACATGGGAACATTTCACAATGAAACTAAAATGTTAGTTTAGGGTCTAAAGTTGCCTAAAAAACTGAAGAGCTTAACGAGGAACAACATACCTCTTCTAAAAATTGAAACAAGAATATCTGTAATTTCAGCTGACCAAATTCTTAGCGCCTGGAGCATTGGGTAAAAAGGATACTGCGAAAGTAAATTCATAGCGGGGTTTCAGTGGAATATTCTTTATCAGTATGAGAGGTATGAATGTGTCTGATGACCACTCATCCATAAAGTTGGATTATTCAGCGAAACTCGCTGCTTTTGGCAGGGAATGTACTGATATGTCAAAAAAACATCACTTTCGTGAAACCTTCAACTTCACCCTGATACATTTGGATCGAAGGGCGTCTTGACAACAAACTTTTGATATTTTTCGATAAAAATAATATTTTCCGTTACTCTTATAACAAATTTAAGGCGGTTTAGCAAAATATTGAATTCTACGAGAAGTTTTTGTTCTGGGAGATGTGGAATTGCTACTTTGCCAAAAAAGGCATTCGAGCAATCAGGTTCACGTAAGTTAACAGAAATTTGTTTTTTGGGGTTTTTCTGTTCAGAAACATTAAATATATTTGTAAACGAATATTCTACAATGAAAAATTAGCATAAAACTGACATTCCTCTCATAGGTAATTGCGAATAAAGTAAGAAACTATTTTGTGCAGAATTCAAAGGCTCGTATTGAACTGAAAGTCGAAAATTTTTGCAATTAGAACTGTGCTCAACCTTATCCCTATTTTAAATATAAATTGATATATTGAGGCTTCAGACACGTAACAAACATTTCTCAATATCAGTAAAACTCGAGTAAAACTCGCCTTTTTACTGCATTTAAATTCGTCCGGATTTAGTTTGGGACATCCCTTATGACAGATAATTTCGCCCAATTCGACAGAAAAAATCCCTCAATTTCACCGTTTAATATTTTTTTTTACAAGTTGAGCTTTCACACATACCTTACGGAATGCGAATCGCATCGCCCCCAATACAATGAGCCCTTTTTATTGCTGCGTTAATGTTTTGTCAATATTGACGAGGTAATTTAATGAATCTTCTTGAAGTGGCGTTGAACGACATATGACACAATAATGGACTAAAGAATAAGATTAGATTAGATTTTAGGGGAGTATCCAGCCAGTTGGCTGGACTAGCACCTGGATCAATGATCCTTTGTCAGTACAAAAATTCCTTTGTTTATTTATAACAAAACGAGAATTTACACAAACAAAGGTTATGTCAAAAAAAAAAAAGATTAAAGATTTTGTCGTACATGCCGCTGTGCTCTCGTCGTTTATTTGGTGGTTGCCATCGTCAAATTCTTGAATATTTCCGTCTACACGCTTTTAAAGCCATCCCAAGCATACGAGAAACTCATGGAAATCGTCTGGTTTTCTTTAGGAAAACAGCCAGATTATTTATAACCATAGAGTTGAGAGTCAGATCTTCGCTATTTAGTTCTGGTTTACCCATGATATTTCTCCTGAAAAGTCTATATCTGGGACAGACACTAATAACATGATAGCCAGTTTCGTCACCTAGGCCGCAAAGTCAAATGGGGCTATCCGAACAGCTAATGTCGTAAAGGTATTTGTTGAGGCCACAGTGGTTGGTAATAGCTTCGATGACTCTCTTGATATCGGGTCTGCTAAGGCTTAACAGAGTTTTGCTGACTTCCTCCGATGGAGTTTTACAGAATAATGTTGTGTGTCTAGCGCCCTCATACTCAGTCCAACCAATGAGATGCTCTTTCCGAAGCCATTCTTTCACTATGACCTTCCTTGTTGAGGAAGAGATGCCAAACATGGGTTCCGGTCCAATAAAACTATTAGTCGTTCCTTGTCGAGCAAGTTTGTCCGCTCTTTCATTTCCGAAAATGCTACTATGACTAGGGACCCAGAGAATCGTAACGGAATTATTTTTACCCAGTTCATTTAGGCATAATTTACAGTCAAGGACGGTTCTATACCTGATACAGGGAGAACTAACCACTTGAATAGCGGACTGACTGTCGGTGCAAATGTAGATTTTATCTCCAGAGACCTTGTTAATCAGCTCGTCGCACATTTTCGATATTGCGAAAAGTTCGGCCTGATCAACAGACGGTTGGGAGACTATCTTCCACGTTCAAAGATTCGCAAAAACAACCTGCTCCCGAGAAGTCCTTATTCTTGGAACCATCCGTGAAGCAAATAATACCTTGTATTCCTCTCACCGAGCCAGTCTTCTACTTCAGAAATAATCCAGTCGAAGTTTTCATCTAGAATATATTCCGCTCTGATTTGATCATTGGGGACTAACAGCCGTTCATCCTTGACAAGACTAGTGATTGTAGAGTGTCCTCCTTCAAACATGGGAGACCACCAACCATTGCAACGGATATTAACAGAGGTGTTGAAAGTAACAGATTTTATAAAAAGGTCGAGAGGCGGGATATCTAGCAGTGCTTCTAGGGCCGCCGTAGCGTTGTGCTCTTCACCCCTGTAATACATAAGCATGCTAGACGCTGAAGCTTATCTAGTCTTTTCGTAGCGGTACCTATTTCAACTCTTGGCCACCAGACTATACACCCGTGACAAAGAATGGGTCTGATTACCGCCGTGAAAATCCACCAGATAGCCTGAGGAGAAAGTCCCCATGTCTTACCAAAAGCATTTCTACACAGCCAGAAAATAGCAATGCATTTGTTAAGTTTTTCCTCTAGGTGCACGATCTATGTCTGTTTATGATCAAGAAACCTCCGTTCCGAAAAGCGTAAAGCTGCCCAAGTCTGAAGCGGTTTCGGCTTTTCTTCTGCTAAAGAAGATGATTTTGGTTATGACTGGGTTTACCATCAGCTTGTTTTCGACACACCATAATTCGACCACCCTAATAGCGGTTGTCATCAAATCTCCAATGGTGGCGACAAATTCTCCACATATTAGGGTAGACACATCATCTGAGTAGCCTTGAGCGAAAATGCCGGAGTCATTTAGTTTTGCCAAGATCGAGTCAATCACCATTCACCAGAGTATAGGAGAGAGAATACCACCTTGTGGGCAACCCCTGGTTGCTCCGAGCTTGATGTTGGTGCCGCAAATGGTTGCCTCAACCGTTCTACCGCTCAGCATTCTGACTATCCATCTGACGGCCAGGTTGTTTACTTCTCTTTCCGCCGCTGCTCTTATTATCACCTCAAAATCCGTATTATCAAAGGCTCCCTCTATGTCCATAAAACAACCGAGTGCAACCTTACCGTTTTTGAGCATATTCTCAATTTTCTGCGTCATCTGATGCAATGCAGTGTCAGTAGATTTACCAAACTGATACGCGTGCTGATTCGCATCTCTAAGATCATCTAAGATCATCTAAGAGCCTCTCTAAAGTTTTCAGCAAAAACGACGTAAGGCTAATCGGACGAAAGTCTTTACAGTGAGACATTTTTTTCCCATAGCTTGGGAATATATCCTAAGGCCATCAAACTCTTAAAAATAAATCACATTCTATCGAGTAGCAAGTCAATACCTTCTTTAGGCAAAGCAGGGAAAATTGTAGTGGCGTTGAACGACATATGACACAATAATGGACTAAAGAATAAACTTCAGTTTTTTTGAGGGAGGGACATAGTTTAGAGGGGGGTCCTTAATGGTAGCAATCACAATTTGCAGCCTCACATAAAAATATCCAAAATTTCAATATTGATTTGTTATCCCAGATCTATTGTCGTTTGAGACGTTAGACTACGTATTTTGGACTTTAATTTTTACCCGAGATTGACGTATGGACGTATGGCGGCGCAACGCCAAAGACTTTTCAAAACTTTTATTTTATGAACACCCCTACTGCAGATGTAACTGCCAAAAACACTTGGTACATACAACAGCCATATGCCATTTAATTTCAAACAGCGATAACGCAATATTTTTTTTCTTCACAATAACAACGTTTATTTAAAGCTTTATCTTCATATAAAAACCAATAAAGGTCCGAAATATTGATTCTTTTACCAAAACTTCAATGAAATTCAAAATTCAATTGAGTTCGAAAAACTGTAGGATATAAACGTGCACGGATTTATTATGTTGTCATGACAATGATTGGAATCAACGTAAACAAAACCATTATGATGAGAAAGATAATACAAATGTACATGCACAATCGTTTAGCGAATCCGCGAGCACCAATTTTCCCAAAAGTTGTGTCCGCGAAAAACGCGTAGTACTGAAAAAAGAAATGAAAATAAGTTTCTCTGGTAAATTTTTATTATAACGTAAAAGTCACCATAAAATATCCTGTGAATATAAGAAGAGCTTTTGTTCGTAAATCAATGTTCTGAGAGTTTATCAGTGAGACCACACAACCACCGGAATTATTGATTGGTCTTTGAATGCGTGCCAGAGCAACTCCACGAGATAGTAAAGTGAACTCTGATGGAGTAGAACCACAACATCCTCCCGAACTGCTTGCATTCATTTCTGTACCGCCAATACTTTGAAAAAGAGATTCTCCCATGACACCCCTAACGTTTAAGTTCGTACTGCATAGAAGATTCCCTTCAACAACTCCCAAAACTTGCTCACCAGAGGACACTGTCATCGACTTAACATAATAATAGAAAAATGACAATGAGAGTATCTCCTTCATGTGTCTATAACTTACTTGACCATTTTCCTTGGCAGTTAGTAAAGTTTGACCAAACGAATTGTTCATATTTATAACGGAACCGATTCGAATCGAACCGCCATTGTGGCCTCCCGTGGGAACGTTTTGTCCAGGTAGAGTCATAATGGACAGAAGTGGTCGTTGCGAAATGTCTTGTAATTGTACAATGATCGTTCTGGTCGTAAAACCGAAGCGCCCTATCGGAGCTAATATGAAACTTTCATTGCTCCCAAGTGCTTGGCTAAACAAATCGAGAGTAGAATTATTTGTGTTGTTAAAACCATTATTTGGTGCCCAGTTCGGATAAGAAGAGTATTCTTGATACGGAGGCGGTTGTTGAAAGCCAATTTCTTGTTGTTGACTCATTTGTGCGCTTTCTCCGGATTCAACGTTATTTTTCATTGTTCACACTTGACGATTTGATAAAAAGTACTAAGACACTTGTTGTTGCATGTAGGTACCGCACCTACTATATTCGCTGTTATCTATTTTGAAAACTGAATAACGTTCATCAATCGTATGGATGTAATTACTACATGTTAAGTCTATTCATATAAAATTTATCTACTAATACCACAGAGCAACACAGCTATAACCGATATTCGTGCACATCGAATACAGTTTCACAGAAAAATAGTTCTATGTACACTGACTACATAAACGAAACTTTTTCAACGAAATATATATTGATTGAGATCTTTGAGTAGGACGTCAATGTTAAATATTTGAATTGATTGCTATGGGTATTACTCATTTGTCGCACATTTTTTTTGCCCATAAGCTAATGCGTTACAACGTTTCGCACGTAACTTATAAACTCTTTTGCCACGGCGGACACACTCGATGTATTTTTAGTTTTGCCTTGTAGCGTTACATGCATCACTTTTAGACAATTAGAATTAGAAATTGAATAAAAAAAAAATCGGGTGGTGCAACCCACTGATGTCATGCCAATGCAAGGTCGTTAGAACTTTTTTAACGGAACTATTGATCGTTAAAAAACAAATTAAATTTCCTGTCTTTATCTGACCCATACACATTTACACACATACAAGTTACATTTGGATTTGCATGATTCTGATATTATACGTAATTCAATAGCGATTGCAAGCTTTTCCATAGCAGTTTTGGTAGCAGGCGGTTCTGTCGTAATTTGCATAAGAAACTTAGTGCGAAAGAAAAAAAAAAATCTATGCAAAAGTTCATACAAAATTTTTTGTCTCTTTCACACTAAGTTTCTTATGCAAATTAGGGCAGGGTTGACGGCGCGTGTGGAATTACAAGCTTTTTTTCGGCCTTTCATTGAACAATCAATCATTAAAAACGGATTAGCCTTTGTCTTCATTGTGACATTATCATCACATCATTATCATTATCATATCATTTCATCAATGACCTGTTACAATCGTTTACCACATCATTTGGCTATGCTGATGACCTTAAGTTATTGAGAAAAGTCACTTCGGGCGCAGTTTGTTTTGCGTTCCAATCAGAAATAAATCAGTTTTTTGAATGGTGTACCCGGAACAAACTTGATTTGAACGTTAAAAAATGCGCCATTATGTCATTTACCCACATAATAATATAATAATAATAATCTGCCTTATAACCCATGAAGGGTTAGAGGCTAGATCATTGTTTACTAGTTTCGCTGTTTGTGGTTCTACTTTTTTTGAGATCCTTTCATTACCGGAAAGTTTTTACTGTGCCAGTGGTAAGCTGTGCGACTAACCCAGTGCCATCTTTGTGATGTAACTAGGACATTTACCCACATAGCCCCAGTCAATAAATTGGAATATCAGTACCAAATCTCAGATATAATATTGTGTCAAGAGTTCGATCGAAACTTGACCTTGGTGTGACGATTGATGATAAGTTGTCATTCAAGGAACACATAAGCAAGACAGCTAGAAAAGCGTACCAAATGCTTGGCTTCATCTTCCGTTGTGGTAAATTCTTGTTCATACTATATACTTCGCTTGTACAAAGTCGGCTTGAATATTGTTCATCTGTTTGGCATCCGATATATAAAGATCGAATTGAAATAATTGAAAGAGTTCAACGAAAATTTACACGGATGTTCTTCCTACAAATTTCGTATCACAAAGTTGAACATGAATCTCGACGTCGGCACCTAAACTTACGATCTCTGGCAACTAGAAGACTGAAAAATGACGAAATAATTTTAAACAAACTAATTCACAATAGGATGGACTCCACACTTGCACAGAAACTTTCATTTCATAATTGGGTTCGAGACACTCGGCAAAATGATCGTATTTTCTACACTCCACGATGGAGCAGCAACATTGTGAGAAATGAACCTTTGCATCAAATGCAGGACAACCATGACAAACATTTTTCAGGAATCGATATTCTCAATGGAGCTTTTAGTTCATTTAAAAGTTTGGTCAAAAATAAATTTAATGATTAAAGTGTGCTGAAGTTGGAAAATTACGTTTTGAACTAGGCCGGATCGGAAATGATAATTGGATTTGGATTAAAATGTTAATTATAGTCAAAATATTATAAATAAGTTTTAGATTATTATGTCATTGGGCTGCAAAAGCAACACTGCATTACCAAGTTTCAAGCGAAAGAAAGTTTTAGGCACGAAAGCTTAGTAGAAAGAAACGATGGTTGGAGACCACAGTACGTAGAATCACCTTTTAATCTATCGGACGATAGTCACCATCGTCGATCATAAATCTTATCACAACAAGAACCCTTTTTAAAAGGGAAATGTGACACAAGTCCTCGTTCCTTCTTCCAAAACAACTGATATCAGTTTGGGTGACGCTTAAAGCTTCGGAACGCAAAAAATTGAAGAAGAAAAAAAGGAGACGCCCCCTTTTTGGAAATCTCACCTGAAGATCCCTGTAAAATTTCAAGAAACGTTATCGAGCCGTTTTCGAGCGGGAGCCAAACCCCATCTCTTAAAACATTCGTTTTGCGAAACAAAAATTATTTCAAGGCCCGACGTCTGCATTCTTCACGGAACTTAGACTAAAACAAAATTCGTGTAATGTAAGATGATAAAATTTAGACGGGTTTTGTAAAATATAAAAAGTCTATAAAGGATCGGGACCTACCTAGGTACCTACATTCGTTTAAACTTCTCAAAATCTGGGTTGGTCGAACGCCGGCAGTTCCTGCATTTCGCCGCAAAGAGAAGGAAATAACAGTGAGTACTTAGGTGTTCGAACCGACTATTATTGTGAGTTCATAGATAAAGGAGGTAAAGAGAAACGGGTTTATGATAGCGGTTTCGGTCGAATTCCATCTTTATTGTCGTCAATTGAAGTGTCACGTCATTCTTCTGTCAAACCTGGGAGAAAGGGGCATTTCAAATAGCGAATGAAATTGAATGGGAAATCAGTAACCTACCGTAACTAACACGTAATATCTGCAATTACATACGAACGTTTCGATTTTGTTACACTTTGACTTTATTCAATTCAAAAAAACAATAGCTTGAGGTAAAAGTGTTACCAAATAAAAACGTTTGAGTGTAAATTAATAATAATCCGGTCTGGATCGAAGGGTTAGAGGCTAGATAATTATTTACTGCAATATCTGCAATTACTGTTAGTGTAATCAAATTGCCCTCGCCCGCTCAAAATTGTTGTTAGTTATTTACACAGCAAGGGAGTGGGCCGAAAATTCTTTACCGCGTTGCGTGTTAAGTTTTTCGTGCTGCTTACTAGGGACGAAAAATGAAAAATGTAATCCCAAGGGGCGAAAAGCTTGCTTGTCTTAGTTTCGGTGTCATTTTATGACCAGTTGAGCTGACATACACATATGGTCTAAAAGACAAAGTAAGGTGTACTGAGGTTGTCTTAAACAACGAAATCAGCAACATTTTAGTTCTCTTCAGATTTGTTTAACATTTTGGAAGTATTTTGAAGAATTGTTAATGGCTTCTTTGAATGCAGGAAACTCCTTTTACAAAGCGCTGGACAGTGACAAAGGAAACGCCCGGCCGTTTCAAGTACGTTTTCGCACATTCTACAGTTAATGTCATCGCTAAGTTTCATCTTATTTAAGTGGTATCTTAGACTATTATGAACTGTGAGCATTCCTATCATCATCCTGAGCCTCTTCCTCGCTAATACAAGGAGATATTTAGTAGTGCTCCACTTGTATCCAACCAAAAATTCCTTGGATTGCCGGCAGGTTTGAAGATTTTCCCACAATAGTTGGTGTTCCTCCTCAGTTTTTCTTCTAAGAAGATTCGCCATATATTTGGCGTGTACGCCGATCGTCGGTACCGGTCCTATCATTCCCTCCTGGCTGCCCTTTTCCTTGCCAATTCGCCAGCTTTTTTATTGCCCTCGATGTTCGACCAGAAAACCAGAAAAACTTCGTTATTTTCCGACAGAGTCTACAGGTCATCGTTACATCTGAGCACATATTCAGCCGGCAACTTACAGGAGGATAAAGCTTCAATTGCTGATTTCCTATGTGTTCATATAACAATTTTCTAATTTGTCAGCCCTTTTTCCGACAAAATGCGACAACATTTGCTGATACCGAGCACCTCTGATTCAAAAACTGTAACGACGATTCGCAGAGGGACAGAGACTTGAATGTCTTGCTCTCCACAGTACATCCCTGATCCAATTCCTTCTTCAGTTTTAGATCCGCCTGTGATCACGGTCACACTTCCAACCTTTCGACATCTTCCATTTACTCACTCTGCCCTGGTTGGAAGGGGATTTGTGACATTATGTGCAATCATTTATCGATGCATATTATACCCACATTTTGCGACAAAGAAACTATTAATGTATAGTGTCTCTCGCGAGAGAATTTAGAGATAGACTAAGACAACATTCATAATGATTATTGTTTTATGTAAGTCATTTGATTACGCGAAACAAATTTTTTTCATATCTCGCTTATTAATAGGTTAAGTACTTCTTTGTTATTGCTATTAGATAAGAGAGAAGTACCAACATAATTGATGAGAGATTTCCTGTTACCATCTTATTTCTATCAGATAAGAAAGAAGTACTGAACTTAGTTGATGAGCGATTTCCTCTTGCCAGCACTGATAGTTTTTATCTGGTGTGGTAAATTTAGATGAGGTTTTCAAGAAACAAAAATCTGCTGAGAGCCCCGCTCAGCACACGCTGTGAGGCAAGTCCTTGTCCTACTCCGACCCTTACCTTTTGAGTAAAAGAGAAAGCTTTCATACCAATGACACATTATGTAGAATGGGTTTACGATGTTATACTCTAAAATTGAATGAGAAGTAACAGACTTTCAGAACAATTTTTTTTTGTGCATGCAAAAGGAGAATCATTTTGAAAATATATTCCATCATCAATGTATGAACTTGTCTAATTTTCTATTAAGAGTGATTTTGTGAAAACTTCGACCAGCTTTGGGACGACATGTCATCGACAAACCGGCCATTCGATTCGTTGTTCAGTTATTTCTCATTTTTTGAAAACTTGACGTCTCGGGAGAGTTATGACTGTTTAAGTACATGTTGGGGGGGGGGGGGGGTGGTAAATATGGTTTTTTGACTATAACTCATGTAAACCCGAATTAAGACAAATGAAATTGTATGGGGTGGTAGGTCTCAATCACACATTAGCGCCGAGCTAATTTTTGGAAACAACTGCAGATGATGTTGTAGAGTTTTCTTTCCTTGGCAAAAAATTAGATAATAACTGAAGGAAACACCTTTTAAAGTTTTCAACGATCGGCTTCGAATAAAATCAACAGTTATTAGCTGGACGGTTACAATTTTTAGCGTTTTCTTTTGGTTTTTTTCGAAGCCGATCATTGCAAATTTTAAAAGCTGCTACTTACTTAACCGGCACGAGAGCCCTAAGAGCGCGTCCGATAAAAATGATATTTTTCCAGACTAGCTTTTATTAAAAAAATTGCAAATTTCAAAAAAGTGACTCAATAGCATATTAAATCATTGTTTTTTCATCTAGTAGTGAGCTATTTTTTTGAAATTGCTTAGTTTTTTTAACAAACTTTTCGCTAGGAACTTGGTTCCGAAAATTTGAAAATGCCAAAATTAAGGATGTACCGAGTACATCGTATTTGTTTTGACACTTGGCTGCGTACTTGAGCCCATAATCTGCGAATCAAGAAGGCAGTCTGGTGCTGAGCATCTGTTTTTACCAAAGAGTAGAAGGTAGTTAGATCCGTTAGATCTATATGTCATATAAGTTCTCGGCACCAGGCTGCGTCCTTGAGTTATGACGCTTTGAATGCAGGGGGCAGCAGCAGGCTGGTGCCGAATTGAAACTAATGTGACGAATAGAACTCGCTCCTGCCTGCGAGAAGACTCCAAAAGCACCAGGGTTTAGGTTTTTGGACGAATTTTAATGCTTGCACAAAATCGATAAAATCAAAAGTTCGAGTTTCGGTGAATTTCTCCATTGCGAACTCTACCAAAAAAAAAATTTGTGCTTTTATCCCCGCCTGACATTGCTTTTCGACAATACTATACCCATTTGAGGTGTAAAAATAAATTTGGGGCTATACAAGAAGAAATAATAGCTTTTGCGTAATGGCAAAGTTTGCCAACGGTTGAAAATTGGGTGTTTTCACAGCTTTACACAATCTAAAAACCCATTTTTTTCGTTTGAAACCGTCAGGAATGGCGTTAAATACGTCGAAAACTATATTTCTAGTTGATATACCAATATCTTTCACGTACTCAACCGTCTTGGGAGAGTTAGTTCCAGAACAGCATGAAAAACGACTTTTGCAGTCACACGTAAAAGTGGACAAATTATGTAATTTGGACCAATCAGATTGTAACAATCATCGTCAGAACTACAGTTGGAGTGGGTAGGGAGCGAACATCAAACGTCTTTCAGCACACAGTCCCCAACTAAATTTTTGATATGGTCCAAATTACATCATCTGTCCACTTTTACGTGTGACTGCAAAAGTCCCAAAAAAGCTCGGCGCTCATGTATGGTCCCAATGGAGCCTTCCCCCACTCTTGAATTATTAATTGTTTTAGGTGAAAACTACAGGGTCTCTTAGTCACTTGAAGTCACTGAGCTTGCCTACTGAAAAAGTAGGCATTGGGGCTTTAATGCAATACTATTCTACTATTCTACTATAACATCATGCAAAAACTTCCTCGGCTTAGGTTGTTGAACCAATCTGAGAAAACGTTTGTAAGAAAAATCGTTTTTTGTTTGTTTTTAAGCAAAAAATGCAGTATAACTCAGTGCCTAAAGTAACATACTGGGGTGGAAAAGTGTACCAGACGCCCTCTGAGGTGCACCACACGCCTCGACGGTGCTCCCCAGGCCCCCGGCTTACTCCCAGACGATGCTTCTCAGTTCTCCGGCCTTTTATCTATTCAAAATTCTCAACAAAAACATTTTTAAAAAACCAAACAAAGATGTAATAGACCAATGTTAAAAATGAGAAAAATAGTTCATCATTCGCAGATTGGTGAACGATGTCTGTGAACAGTTTCCGGTCATGAAAGACGTTCCTACATTAGACACAGCTTAGGTGGCAGATATTCAACAAGGTTACGACTAATGTTCGTCAAATCAACAGGTGGGTTAAATATGACTCAAACTTCTATAGTCCGTTACGTTTTGTTAGTCCCCCCTCCCATTCTAGATCGTAATTGCGAAGAGCCTTTAACATGGCTACGAAGAGGGTATGATCCGATAAAACGATGTGGAAAGGGGACATAATGCGTACGTATATGGGGGGGGGGGGGTGCTAAAAGCGTACGCTTCATGTATTTCGAGATTTTTTCATACATTTTGGGGGGGGAGGATGAAATTTGAAATTATTTACTGATTCCCAAAAAATTACCTCGTGGTGCAGCGACGCAACGTCAAGGAAAAAATCGAAAATTTGCTGAATGCTTTCCTCCAAAATTTTTTAAATGTGTGAAAATATTCGTTACATGAAAATTTCTACTCATCGCACTTGAAAATTCCTGCGCACTTGAAAACTCTTACGCACTTAAAATATCTATCAACTGATTACCTCGGACAATATAAATAAGATTTCACTTTCCACTAATCTGTCAGTTTGTGAAAGACAATCAAAACTTGCTAAGCAAAAAAATGTTTAAATTAATTGGAACGTTAATATGTCTCACTTATTTAACAACAAAGGGTATGCGGATTATGACTTTTAACGTAAAACATTTAATAAAGTTAAAACATTTCTTGCTTCTCAGTCACTTCCTTAAGATGCATTAGTTGTGACTCAAGTCAAAGAGCGGATTGTGAAAGTGGTGGAAGCTTGCCTAGAATCGTCTGTGCCAAAGAATCTACACAATGCTATACATCTATTGAAAGTATAATCGGCAGACTTTTGCCAAGTGCAAAAATATTACAATTTTCTTGCTTCTATTTCCAGACGGCATTGTTAAGCGCGGCTGTGCGAACATTGATCTCGATACTGTTGATCCAACAATTTTTACGATTTGCTACGGTAACGATTGCAATGCTCCGTCAAACTTTACTGATATCGGTCTAGGACGTTCGGAAGAAGAACATTCCAAGATTTTAGACCAAGACGAAACTTGCTGCCAACTGAAATGGCTTTATGTAACAGACTTAGGAAATGGTAGGAAAGCAATACCTTCCACAGCCATTCTGTTCGGCGAACACAACAATAGGAAAGTTTATATGGGAAAGTACGGATCATACACTGATGTTGGTTTTATCACTGATGAGCAACTGGAATTCTACACAATATGTGTCGACAATGGAAATAGTGTCACACAAATTAACTCTTGGAATGGTGTATTTGTGCTGTCGAACCCAAATAATTGTCAAATTGGCTGGCTTCCGAAAATAAAAAATCAGCGGGTATTCAATACAATGGGAAAACAATTTCAATCTCATACTGGTCCTGGTCAAATATTTTCGCGAATCGCCAGTCCTGATGGTGTTATCGTCGGAGTTACCAACTCTGCAGCCGTCGGAAATTTTTTGGGCACTGCTCTCAATAAAAAATGTTACACTGAAAGCAATACACAAGCGCAATTACTTTATGTGGATTGTGAAAAGTCCTTAACGAAACAGTTAGAGGCCGAACTATATCGCCTTGACTTTGAATCCAATGATTTTAGCAATGTTGGCAACGGTAATAATCAAGTTTTAGCCGTAACTGAAGTGATCAACAATGGCGACACAGTGAATGATCAACTGGTAAAAGTCGATTTGAGTGCGAACATTCTGTCTACATTAAGAATGGAGCATAAATCTGAGTTACGTGAAATTTCCAAAACTAAATGGGGTATTCATGCCTCCGCATCCGTAACCACTGGTGGCTTTCTTAAAATATTCGTTCAAGCTAAGGCAGAAGTTAGTGGTGGCGTCGACGTAGAGCACATGACAGAGACTTTTGCAAGTGAAGGAAAAATCAGTTTCGAATCAAAAGAATCGAAATATAATTTCCAACAAGAAATATTGGTTAGGAAACACACTAAAACGAAGATTACCATCAATACGAATCAAATTGACGAGAGCCAAAAGTACACCGCTTATTACAAGTTGAATCTGGATCAACTTCCGCCATCTTCAATATTAGCAACATTGAAAAGATTGGGCCATCGAAATATTGAATTAGAGACAATTGACGGTGTATTGGTTTATAAAACAGAAGGTTTTATGTCGCTAAGTAGTGGCTTTAATACCCATGTGTTGATCGAGTCGTATTCACTGTCGTCAAAAACCGCTGGTGGTGATGGCGAGATCGTTTTTCGACAAAGGATGGGACTCTAAAGAGTTAAGTTATTGAGTCAAATCTTTCATGTAAAAACCAATAATTAATGGTTCTCTGAATAAATTGGAAAATTAATCGCAGCTTTTGTATTAATCATATCTCTTATACAGTTAGTTTCCATTAGTGAATTACTTCAGATTTGACATGGGTTTGGTAATCCCGAGGGTTGAAATTAATAATAAATCTTAAAATAAAACTTATCATCAACCACACAGCTGGTGATATTCGACACCGGTTTCGTATAGCCATGCAACACGGTGAATGCTATTTGACACCGGTGCCAAATAGCAACGCAACACGGACGCTATTAGACACCGGTGCCAAATAGCGACGCAACACGGTGCATGCTATTTGACGATCGTGTTCTAGAGCGTACTCGGCTCTGGCTACAAATTGGTGTAGTGTGCTCTCAGCGGTTTGCGAGGCTGATAAGCATGCTGGTTCGGATGGATTTCGAATTGTTCTTACCTATCGATCTACCAACTTCTCTAAAGTCTTCAGAACTATTAACATAGAGAGAGAAAACATTTATTTAATAAAATGTGTGCCGCTTAATTACATTAAGTTGCTCAATACACGGCGTACTAATCTATCACAGGACAATCTTCTTACAAACTAAAAGTTGATGTGATTTTCGTCAATTTTATCGTTTCCTTTTTCGTCAAACTATTGTCAATTCTAAATATGATTATTGATTATGTGCACAGTCTTTATCACAATTTCCTCAGATAGCTTCCTGAGCTCTGACACGTCTAGTTTAAATTCTTTAAAAAATTCTATCACACTCAGTCCACAGGCTCCCCGACTGCCAAACCATAATCCGCGAACTGACCAATTCCGAACGCCAAAGGTCTGCACGTATTTTTCCTGATAAAACGGAATGCACTTTTTGTAGATGTTGTCTTTTTACACTCTAACGTCATTGGTCGGCGTTGCTCACTTCGTATCTTATGGTCGGGTCAATAATGTATGCATTGCTAGTCTTAGGATGGAAAGCTATGATATCGCTAAATCGAGAGTGGCTTTCCGTGTCGATGGCATAAACTTCGTCAAAGCATGTGTATCCTTTTGCTCGAAGTAATTCCGCGAGGCGATGCTTAATTCCGTGATGTCTCGAGATGCTATTAGCAGGTTGTTAGAGTCGCAGCTTCCCTCTACATGTGCGATTGTTTCTTTCTCTCTGTTGCATTTGCGACAGAGGAGGGAATTGCTACCTACTCCTGGAACACCATTGAGATTTGCGTAATTCGTGCTGAGCTTGATCGCTGTAACCCATTCTGACGATGACAACGAATTCTTGTTGCTGTCGTTGCTGGGTGTGTGGTTTTTGAAATGAATTACTCCGGAGCCTTGATACTTCAGATTACACCATTGATCGAAGCATTGATTGCGAAGTTCTGTTCGAATTGATTTTGATGTATCGCCTGCCACGTTTAATGATTGAATACATTCGTCCATTTCTGCTTTACAGTCTGATATGCTTTGGAATAGTTCATCGTTAACATGAGAAAGTTTCTGCGCTATGGCGAAATGTTGTAGGTAAACTTCCCACTCTGTCCGTAGTAAACCGAGGCCACGGAATCTTCTCGGTGAGTAGAACAAGAAATCAGTCGTTCGCATCGGTAGACCAATTATGTCTTTGACGGTTCTCCGAATCATAACATCTAAACCCTGTGTTACATATGCCGGAATTTTATTTAATGGGGCTGATTGCAGTGGATATATCAACGATGGGAAGACGTATTGGTTGATTACGTTGAGCTTTTGGTCGGGTTTGAGAACTGGTGATGTCGACAATTGAAGGTTCTTATTGAGAGTGTCTATGCTTGAGTTGTTGAAGACTAACTCCGAGGTGAAGGAACAACCGAGATATCTAATTCTTTCATCCTGTTTCACTCCTGCGATTTCGCTCCCGTCTGCTAGGAGTAAAGTCCCTTCGATCAATTTTCCGTTCCTGATGATAATTGCTTGGCTTTTCGCGGGATTTATTTCTAAGCCGATTTTCAAAAACAGGATTTTCATGAGCTCAATAGTGCGGACAGCTGCAGTTTCTGAATCGGATGTCACGGCTTGATCATCGGCGAATCCGGACAGGCAAATTGGGTCGTATTCTCCTGACAGACTGAATCCGTTGGTCTGGGCGTATTGTGGATTACATATTTCTTCGTATATGAAGTCAATTGCGATGTTGAATAAAATCTGTGACAATGGCGCACCTTGAGCCACACCGCAGTTGATCGGGATCGGATTTGAGGTTGCTTTTCCAATTGCTATTTCGACGATGTTGTTAGTGAGCAAGCTCATTATTAAGTCGTGTAGGTTTTCTGCCGTCCCCTTTGACTTAGGTGATTCCGATATATGCGAATGACCAATTATGTCGTAAGCCTTTGATACGTCCAGAAAAGCTGCCACGCAGTTTCTCTTAAATTTCTTCGCTTTAACTAGACACGCATTCACCAATCTCGCGTTGACATGACACCCAGCTATTCCAGACACAAATCCACGTTGATTGCAGTTTATTTTAACCTGAATACGGAGTAACGAATCAAGTGCCTTCTCGATTATCCTCCTATTGACAGAAAATATTGTAATCGGCCGCCAGTTGCTTACTGAATTCGTGTCACCTTCTTTGTCTGAGGGCATTCTAAGGGCTGAATTTTCAGCCATCCGTTCATGCTTGGTTTCTTGTGGTTTTTTTCATCTGCACGACCTCTAACATACACTTTACGTCGATTCTTATTAATTCTGGGCGATTCCATTGGTAGGTTGCGAGGGAACCATGTGTTCTTGCTAAACCGTGCACTTACGAGATTTGTGTTGTATGACAAAATTCCTCTATAGGTTCAATGTACAACTCCTTCATGCGAAAGAAGTCCCTACACTCATTTTAACTTGTTTGAACGTATTTTTCATTAAAATAAAATTTGAGAAAATTTGAGAAAGTTCGAGAAAATTCGAAAAAAAAATTCTCAAAAATAGGCCCTACTCCGGAGTGGACGGTAATGAGAAGGCTGATGAGCTGGCTCAACGACAATCTCATACGGACCCGAACCGAATCCCCATACCAAGCATTTCTTCCCCACTCCGAACGAGAAATGAACTAGGAAGCTCCTGACGATGGGCCGGGATCGCATAAGAAGCGCGACGACCAGACAGTGCGGTCTCAACAAGCCCCTGACGAAGATGAGAATTTAAATTGTATTCACGAAAACGTTGAACAATTTTCAATTTACGAACAAATTGTGTAAAATTTTCGCGTTAGCTTTGGGTTTACCCGAGGGGTGACGCACTTCTGCGGTTTATGGAATAAATGGAATAAATGGGAATAAATATTGGAATAAATGGAATAAATGATAATTTTTTCAAATTCGTCAAAACCTCAAATAGACTTGATTTAGATGGCAACGCACACAACAAACCATACTAATGTTTCAAAAAGTGGAAAAACCCTCTTTTGAAAACTTAAAAGAATTTTTGTTGAAAATTGGAATAAATGGAATAAATAAATTTATTCCATTTATTCCCAAAAAAATAAAATTTAATCTCAAGACGGTTTAAATGCTTTATAATTTGTGCAAACCTTTTTTTGAACTTATTTGTCTAGCTTGTGATGTGTTTGGTTCAGATATTTCGCAGAAACAACAAAAAAAATTTTGGAAATAAATGGAATAAATGAAGTGCGCCACCCCTCGGGTTTACCCCTAATATCTAATTACGTCTTAGGAGTAGCAAAGCTTAAAGTTTTAGCGAATCATAAGGAACATAAGAATAGATGTCAAAAACAATTTAGGTATAGAAACTTAAACTATACAAATGGTTGCTCTTGAATAAACGCTCATTGTTACATGTACATTAATTCAATTTTTTCCTAAACGAATAAGATTTGGATCGAGATAATAGAAAGTATGTACGTGTAGCATTGTAGCGTTTGCGTTAGGTCGAGGTTTACGACAGATGCATGTCTTCGTCTACGAATTCTCACAATATTTTACGACCTATAGCATACAATCGTACGGTCTTGTTAAATAGCAATTATTACAAAATTTTGAAATAAATATCAATGAAACGTGAAGCGTCATTAATTAATTCATAATGTTAAAGATATTTTAAATATTTTATGAAAACAATTAAAACAAATGCTGTGGTACTGTGGTGCTGCTGGCAACATTACTTAGCGAAAGTCAGTAAATTATTAGACTTTTTTTTATTTAATCGCAAAATGTAACGCTCGATTTTCTCATGTGAGTACTTATGACTGGGTAATTATAAATTGAAATCACATTTTATTTCATAAGATGAGAAAACAATAGAATTATTAACAATAGAAATAATAGCCTTGTTTTATAAATTAACTACATCATCACACATAAAATTATTGGCCTTTGCTTAGTGGCGAAAAGTCTTAACTAACAAGCATAACTAAAGAAGACACGAACTTAGAGTTCTCTTGTAATGTTTCTGCATACATATTTTTTGACTTGTTTCACACTTTGCTACAAGATTTCGCACTTGAAGATTTATTTTGGTGAATAGATAACAAAATTCACAACAGCAAATATATTTTTTTACAAATTTCCTATCTGACATCGGCAGACTCGGAGAACACAAGAGAGAAATCCTTTATTGAGCTAAAGAAGGCTTAAAGAAGCTTAAAGAAGGGCGCTAACATACACATTATACTGATCAATAATAAATTACATAAAATCGTCTAAAGCTAATTTCGTTATCACATAAGTCGTCAATTCGGTTGGTTCCTTATAATTTGGATTGTTTTAATTAGAACTGTCTCTACAACTGCCCTAATGTCTTGTTTCGCTTTTGAGGGATTCTTTTGAAAAACAGCCAGCCGAAATCGGATGCATCTCCCAGCGGATTTTTTTATACTTTCCTGAGAAGGTACTGATCCCTAGAAGCCAAAAAATTTTTTAAAAAAATCATCGATGTTTGTGTGGCTATTGAGATGTGTTCAAAAACCGAAAACATGCACTATTCTTACAGAAATTTCTCCGGCTAGAAGAAGCGTACAAGGTCGAGTGGGGGCTCGTTGGAAAGGTAATTGCCAATTGGGCCAAAAGGGTCTTGTTGGGCTTAAAATTCATCCACAATGAGTTATGAGCAGTTGAAAGTAGGGGTAAAACTTTGATTATTTCGGCTAACTTCAAACCATTCCTGTGCATCCGTAAGGCGCCTAAAACATTGAAAAACTGTTTTTTCTGGTGGCTACTGGTGCCAGCTTTCCAATAATACCAAATTTATATGGGTACTGTCGCGCTGGGTCTGCTTCTAAGGTGTAAATATGACGCTAAGTTCTTCTACACCAAATTTTTATACAAATCTACGCTATGTTAGCTTTGCAATGATACCCACAAAAATAGACGAAATTCGGTATCGTTTAATCAACAATGTACCGCAAATACAAAACGTTTCTTTTGTTAGCTATGAGATAAAAATAAGGGAACATTGCCCTGTGAATTCAATTGAGATTTATTAAAACTTTAATAAAAATGGGCTGGAAAATAAACTCTCAATTTCAAGTGAAATGTGATTATGTTTTGGGAAGACAAATGTTACACGGCGATTCGACACCAATACGACCAACTTAGTGCTAATAGTGCATTTTTGGAAGACATCTGGAAGATAATTTATACTTTAATAGTCAAAAAAATTATTATTATTAGTCTCAAGCTCCATCCTCCCCCCAAAAGAGGCATTCATCATTACGTATCTAAGATACCGAACTCGAATGAACTCGAATAACATGTAAAGACATACACAAACTGAAAATATCCAAAATTCAATACTCCAGTAAACACATTTTGCATTGTATTTGGAATAATGTTCATATTATCTGTGAACAAATCAAACAGCTTTCAAGCAGTCGCTAAAACAACATTCAAACAGTCGTCCAACAGTCTTCAAACAGCCTTCAAAGTAGTGGATGACTACTAAAATACTGTCGTCGATGGCTACTAAAATACAATCTTCGACGACTATCGTTTGTCTTTAGCTTGAACTCTTGAGAAAATTAGTCATATCTGGAGCGTCTCAAGGATACATATTAAGCGAGTTTCCCCTAAAAACCGATGTCTAGAAGAAAAATGTTAAATACGAAGCAATGATAAACAATCGTTCCCGTGGATAGTTGCACGGGAGCAAATGTTCTCTATCACTTCGCATTTATTATTTTCCTAACACACTTATCGATGTTTAACAGAAACTCGCTTAATATGTATCCGAACGTCGAATATTGTTATCTGAAAACCTATTATATATTCTATATTCTATATATTATATTCTATTAAATTCAAGGGACCGTCCATAGAGGACGTCCGCTTGAGGGGGGGAGGGGGTTTCCTTAAAAGCGGACAAAATGGGGCAGGGGGGAGGGGGGTAAAATGCATTTTGGACGTCCACTTTTTTTTATCACTTTAATGAACTGAAAAAAAAATTATTTGAAAATTTACAATAAAGAGTTGCACATTTTAAGTTCATTTTTTCATTCCTCATACGTTTTCAATGGGAAGCCATGGTAGCTACTTTTTAAGATTTGACTTGGAAGTCCGTCACAAGCAAAGCTCCAAAAGCTCTTTCTATTGTGTTATGATGTAAACGGTGTGGTAATGCAGTTTATGGCCTAATTGTTTAACAAACCTTGTACTACTCGCAGTTTCGTTATTTTCAAAATATTTCGCAATTTCGTGAATTTTTTGCCAAATTCGGACGTCCTTGGGGGGTATGGCTAAACGGACAAAGCGGGACAGGGGGGAGGGGGGGGGGTGTCGAAAAAGTCGTTAAAAATGCGGACGTCCTTTATGGACGGCCCCCAAGAAACAGACAGTAGAATATCGAACTTTTTTCGGGTTCGGGTTTGACTCTTCATTTTGGATCGGGTTCGGTTCGGGTCCCATTTGGAAAAAAAGGTCGACCCGCACACCTCTACTTTCCATTGACGTTTTCCGAGTATTTTTCATTATAAAATGGAATGCAGCTTTCATAAATCTTTGATTTCTCGTTCACAATTTTTTTGTCCTGTTCAACGAACGTCGTTGGTTTCACATCGGATGGTTAGCTCAGTGGTTACGTACTGGCTTTCCACCAAGAGTACCCGGGTTCAAACCCCGGTGTAGAAAAATTCTGTATAGGATTTTCTTCAACGCTTATCATGAAAGTAACGTTCCTAAGCTCACCTAAGCTTCATAAATGGGTAGTTGGGGTAGTAATATCGATTTGTACACAACGAATTATGACGTCACCCATATTCGATGCACTGTGTACGAAACAAGCAGATTCTTATCCAGCTGCTAAGTTAAGGTGTGTGTAAACGTTAAAAAAAAATAATGACAAATTCCATACCGTTGGGGTTCTGATTCGAATCTGTTCGATGCGCGCTTAGGTGTTGCCATATGTACTAGCACGCGACGACAAAATCGGAAAAAGAAATAATCCTTCAATCAAAGTCGTGGTTCGGAATACACGTTAAGCATGTGGTCCCTAACGTGGTTAATCCATTCTAGCTGGCAGTTACTCAGTGTAACACCCCGGCAGTCGAACCAGACACTTTATAGTGCTGCTCCCGACTAATCAGTGCCATTGGGATTATTATTATATCGGATGGTGGGATCACCTATGAATCGATGATTTGTCGAATGCAATTTTGTTGGTGAAACGTGATCTTTCTTCCTCGTTCGTGTAAACTTCTAAGAAACTTTTTCCGCGCAACAATTCGGTGATGAAATGATTTACAGTATGATGTCTGGCGATGATTTGCTGGTTGTTGGAAGCGTAACTTCCGGTTACATGCGGTATCGTTTCATTCATTGGTACTTAAGCTTACACCAGTCATCTAATGTACGATGGCATAAAGCTGCTCGAAGAGATTTTGTGCTGTCACCCAGTCACTACAATAAAACCCCTTACATATCGTTTATCACACAAGAGTCTCAATAAACTTCATCAATTTCAACAAATTTATTTATTTAGCGTATGATTTCTTACATCTTTTTATTCTACAGTTATTCTAATCTATTTCAATTGTGAGTGACTCTCTATTTTTCATTCATTCATTTCATTCATAGTCGATTTGTTTTTCGATATTTTCTTGCGCGCGAAAATAGTAAATTTAAAAAAAAATGTGCTGGAGTCTTAGTTGTACTGAAATATATCTCCAGAGAAAAATCCCATCGAAATTAAAACAAATTGGAGTAGATTGACTGGATCATATTGCGGAAGAGGTTGACTAGCCAACAGTTCCGTCGACCGAGTGATGGAATTGGATTCTGCTCTTACCTCACAGATCGATTTTGTGATAGGGGTGCCATATTTGGCGAATATGATGCTATCTATCGGGATGCAACAGTCATTGTGCAATGATAGTGTGAATGATGTTATTGAATGCACGTGCACGCGTTTCGATACAGGCAAGCGAATTCTGTAACTATCCCATTTTAAACGAAGCGTCGAAGCTTAGAAGAGCTTGCGGACATTCTTGAATTAAAGTTTTGAAAGAAAAACCCATTCGATATCGAGGATCTAACCCGGTTATTCTTGGCGGAAGGATATTTCGTCACCTCTGTGCCACCATTTAGTTAAAAAAAATTCTAATTCGTGAAATCTTTACACTGTAGCTTCTTTAATGAACTACCTTTTAAACAAACAAAGAATCGGACTTCACTATGCTAATTTTCTTTCAATTTTATTTTGCAGTGAGCTCTCTTATTCCATTGGTTATCAAATGGCACCGAGTATTAAGAAGTCTTCGATTGATACCCATATTCGACCGCCGAAAATGTCTGCGGAAATATCAGTTGGATCGAACTCACAACAAAAGGTAATTTCGATTTTAACTTCAATTTTACAAGAAGAATATTTAAATATACCCGAGTTTCACTACTATTCGAATACATTTGAACAAAATTTGTGTCTATCGTATTTGTTAACTTGACAAAAAAGGCTTACTATTTCAATGCCTTTTGTGAGAATAGTCATTTCGTTTAATATTTCCTTAAGGATAGTAGTTTTTGATAGAAGTTACGTACGAAGGTAGTTTAACGCATTAGATGTGTGCGTTAAAATACCAGCTACGTAACGTGTATCGAACAACGTTTTTTGCAATGGAACGTTTGCATTTTCGCAAATAATTTTTAAAAGATGTAAAACATTCTTCTGAGTAAACAATTGTTCTACGGTATGCCTCGAAAATGCACCGATTTTTTTATAAACTTTCCCAAACGTCTAGCCGCCTACATAAATTTGCAAATTTACCGTCCGAATATTTCTGACTTTTGAGTTGTCCGAAATATTTTTTTGATTGCAATTGTCTAGTGATTTATATTTCTAGCCAAAAACTATCTCAAACATAAGTAAATTCATTGTGGCTACAAATGGCCTCAGCCAAATTTTTGGCGGCTTTCAAGTGCTGGCCATACTTTGTAAACAAAATAATTTTTATAAAAATTTCTGTGCATTTTAGAGGCATTCTGTAGAACAATTTTTTGTTAAGATAATGTTTTGCGTCAAAGTTGTCAAAATGCAAACGTTCCATTCACCGACAAGGAACGAGCTTTTCCCAGCGTGTTTCCACTTGCAAACATTTGTCGAAATTTCAACTTTTTTTCCGTACTAGTGCGTAAAAATAGCTTTACGCACTAGTGCGATAAATTGTTTAGTGTGACCTCAACTACGCCTCAAATACACTGAATAACAAAGAAGTGTGAAGTGTACAGAATAAGAGCAGCCAGAAGGGTTTAATAGTAGATTACAGTGGGGGATGCGGAAGTAAGTCATTACATGAGGAATCAATTTTTTGAAATCAACCAAATTCAAGAGAGCCAAGTTAAAAAACCGTTTTCAAAGCAAGTTGCTTAAAAATACACGAATGAATTGGCGAGTGTCACGGAATGATCCAGAATGTGTGACTTACTAAGTAACCCCCACTGTATACTGTTTTACTCATTGTGTCATTGCATGTAGAATGTAGATATACATGTAATGAGAAGTTTCTGGTGGGGGCCCTAATGTAATGAATAACTTCCGAGGGGTGCACTGCACATGTGCATGTAATGACAAGTTTTCAGTGGGACAACGAGTAAAGTCACTTGCTCATCCGTTTTATTTGTTTATTTTTTGTGTAGGCTCTAAGCCCCCTCTTTCAATACCTTGCAGGTGACTTTGCGTGTTTGGGGCAAATCTTCGAAGTTGACGGGAGTTGTAAATGTTCTACTGACACACGCTATAAACCTATTAAGTAAGAAGCTTACCTTTATCTGTCATAAGACCTTTAAATCGCATTTCTTTTAATCAAAAATTATTAATTTTTTGCTTCTCTGGAAAAAATAAGAATAATGAAAAGCAGAATCGGAAGATTATAGTAGAAAGTTTTAAATCTTTTTTTTTTTTTGAGTTTAAATTAAGGTATTAGCACAATACAGTACAATAATAATTCAATTATTCATTCATTTACTGCATGTAGAAATTACTCCGCTTTATTTTTATCTTCAACATGTTTTGATTGAAAATAAACGCATTGCAATTCGTAGACGATTATTGTAAGAAATTTGTCTTTGCTGATAATTGAGAAAGTTTTTTTTTTGTAATTTGCAACTGGACATCGTAAAACCAATGATTTTATTGCGATGACGCATTGATCAATTAGATTTCTGGTTATTTGCTCAATAAAATTAAATAACTTGTTGTATTCATGCTTCACTTCATCGACGTTGTTTTATTAGACTCGTGAGACAAGTGCGATGAATTGCGAACTCATTCCTTTAGACTTTATATGTTTTTGATTTTTCAATTTCACGCCAGAGGCCAGAATGTGATTTTTGTTTTTTCGTATAAAATAAAAAAAAACGTTATTGAAGAACATAAATCAGCTACGATGATATTTCTTCAAATTGGTCCTTTCGAGCAGCCTGCATTCGTTGGATCCTAATTTACGAGGATAGAAAAAATGAAATGGCGGGAAAGCTGAAAAATGCGAGACTACAACAGGAAAATGAGCATAACATAAGAGTTGACATAACGCTTTCTTTAATTTTGAAAACCCTGTCTCAGTGAGAACCAATTATTTCCGCAGCTGCCGCCCTGTGAGAAAACGCAGGGGGCGTAGCCCCCCCCCCCCCGTGATTTACTGATTGAAAAACAACAATCAGTCATTATTACACAAATATAAACTTAAATGTTATGAAAGTTCTGAAGCAAAATGTAGATAAATTTCTTCGTCATGAGCGTTTTAAATCTTAAAATTTTCGCCTGCAATCTTCAGCAATCTAATTTCGATATTTTCATTTCGTTAATGAAAGAAAAAAAATTCGGTTCTGTATTGCCAGAAAACAAAAAAAAACATTTATGACGACTAGCGACTAGCGACTTCGGCGTCTTATCGGCCATAGTGCTGAGATATTCTGAATTTTCGTTTTGTAACGATAATCAGGAAGTGTATGCTTTCAAAGAAAAACAAATGCAAGTTTCAAATTTCCAAAAAATTTTCCTGTGGAAAATATTGTCAAATTTTAATTGAAATCTTGCCTCCCTTCTCTAAAACCAAACTCGGCACCTCTGGCATTAATCACGTACGGGTCGTATCAGAATAGATGTGGCAAATAAATATGGAAATCAGCAAACAATCCAATATTTCATGTTCTTTTATAACTATAAGAATTTCAGAGGCCCATAGAAATCACCCGAGTTAATGACAAAGGTCCTACCGAAGTACGTCTGAGACCATTGACTTTGATGACCGAAATATTCTCCTCTGCACCATTTCACAAAGAGGATCAACGTAGTTTCTCCAAGAAATCCTGAAACTTTTTTCCCTAAAATGTAATTCTCACTAAATTTGCCTTTAACAACAAATTTCTAACTGCCATAGTACTAGAGATTTGCGTCCGTCATCCCTCGCAATTCTAGAAGTTGCTTTATCCACGGATTTGGTAATTTTTCCTTAAAACCCCGAAACACGTGTTCTTTAAAATTGTATTGTCTACAACTTTACACTTGGAAGCAACTTTCTAAGTGTCATAGTTCTGGAGATATGAGTCATCCCTCCCAGTTGTAGAAGTGGCCATATCCCAGAAATGGGTAATTTTTCTCTAAAACCCTGAAACACGTGATATCCGAAATGTTATTCTCTACAACTTTGCCTTTGAAAGCAACTTTCTTACTTTCATAGTTTCAGAGATATGAGTCATCCCTCCCAGTTGTAGAAGTGGTTATATTCCAGAAATGCGTCATTTTTCGCTAAAACCCTGAAACACGTGATCTCCAAAATTTTATTCTCTACAACTTTGCCTTCGGAGGCAACTTTCTAACTCTTATAGTTTTAATGGGTCATCCCTTCCAATTCGAGAAGTGACCATATCCCAGGATTGGGCCATTTTTCCTTAAAATCCTGAAACACGTGTTCTCTAAATTTTTATTCTTTACAACTTTGCTTTTGGAAGCAATTTTCTAACTTTCATAGTTGTAGAGAAATAGGTCATCCAGCCCAATTCTAGAAGTGGTCATATTCCAGGATTGGGCGATTTTTCCCTAAATCCCTCAAACACATTCTCCCTAAAATTTTATTCTCTACAACTTTGCCTTTGACAGTAAATCTCCAAATAGAGACGAAAAACCATCTGCTTTCGTATAGGGTCAAGAAACTCAATTTCGTCCATTCCATTGGTCCCAGTGCCAACACCACTGACACAATTTCCACAAAATTTTTTTCTCAGTTTCGTGAGATCAAATGCTTCCATTTGACACCAAAACGAACAATTCCGTGCTATACTTGCTGAGATATTTGCTAAAACATCAGTGTTTGACCTCCACTTCTTCGACCATATCTTCGGAACGGCTCTAGGCCAAAATGTCTAAAGGTCGAAATGTCTAACGACAAAATTTATAACCCATAATGTCTAACGACATTTGATCTAACAACATTTTATATACCGGACACAATGTATAGCGCTCTGAATGTGGAGGGTAACCGATATGGTAAAATTTTGGGCCACGAATCACAAAAAGTGTTATAGCGCGTCAGTCCAAGCTGTCACTTTTCTGAAACTTTGTCACAATGTTTCTAAATAGTTTAGGTGTTTTTGGCTTAGGTGACAGCCTGGAATATCTTTGACGTGAAAAATCCCATATGGCCCATTCGATATCTTTTCCATTTTAATGCATTTCACAACAACTTGTTTTCGTGGCCTAGACTTCATACAAAATCAGTTACCATCCAAGGGGATTTTGAATATAACTTTATGAATGAACGTACAGCGGCGAGCTATTTGACACCCTGCAGGCGGATTTTTTGGCGATATTATTACCGCGGCCTGCGGTGCAATTCATAACACATACACAACGAAAACCCTTTTTAAAAGAGAAACGTGACGCAAGTCCTCGTCCCTTCTTCCAAAACAACTGATATCAATTTGGGTGACGCTTGCAGCTTCGGAACGCAAAAAATTCTCTTGCGTCACGTTTCCCTTTTAAAAAGGGTTTTTGTTGTGATATCAGTTGTTTTGGAAGAAGGGACAAGGACTTGCGTCACATTTCCCTTTTAAAAAGGGTTTTCGTTGCGATTGTAATGTTTTGCATTATTTTTAGCCGCCGCTGCCGCCGCTGCCGCCGAACCGAAGCGCGGCTGCTACTACTTCCATGGGCGAAAATGATACCCTCAACTTCCTCTACAACATATCAAAAGTTGTTTTTTTGAGTCATCGCCTATTTTTCGCCATTTTGGCGGTCACCCTGATACACTACACACCCAACCCAACAACTTTCCCGTTGACACCAAACCTCTATCTCGAACATACAACCATTGTCTCATACAAAATGATGTGCTATCATACACACTACACACAAAAACACATACATATGGGCTTTATATGGCGCCCAAACGAGACCGATATCCCCCCCCCCTTTTTTTTAAATCTCATACGACGTAGAATGCCCAACTAAAGGTCCCTGCAAAATTTCAAGAAAAGTTATCGAGCCGTTTTCGAGCACGAGCCAAAAAAGTCGGTTTTCATACAAATGGCCCTGGAACTAACTAACTAACATTTAAAAGCCACTCACAATTCTCCATCCTACTTCCAATTGTTTAACAAAAATCAAAAAACTAAAAGTGCTGATTTCGTCGTTTACGACTCATCAACTAACTAACCCACTAATTAACTAACTTTTGAATCAGTAATTGTCGAGACAAGCGCATGCAAATATGACGCGTTAAAATTTTTGGTTTTTTAATTTTTAATTTATCTATTTTCCATCAATTTCTGAAGATGTAACAATATAGTTACGAAACGTACAAAGACAACTTTTGAGTTTTATTTTATGTTTGGATCGAAAAAAATTGAGAAGCTTTCAAACTACAATTTTGCAACCACGATCAAGAAGTCTACCAAAATCATCAAATATTTTGGTTACACATATTTTAACTAACTAACGTAGGATGTTTGCATTAGCTTTGGCTTCTATGAAACAGCACTTTTTGTATAGGAAATGATCATTTTCTAAAGGCCGTATATTCGGAACCACCGAACCGATTTTAATGAGTGAAACATTCGCCTTAGAATTTTCCGTAGAATCCAGGAAAAATATTTTCCGGGGGGTACGTCGCAAGGAGGAGAAGTCAAAACTTAGCTGTATATATGGTTCCGAAGTTTACGAAAAAAAAATTTCCGAATTTTTTGTTCGTATGGGGACTTGCGTCACGGGCGCATCGCTACCGCGCGCCCATGATAACACTTGCAAAAATTTTTACTCGTTGTCCCACCGAAAAATTGTCATTACATGTATATGTGCACCCCACGGAAATTATTCATTGCATGTCATTCATTACATGCTATTCATTACATTTAGCCCCCACCGGAAACTTCTCATTACATGTATATCTGCATGTAATGACGCGTTTTCGGTTGGGACACCGAGTAAAACAGCATGCACTGGGGGATGCTTAATAAGTCATCCATTCTGGATAATTTCGTGACACTCGCAAACTCATTCAGGTAGATATTTATTTTGGATTGTAGTTGGCATGACTGATTTGTTATTGGGCCTCGGCCTGTTAATTGGTCTATAAACGAATAAAAAAAAAGAAAATTAGACATTTTGACATGTAGACATTTTTACTCAGACTTTTCACACGTTCCCCATCGGAACTACTTGACCGATTTTACTCATCTTCGAACTTGAATCATGGGAGGCACCTTTCAGGGAAAAAAAGTTTGAGGTAATCGGTCGAGCCGTTTGGAAAAAAGTGAACACAGACGGACGAACGGACATTTTTTTATTGCTGATTCGTCATGACTAGACAATAATAAATATCGCCCACCTCCCACCTCGATCTACCCCTTGTTACAATAAAATTGTTTATAGTAAACGTTTAGAGACTTTTTACTTCGTAACAGCTAGAAGCTGTGCGAAAATTAAGTACAAAGTTTTTTGACGCTTTTGACCCCTCCCTCCTCTTTTGTAACCGTTTACATATTACGCAACATCCAGCACTTATAATTCGTTAATACACTAGATTGACACTTTCTCTAGTGCATGAAACTATTGGATCCTGAATTTGAAATACCTAGCCTTCAGAGAGTTGCAACAAATGAAGGAGTGGAGCTAAGGAGTCTGAGATCATAAAATGATGTTAGGGAATGTTAGAGCCATATACTTAGTATACAAAGTATGCAGCCAGCTGTCAAAAATTTCAGAACATTGTGATGGCATTCACGAATGCTTTACAACGCTCTAATTTTCATCTTCACGCCTGCGTTCTTGAACTATATTCATTTCAATGCAGATGGACGCGGCAGCCTGTTGTAAAATTGAAAATTAGTGCGTTGGAAATAACTCGTCAACGCTATAACGGTGATTTTTGACACCAGGCTGAGTTCTTTGTCAGAAACGATTCTATGCAAAAATTTTTGCAGGATTAGTAAATAAAACATTTCAAAATTTATTGCATTGAATTCTTCTTAATTCTTTTCAACTTTATAAAGTTTTTACAATGAGCTTCATGTGATGGCCAGCCAAGTTTCTGACAATGTTCGTCACAATAGTGCACGCCACCACATCCCGTACATTTTCGCAATTGTATGTCGTTCCGACCGTTAATTTGTCCACAATAGCTGCAACTTAGTAGCATGAGTGTTTTTAAAACGACCATCGTGAGTTCTTTACATCCACAAAAGGTGCTCACATTTAGTTGTATTTCTTTGTCGTACCCCAAGATTATTATGTCAGAACAAACGCTACTCATGGACCTTTTGTACATGTTCCAAGACCCCCAGTTCACAAGACCATGGTCAGGGCCTCTAACTGCAAATTGAGCTGCAGTTGGGTCGATAATGTAAAGATTTCCAGTAGGGCTGTCCGGTAGATTAAATGCCAAAACAATGTGTTTCACGGATGGCCCCTCAGCTGTATGAAGACCGTCACCCAATTCAATTAGAGCAGGTTCTGGACAAAACGAAACAACAAATCCACTAATTTTTAAATGACCAAACCAAATTACCTTTACGATTCGAATAATATTTACCGTAGTTCGACTGAAGTTCTTTCGGCAAGCGAGCATGAAAGGTTTCCTGCACCGGAGTTTTTACAAACGTAAACACGTTGTACTTCCTTGGAACAAAACGAAAAAATGCGAGATGGAGGGACTCAAATGAAACCTGTTCATATAATTAAAAATTCAACTGCATAGGAAAGTTCAACTTTGTAAAAAACGTAAGGAAATGTGTTTTTTCATGAATTAGTATTTTAAGATTACCTTCTTGCCATTTGGTAACAAAAGCCCCAAAAAATTCAGCTTTTGGAACTCAGGTATCATTTTAGCAAATGACAGGCTGATGTTAGCAGAAGACCATCGTAATCGCGCCATCCAGTACAATCTATCAACCGCCTTCGAATTTAAAATACGCGAAGGGCAAAAATCTTTCGCTATAGTTTTTACATAGGCGTCGTTGAGTGTCATGACCATCCGAGAAAATGTCTTGTGCTTTACGGTATCCATTGACATTGTTCCAAATGATCGTTCCATCGCAGCTTTGATATCCGGAATATCTTCTGATATTGGCATGTTATCCACATACGAAACCAGTTGACCAAAGGGTTTACCGTCGTTATGTTGCCATTCGCAGATAATTCGTCTGGAAACATCTAGAACGTCTACAAAGTCTGCTATATCGTCGGAAGTATTTACGTACTCCGCTAAAGAAGGAGTTTTTAACATCTTTTGTTGGAAATTTCCAGAATTTGGCTTCGCAGTTATGATCGGAGACAATAATGAAGTATAGTTTAGATCTGCTTTGATTCAACAATCTGTACACAGCAAACATTTCGATTATCCCCAGAAAATAAAACATTTCAGTCAAAGAACTTTGACATTAGTCTTATCAAAGGAATCCCAAAAATTTGTTTATTAACCTCACATTCGTTTGAACAGATAACATCAAATTTTCAAGCTCTAATTTAACTATTAACATAATCGGACTCAACTTCACTTACCGTCAATTTCTTTTATTCAATTATAGCAAAACTATATTCATGAATGGATCAAATTAAATAAGTTTTTTATCGTAAAAACGGTAAAAACGTTTAATTTGTTGTGCAAAGTTGGAGTCTCGTGTTTCTGCGCCTTGATCTGTCAAAATCCTTTGACCTCTACCGTCTACATTAAAAAAATTTTCGCTCAAAATGCGTGCCCAGTGCGTCTCAGTTACACTTTAAATCGTTAAATTATTACATTTTTTAAAGTGTAACTGAGACGCACTGGGCACGCATTTTGAGCGAAAATTTTTTTAATGTAGACGGTAGAGGTCAAAGGATTTTAAATGTAATAATTTAACGATGGAAAAAAATGGCAATATAACGTAATTCATGTACTGTTAGTTTTCTCGCATTTTCATTTCTTTTGTTCGACCATTTTGACATTTAACACAAAAGTATTGTCATTTTTCCATCAGAGAAATAATAAGTGGCAGCTCGTGCCTCGCTGGGATAGAATCGCCTGACTGAGTTGTTCATATAATTATAAAATTCAAAAGTTTGTCTGTTTGTCTGTCGGTCACAAATTTCCAGCGTGAACCAACATAGGTCCGACCTGCTTGAAGAGTTCCGAGGAACTGAAGCTTAAAGTCGTTTTGCATTGCCTTTTATAAGCCGAAAGCCAAAGAAAAGGCAATGCAATAGTAGATTCTTTTGCATTGCCTTATATGATTCAAAAAAAGGCAATGCAAAATTAGATTCGCATGCGAATCTATCTACGTCCGACCTGCTTGAAGAGAGTTCCGAGGAACTAAAGCAAAAAGTCGTTTTGCATTGCCTTTTAAAAGCCGAAAGCCAAAGAAAAGAATGCAATAGTAGATTCTTTTGCATTGCCTTATATGATTCAAAAAAGGCAATGCAAAAGTAGATTCGCATGTGAATCTACCTACGTCCGACCTGCTTGAAGAGTTCCCAGGAACTAAAGCAAAAAGCCGTTTTGCATTGCCTTATATGAATAAAGAAAAAGGCAATGCAAAAAGTAGATTCGCATGTGAATCTATCTACGTCCTACCTGCTTGAAGAGTTCCGAGGAACTAAGCCCTTTTGCATTGCTTTTTTTAACCCAAAAAAGCAATGCAAACCTAATTTCGAGGGGGAAGAGAAAACCACAAGGGAAACCTAGAAACAGAGAACTAGAGACGTTCCTTTTGTTAAAGTACTGGGACCGCAATGAAGCAGTCCCTTCAAAAAAGTTTGCTCTTATTATGGGTACAGTCTCCCATAATAAGAACATCCGCCATCCGCACCTAGCATCGTTTTGCAACGACGCTTAGCGCTGGACATCACCAACCGGCGATACTTTCAAGCGAATTAAAAAGTGGTATTTTACATTTGGAACTGCGTACTTCCTGTGAAGTATAAAATTTATACAACGAAAAATGATTAGAAATTTTGTATGAGAGATTTGTTCAAGTAATTTCAGGGAGAATATTTATGTTATGTGTGTGTGCATACATGTAAGAAGCAATAAACGAAAAAACTATTTTATGCATGTGGCTTCATTCACTAATATTCTCAATGCATTTACGTTTGTTTATTAAGTGGCGTATTCAAATATTTTTTTTATTTGTATGAAATGAAATCATGTGGCGTATTCAAATATTTTCTTTGTAAGGAATTATTTGTATGGAACGAAATGATGCATTGATTTTGTTTATACATTTTTTTGGTTGGTGAAAATGTCGGGCAGTGGGACATTGGGTCAATTTTTATGTTTTTAAAAATATCTTGGAATGTATGGGAGTTGGGCGATAGGTTTCTTCGGCAAAGTCTTAGAGTTTAGTGAGTAGAAGTCACCAGCGTTGGTGAAAATGTCGGGCAGTGGGACATTGGGCCAATTTTAATGTTTTTAAAAATATCTTGGAATGTATGCGAGTTGGGCGATAGGTTTCTTTGGCAAAGTCTTAGAGTTTTGTGAGTAGAATCTTTATGAATCCTAAGAAAATGGCTGCCACCTGTGAAAGTGACGCCATCTTGGATTTTTGTTATCTTCTGAATTAGAATAGTTACGCGTTTGGTTTCTTCGGGAAAGTTGTTGATGTTGATGAGTAGAACAAAGTAGAACAAAGCTGGACAAAGTAGAGATAATTTTTGAGTGCCAATCGATAGTGGAGGCTTGGGCAACAAATTTGCTGAACAATGTTGGGTGAAAAGTTTCATACTACCGAGCTATAGGTCATTATTTGGCGATTTTATCCAGAGCTGGAGCACTTATTAACCAATATCTCGGCCGGTAGTTGCTGGAATGAGGCCAGTGAGGTGTCACATGAAAGGTTTCGGAAGTGTGAAGGTAGAGAAACCGATTTAAAGAAAATCGGTTGAGCGGTTCGGTGCCCAGGGTCGATCAAAGGAGGCAAAAATGGACAAAAATTTGCTCCGCTGCCCGAAAATTATTGAAATTTTTTTTTTGATATGTTGTCGGGTATGGTGCAAAACGTCGAGAAAACATGTTCCGGGGTAGGATATTGTTCTGAAATAAGGGAGTTATGGGTAAAAAACGGGTCATAATGGAAAATCGGCTAAAAGTCAGTCAAGATGTCGTCTTAGAGATTTGGTCGGGGAAGTGTCAGAGTAGAATACATAGCAAGTGCAACGCTGAATACGGGGAACTTGAAATACGGGGAACGTTGAATACGGGGGAAGTGGAATGCAAGGAAAGTGGAATACGGGGAACTTGGAGTACGGGGAAAGTTGACTACGGGGAACGTTGAATACGGGGTAAGTGGAATACGGTGAACGTTGAATATGGGGGAAGTGGAATACGGGGGAAGTAGAATACGGGGGAAGTGGAATACGGAGAACGTTCAATACGGTGAACGTGGAATACGGGGGAAGTGGAATACGGTGAACCTTGCATACGGTGAACGTTGCATACGGGGAAAGTGGAATACGGGGGAAGTGGAATACGGGGGAAGTGGAATACGGGGGAAGTGGAATACGGTGGAGTGGAATACGAAGAAATAAAATTCGGGGAAAGTTGAATACGGCGAATTTGGAATGCGGTGAACGTTGAATACGGGGTAAGTGGAATACGGGGGAAGTGGAATACGGGGGAAGTGGAATACAGGGGAAGTGGAATACGGGGAACGTTGCATACGTTCCACGGAGGAAGTGGAGTACGGGGGAAGTTGAAACATTACGCATCATTATTTAAAACGAAAAAAAATATGGCTCTCTGAATAGACAACACGCGAAAATGATAAAGCCTGCGTAGCCCCTAGGGGCGGGGGGTTCGACTACGTAACCTACCCTTTAATGTTAAAGCGAAAATGATAAAGCCTGCGTAGCCCCTAGGGGCGGGGGTATTTACTAGTATAATAATAATCTGCCTTACAACCCATGAAGGGTTAGAGGCTAGATCATTATTTACTAGTTTTCGCTGTTTGTGGTTCTCCTTTTTTTGGGGGGTTGTTTATACAAACGACGAAACGTCATATTTTTACGATACTTACGTTATTCCCTTGACTGAAAGTCAGGGTCTTATTCCAAAAAATACCGTAAAATGCCTGTTACCACGATTGATGAAAAATGTTATGAAAAACGTTTAATGTCTGTTACCATTTTCGTTGTGCTACGGATAACTTGAGTAATTCTCGTCCGATTTTGAAAAACTTTTTTTTAATCGATGAAGAATTAAAGTACCAAGGCTAAGTTCGAAGATGGGCTATGTGGGACAAAGGATCTGGAAGCTATCCCAAAAAAAACAGGATTTTCCACTGGTCATAATTCATTGAATCGAAATCGGTTACTTTGATGATTTTTTGTTTTGTTAGTTAGTATGCGTTAATGTATACGAGTTGTAGATGTAGGCCCTTGTAAGTATTTCAAGATGGATGGTGAAGAAAATCATCATGGTGATTGCTACATATCAATCGACTTGATAGTTGACTACCAACTTGATGGTTGACTATCAACTTGATAGTTGACTAACTATCAACTTGATACTTGACTAACTATCAACTTGATAGTTGACTAACTATCAACTTGATAGTTGACCAACTATTAACTTGATAGTTGACTGACTACCAACTTGATAGTTGATTAACTATTAACCTGATAGTTGACTGACTACCAACTTGATAGTTGACTAACTATCAAATTGATAGTTGAATAAATATAAACTTGATAATCGACTAACTATTAACTTGATAGTTGACCAACTTTCAACTTGATAGTTGACTAACTATCATCTTGAGAGTTTCATGATAGAAACAACAGATAGATTATTCCCTTGACTGAAAGTTAAGGGTCTTACACCAGAAAATACCGAAAAGTGTCTGTTACCACACCACTATGTGTAATGAACGAAATGTTATGAAAAACGTTAAATGTCTGTTACCATTTTTCGTTGTGCGCACGATAACTTGAGTTATTCTTATACGACGCAGAATCAAATTCCTGAGGCTAAGTTCGAAGATGGGCTATGTTGCACCAAGGATCTAGATACTCTAATTTGGGATGGAGTAGTAGTAAAACGATGTAATTATAAAATAGAAAAGTAATAGAATAAAATAATTTGATTTGAGCTAAATTAATATTTTGCGAATAGATTTTAGGGATGATGAATTGATGAACTTTTGCGATTTTAAGGTTTATGTGCTGAGTATCTTAAGCTATTACGGTGAATTAGAATTCTTTCGCGAGTGTGAAAATTGCGGGCCGAGCGAAGCGAGCACCGTAATCGCACGAGCTATATATATTATTTGCTAGAAGAATTTAGGGATGCAGAATTGACATATTTTCACGAGTATGAGTTTGCGGGCCGAGTCAAGTGAGGGTCCTAAACACTCGACTTGGATTATGTCTTGTTAGATAGAATTTAATCGCTGAAATATAAAACTTTCACGAGTGTAAAGTTTAGCTGTACGTACTGTGGTGTATTGTAATGAAGTCTAGCGTAACGTACTGGCCCTAACGATTTTTTTTTGAAGCAGGTCGTTACATATTCCAAGGGCGGGGGTAGTTCTTCAGTAAACGGAGTAGGGTGAAACTAGAGCCAGGTGGATGAAAAATCGAAGAAAAGCGGACGGGATTTGTGTAGGACCAAGAAGAACATATTACAAAACTTATACGAATGTAGGCTTTACGCTCAAGCACAAACATCACTATTCTCCACATATTTGTTAACCCAATAGCAACAACTTTTTTGGTAACGAAAAGGAACGAGTTACTAAAACATATTTTCGAAGGATTGACGATAAAAATTTGAAACTGAAACGATTTTCACGATCTTTGGCTTGACAGTCACAACTTTTGCACAATTATTCATGAATTGGGGAGGCTTTGCTAACGTTTTCAAACGTTTCGTAACAAGAAATATTTTTACTAATTGATTCTGCAACTTTCCCAAACCTACTCCTCACGAAACAAAAATTTTCATAATACATATTTTCGAGTGAGAACCAATTTTCTCGGAAGACGCATAAGATTTATCTTAGCAATACAGTCCGTGCATTTATAACTTTCATCGTATCCATTAGAAGTCTTTTGTATTCTTTTGTTTAAAATTGTAGATTGATGAAAGTTATAAATGCTTGGCCTTATTCGAATAGAAAAAAATTCAAAGAATTGTGTTGAGTTTTGGTTCAAATCTGACGTGAACGTTTTTTTTATTTTAACATAATGGTAAATAATCAGTCAAGGGATCTGACCCACCCAAAAGGTGGGACCTAGTTGTTACTGAAACCAATATTCAACAAACAGTTGAATAAACAACATTGTGACACTACCGTTTCATTAACAATTTTTCAAGAAATTATTGTCAGGCGAGGCACGAGCTACCGCTTATCATTTCTCTGTTTTCCATCGAAGGATGTCCGACATTTTAAAATTATTTCATGTATTAGTTATTTGAATCACTTGGACGGAAAGTGAGGACTTTCCATGTGTCTCTGTATAGAAATACAGAGACACATGGGAATTCCGAAGTGTTCCTGTTATTCGAAATATTTTTCATACAATATGCACATACAAACACATCAATCAACATTTAACACATAATTCATCTGCTCATATTTCTCCAATAAATTATGTACGCAATTTACCACACATAGCACAACGTAAGGTACAGGTGACACGATTTCCGTCCTAGGAATCACTTTTCCGTCCTTGGAATCACTTTTCCTCCTAGGAATCACTTCTCCGTCCTAGGAATCACTTTTCCGTACTAGGACACACACATATTTCATAGGTCTGCATTTCGTTGCTTTCCGAACCAAAACGATCGATGAAAAGTAGTGCTTTCGGTGCATACTGTATGAAAAGTTTATGTATATTTTTCATAAATACTTTGCGCATATACTATATAATAACAACGGGTGGCACGAAGAGTGATATGATAGATTTGAATATCTGTATAGTAAAGACGCAAATTTTGTATTTAAATTGTTTGAACCAATTTTGGAATGGAAAGTCGCAATTTTTATAATTCTTCAATAATAAGGAAGTTGTTGCGAACGGTTTGAAATAACTTTAAATAAAAAAATTGCTTGCAAAATAATTGGCTAATTTTACGCAAAACTATCCCAAATTTGGACTTATCAACGAACAGATATTCAGAGAACAAATTTCTGATTTATTCTGAAAACTTTTAACATTCTCCATACAAAAATTCAAATCTATGACATAGTAACTGCTAGCGCCATTTTGTACAGACGAGCAAATCTATGAACTAAAATCACAGCCTATGAAAGGGAATGGGAAGGCAGGGCCAGACTGGCTACCAAACGGCCGATCGGGCGATGCTCTCGACCGGACCGAAATATTGATTTCTGTTGCATAAACGAGAGGTTTTTTGCACATGTTTCTATCTGATAACACTTGAACAGTGCGCCGCAGGCGAAATTTTTGACTCGAATGACTATTTGTAAACAAGATATTCAATTGTAAATGGGATGGTTTTTGCGCCGCAGGCGAAATTTTTGAATCGAATGGCCCGTCGTAGACAAGATTTTCAAAAAAACGGGGTGAGTGTTGGAAATGGAAATGTCAAAAAATGTTGAGGGTGGTTGAAAAAAGTTAGCGGCCGATGGGGCGAAGACCGATCGCCCCTTCGACCGTTTCGGGCCTGCAGGGAGAGGAAAAAATTGATGTTAATTAAATGAGGTTTATTTCCTGTTGAGCAAAATCGACCTTTCTGAAACACATATTGCTGGACAATTGAGAAAATTTGCGAAAATTAGAGAAAATTTTCTCAATTTTTTTTTTTTAATTTATAAGAACTTTAATGCTTAATTGATTTTTTATACACAAAGAAGTGACCAAACAACAGATTTTAGGTGTTGGGTGGCCAATAAAGGCATAATAGAATGAGCAACATACTTAGGGCTGAATTTTCAGCGCATCGCTTTAAACTTGGTTTGCTGAGCTTCTTTCATCTGCACGAACTATATTATGATTCAGAGTACTCTTCACATAGATTATAAATAATTCTTCACTTATTTTAACTTGTTTGAATGTGTTTTACATAATAATAAAAATAGGCCATGGTACTAACACTCGGGCAAGCCCTCGTGTACGTAACGCATCTCGTTATATTTCATAGTATGTAATGTATACAATTATTTGAGTGTTCACATTGTGGTGGTATGTACGTGGTTCACCTTTGACACCTTTAAAGTTCACAATAGCGAGTTCCGCTCATATTACAAAATTGATCCCTCATGTAATGAATTATTTTCACTGCATAGAACGTAATGTACTAATACATTGCACCTTTACTTGTTTTCATTACTTCGCAAACAATTCTGTGAACTCGCAAACTCACTCGTTTATTTTCAGCGAGGTGAAAGTAAATATTTTCGCCCCAAGTCTCCCCAAGACTCTAGGATTTGACTCAAGCTCGAATATTTTCGCTTTCCATTAGTTTAAAAATATGTCTCGGTTTCTAATTTCTGTCTAATTTTATTTCCAAAGGAAAATCAGCGGCCGCCAAATTATCACGCGGAGGATTATGTTGTTTCTTTGAAGAAATTCAGCACCAAAACCAGCAGTGGGAAGTTGGCCAACACATCCATTTATGACACACCAGAAACCGTTCCAGACATAAAAACTATTGACAGACACACATCTTTATCGGATTACAAGTAAGTTTGAGTATCACGGAAGTAGTATGTTGCATGATAATACTAATCACGAGGGCGAGATGTGTTATTATTCGAGTTATGTACTTCATAGTATCGTATAATGTTTTACGATATACGCGAGAGCGTATTGGTGCAAACTTGACATTTTGCTTCAAATAATATTCCAATTTTACGAGTTGTTTATTACTTGACACCAATACACTCTCGCACACGTGGTAAAAATCATTTCGTAGTCTCAACACAAAATACAACAATTTCAGGAGTCCTATTCCATCACCGCCAGAAACGGAATGTGAGATGTCACTTAGACAGTTCAGTAGCATAACTGAATTATTAAATAAGCTTCGATCGGATCTTCGGGCTGCATTTCCCAGGTGAATTTTATTTTTTTAAATTTCTTAATGAATTGCAGATTTCACTTTCACAATCCATTTTTTGTAATATAAATAGTGTAACAGAGTTACTACCTAAAAATTGGACGAATACATCTTTTTCCTGGTAAAATCGACTCGAAAATTATACCAAAATCTTTAAAATTAAAATAAATAACAAGTTGCTGTTACATCGACTAGTAACGATTTGAAGCAATGATTCGAACTTTTCTATCATTAAGATAGACTTAATTGTAATAGAAATTTTTACAATTATCATTATTTATCCATATTTGCCCTGTTTACGCATCAATCAAAAATATTAACGCGAAATTACTTTTTAAAGATGATTGGTTTTGAAGAATTCTCAAATTCCATGTGTTTGAAATTATATGTGCAGATGAATTTTTTTTCTCTTCACATAAAAATGTTATTTTCGGTTTTGATAATAACATTCAAATTGCTTCGCGGTATAATTTTGATATATTAAAGTGAATAAAGGTGTCGTCATTGGGGGCAGTGGCGTAATTCATTCTTTTCAGTCAATGCACACCTCATCAATCTCACTCTTTTGTGTTACCCTCTGAAATGTACATACATTGGGCAATGAGAATGCAAATCGGTCGACATTTCGACAATGCTCAATGAGTGTTAAAGGAGCGCGTTTTCTGACCAGTTAATTCTAACTTATCTCGTGGTCACGCGTCAAAATGAGAGAAATCGCATACAAGTTTCGACTGAACCTTTACTGCAAATTCTTTTTTTCATTCATAATTTTTTGGCAGCTGACGCCGAGATAAGTTAAATATAACTGGTTTTAACACTCTATGCTAGCAGTTTCGTCACTGGTCATATTATAACTTAGATGGTGAAATAGTATATTATACGAAAAGACTCCTTGAACATTGTGCATATAGTCTCTTCTATATATTGTTGGCTATTTGCACTGTGTGCAACGAAGCTAGGGAACTTTTAATTTTACAAAATATCACAAAAACTAGGTGGCTAACAAAGTTGGGAAACTTTTCCTTTTACGAAATGTCACGAAAATTAGGTGGCCTACGAAACTATGGAGTTTGCGCTTTAATGAAACGTCACGAAAAGCTAGTTGGGTAACGAAGCTAGGGAACTTTTCCTTTTACGAAATGTCACGAAAAAGTGCTATAAAAGCTACGTAGGTAACGAAGGTAAGGAAGTTTTCCTTTCACAAAATGTCACAAAAAGTTTTTGGGTAAGGAAACTAGAATTAGTGCTACGTCTAAGTGTGCAAATAGTCTCTTGTATATATTGTAGGCTATTTTCACATTGTATAGATATTCTCTTCTATATACCTTCGGCTATTTGCACACAGTGCAAATAGCCAACAATATATAGAAGAGACTATTTGCACAATGTGCAAATAGCCAACTAGCCAACAATATATAGAAGAACTACAATCGCGAGTTCTAGTGAATGATCCGAGGGTTGTAATGCAAGGTATATTAACGTATCGAGTTGCGTGAATAGACCTTGTACCTCGCCCTGACGTCACTTCACGTATCGAGACTATGATCAAGAGATTTAGTACTTGTGTTATACGATTGCTGGTGCCTATAATGGCCAACTATGCACAAGTGTGGATTACGGGTAGACAAATTTTTGCATGTGAAATCTGAAAGCGCAGAAAAATTATTACGTTGGGAGGGTCCGGCATTTGTGACGCATTTTTTAATCAAATGTGAAAAAATTACAAAAGAATTTTTTGCGTTCTGAAGCTGCAGGCGTCACCCAAATTGATATCAATTGTTTTAGAAGTAGAATTTATAGAATTTTTTTTAGCTGCCGCCAAACCGACGCGCGGCGGCTATATCTTCCATGGGCGAAAACGATCCTTTCAACTTACTCTGCGACATATCAAAAGTTTTTTTTGAGTCGCCGCCGCCGCCAAACGCAAACGCGGCGGCTACTACTTCCATGGGCGAACATGATCACCGCAACTTTCTCTACGACATACCAAAAGTTTTTTTGAGCCGCCGTTGCCAAACCGAAGCACGGCGACTGTTACTTCCATGGGCGAAAATGATTTGCCCAACTTCCTCTCCGATATATCAAAAGTTTTTTTTTTGAGCCGCCCGCCGCACTTTTTGTATTCAAAATGATCATTTTCTTAAGGTCATATCTCCGGATCCACCGAATGAGTGAAAAGACACTTCGCCTTAGAATTTTCCGTAGAATCCGAGAAAAATATTTTCCTTGAGGTACGTCGCTAGGGGGGAAGTCAAAACTTAGCCGTGTATATGGTTCCGCAGTCTATGAAAAACATTTTCTTAATTTTTTGTTCGTATGTTGGCTTGTGTCACGGACGCATTGCAACCGTGCGCCCATTATTTATGATCGGCTGAATGCTGATGGATCCGTGGTTTCAATGAAATGAGAAACGGAATTCCATCAGCACGGGTTCTAAACTCAAACGCAGTCAGATATTTGAACAAACCAAGGCTAAGGTCCAGGTCAAATGAAGTTGAGTGCAACGGTAAAGGCATTATTATTTGTAGAGTAGAACTGCTGTTCGACTCTTTTTAGTTTCGCTTCTAGTATGCATCATAGATGGCAATGGGTTTGTCCTACGGCTTACCTAATTCATGGTAAACACATTCCGGTAGTGAAAGGGCCTCAAAAAAAATGGAACCACAAACAGCGAAACTAGTAACTAATGATTCAGCTCCGAACCCTTCGTGGGTTGTTAGAGGAGCAGAAAGAGAACAAAGAGAACAAAACATCCTTACGCAAATAAATTGCAGACACCTGTCTTGCGATTGTACGGAGACCCGTTGCAGGATTATCGACCGCTTGCATTAATTTCTATGTTTATGTAAGAGGTGAATGGGCCGCCCGAAACTCGACTAAGAACCCGACCCGAACCCGAATTAATATGTCGGGTCGGGTTTTCATTTTCGTTTTTTTCGGTTCGGGTCGGATATGAATTTTTATTTTGGTTCGGGCTCGGTTCAGATCCCATTTGGGAAAAAGGTCGACCCGCACACCTCTAATTTATGTTATTGTGGGATTTTATGACTAAGAATATGAGATTTCACAAAATTTGCTTTTACCGACACTAAGTTAATATTTAAATTGCAAAATGTTTTATCCGAAATTTTTTTGCAGTTTCGTACAAGAGTTTGTGTCAACTCCAATGGATGGCGTTACATTACTCCTCGATGTACTTCGATCAATCCAACTGAGCCAAACCACAAACATTATTTCGACACCACCATCTCCAGCCAACACAATTCAGCGAAACTCACAGGCATACCAAAGAAGAGCACTTCTTGATGAATTGGCTTGTTTGTAGGTTTTTTCCTTCGACTCAATAGCAAAATGTATCCACATTCGTTTTATAGACAATGTCTGACGTTATGTGCCACACGCAGCCCGGAAGCTGGAGTGCGACTGGGAACTTCATCAGTCGGATTACTTCCTTTAGCCGCTTCAGCCACTGGACAAGGTTTACGTTCACGTATCCTAGCTCTTCAATTACTTACCGTTGCTTGTGACAAAACGACGTTAGCGCATGGATCTCAAAACAGCGTTCGTTGTGGACACACCTCCGTATCGGAAGCCTTTTCGACTTTAAGGCTTCGAACGGCGGAACCTGTTCGATTCAGATTATTGACTGGAATGTTGAATAGTGGAGGTGGATCCGGAGAGCTGCAGTCTTACGGCTTGAAATTCATCAACACGTTCTTGGAAAGTACAGAAGATTCACAAAATCGTTTGTATTTGCAAGCGGAATTATTTCAAGCCGGCTTTGATCCAATCAGCATGACTAAAGTAATGTGATGGCAAAAACGTTTGAGAGGAATTTCCAATGAATTTTTCATTTACAGGCCATATCGACGTCGTCGCCATGGTTGGAAAAAATTAGGGCTGAAGTCAAGCATTTCGAAGACAATAAGATTGATGTGGATAAGCTGATAATTCAGTCTAGAGAGGCAGATCGAATTAGAAGTCAAATGGTCGTTCTGGAGAGACGGGTTCAGGTGCGTTTCTAAAAAGTTGTCCAAAATGGAAGTGAAGATCACGAATTTATTTTTAGATCCTTCAAGAAGAGAAAACGGTATTGACTGGCTTGCAAGACAGATTGCAAGAACGGTGCGCTGAGCTACAACGAGAAATATTTCGCATTCAGGGGGCTCACAATCAGGACTCATATAAAAATATTGAAAAGAGGCCGGTTGCTCTACCACGTCATGTACCACCGGATAGTAAAATTGGATCTTCAGAACATGACGACGAAGGCATTAGTAGTTCGGAAACGGGACAATCACTCAGCCCGGAACCGCATATGTACAACGCAATAAATAATCAACAAAATCGTCGGCATAACGGGACCGAAGATTTTGAAGATGCGAATGACACTACAATTGAGGATGTCATTGACGAGCTACAAAATATTGTGAACGACGCCGAAAGAGAAGTATTTCCATTTAAAAATGCTGACACGTCAGCAGAAATAAGTCAAATGGAAAAGAAAATTGTACCTGCGAACATATTGCCACAACCACCGAAAAAATCACGATCTTTAGCCCATATTTTGTCAAGTAGTTCAGATTTCGATGGTTCGGATTATGGACTGTTGCTAATCCCGAATGGTAGTCGAAGATCATTTTTCGATGATCCAGAATTCGAAAGCGATTGCAAGCTGAACGGAGGATTTCGCGACAGTTTTCAGTACAAAAGTACGCCAGATATTGTCAACAATCAAGGAAGTACAAACCGTGAAATCTTAAACGTTGTCATGGACGCTAGAGAAATGGGCAACGGGATGACGTCTCTTCTGCCACATATTTCCAATCCGGTACGAAGGAGTGAATGCGATTTAAATGCACCAATAGCACAAACTCCGCCGTTCAGTGGCGTTTACTTCATGACCGAAATGAATACACCGCAAAAATATCCGAAGCCAGATGTTACAGCCGCTTTGGAGGCGCGACGAGTAACCAAAAATCTCGATTGGTTGGAGTCTTACGGAAGCGGAATCGATTCAATGATTGACATCGTCATGCCATCCAAAATGAAAGTGGGTCAGTGCAACAAAGAGAATTCCATACTTCACTTCTCTCATTCGGAAGGTAACATTTTGGACAAAATTGACCATTCGTCATTAAACACAAGTTCAAAACTAACTGATCTTCCGTCTGGCTTGTATTAAAATTTGTTGGCCATCGCGCGTATTTACGTATCGTGGTAAAATAGTGATTGAAATGGTGCAATATAGGTATTAGAAGTTTGCGGTGGTGGGGGGATGAATTATATTTAGTTTTGATGAAAATTGAATAAATGTAACTAAAAACAACTTTTTGTGCAAAAACAATGTTTATTGACTGCGTCTCTAATTATGAACAGCTAAGTTGAACCTTCTGTTTACAAAATTTTAAATTAAATCCATTTTGAAGCTAGGGAGCGCAATTCTAGTCTTTGAACTTCGGATCCTGACGATTCCCTAGTCTACTCAATCATCTCATATGCGCTGCGATTAACTAACACCTCAATAAAAGTACTTTTTGAAACAATTTTAGACATAAATTTATTATCACATTTTCGATCCATTTAAAAATAATTTAATTGAGATAACAAGATTCATACGTGGGCACCATATACTTGATGTTGATGAACGCATCTTCGCCTCCGTGACGCTCAAGAACTTGGTAAGGTTACAATTAGTTAAATGAAATTCGCGTTTGGAGAATGGTTGTTTGTACTTACTCGTGAGTGTCTCATCAATCAAATCGCCGAGATTTGTATTATTCTTTTGAGAATAGTCGATCTTATCGCCACAATTTACTGAAATGAAATAAAAATTTGCATCACAGGCGGCAGATTTGAAAACAAATACCAAGCAGAAAATCTTTCCTTGTGCGTAAAATGTAACGTTTTCACTACTTTCCCAAACCCTTCCTTGCTAAATGAGACTTAAAACGATTAAGGCGCAGCTCTTATCTGTCTTACTCTGGTAAGTTGCGACAGTGATCTGTTTTTGTCACTAGATGTGACGTTATGGAAAAAGCGATAAAATGGGGACCGTTACCGCGTTACCGTTACCGAGAAATCCTCACAAAGTCAGTTCAAATGACAAAAGTTTTGTCACTTACGAGTGCATAGTCATTATGAGTTTACTGATATTTTTATTTTTTTTTACTTGTACCTTCCGTAGAACAGCTAAATCACAACAAAAACCCCTTTCAAAAGGGAAATATGAAGTCTTCATTGCTTCTTCCAAAACAACGCTTAAAGCTTCGGAACGCAAATATGTCTTTTGAAATATTTTCGAAACAAACAAAAACCTTTTTGAAAAAGGAAATGTAACGCAAGTCCTCGTCCCTTCTTCCAAAACAACTGATATCAATTGGGGTGACGGACGCTTAAAGCTTTGAAATGCAAAAAATTCTTTTGGGATGTTTTCACTTTTGATTAAAAAAATGCGTCACAAATGCCGGACCCACGAATGTAATAATTTTTCTGCGCTTTCAGCTTTCATACGTAAAAATTTGATTTCATGTACAAAATTACATCCCATAAAGTCAAATTTTTGCGTTCTGAAAGCTGAAAGAACAAAAAAACTATAACATTGGGTGGTCCGGCATTTGTGACGCATTTTTTTAATCAGTTGTTTTGGAAGATGGGACGCGGACTTGCGTTATATTTCCTTTTTAAAAAGGGTTTTTGTTGTGATATCAGTAGTTTTGGAAGAAAAGAAGAAACAAATTTTGGAGAAAAAATTTCCGGCGAAAAAAAATTTCCGGGGAGTTGCGGGAATGGTTAATTATTTTCATAGTAGCCATCGCTTGAACTTTACGGTGTAAGATATAATATTTGGCTAATCGAGATATGAGCCGTTTTGGGTGTAATTTCGGAGTCAATTTTAAGTATGACGCAGAAATGGCCAATTTGTCATATTATGTTTTTTGAGAAGAAAATATTGAATACTTTTAAGAAATCAAACATGAAAAATTGGCCATTTGTCCGTCATACATAAAATTGACTTCGAAATTACTTCGAGCGTCTCACACAGTACTAACCACGTCGACTCTTGTCGACTTTATTAATTTAGACCTGAAAGTTCTAAAATAAATAGTGAAATAAAATTTAGAAATATATAAATCGCTTGGGAAATTTCGGAACAAATTGACCGATTTTTGAGTTTCACACTAATTTTTCCCATTAGCTCGGCTGTGTGTGGCTGCGGCGGGATCAATTTTTCAGTTGGAACCAATTTAAATTGGTAGCACGACTAAGTAAAACCATGAAACATGACGATCAGAACAAATGAAAAGAAGATCTCTAAACATTTGTGTATAAATTATTGATTTTTCAAGCTTTTGACCCATTTTTTAAATTTCTCTTGCTGCTGCTAGCTTAAATGTGTAACATTTGCCACATTTCTGTGATGGAAATACTTTTGATGAGTGCCACAACAAAATAATCCATGAAATTTGAAAATGTGAAAAAATGTGATTCACATTTGTTTCACATATTTGCACAGATGTGTCACATTTATGTGAAAAAAATGTGAAAATATGTGAAATGTGAAATTTCGAATGGCACATTCTCCGTTAATATCGCGCTTATCTCAAATCGCACTTCACATTCGTAAACGTTATGTGAAAATGTGGCAGAGTCTTTAAAGAGGCCATCCATAAATGACGTGCCAGCACATTTAAATCGTTAATAACTCGATAAAGATGCATTCTGGCGAGTCAAACGTGTGTCAATAATTTATACACTAATGTTTACAGATCTTCTTTTCATTTGTTCTGATCGTCATGTTTAATGGCTTTACTTAGTCGTGCTACCAATTTAAATTGGTTCCAACTGAAAAATTCATCCCGCCGCAGCCACACACAGCCGAGCTAATGGGAAATGTCAGTGTAAAACTCAAAAATCGGTTAATTTGTTCGGAAATTTCCCTAACGATTTATATATTTCTAAATTTCATTTCACTATTTATTTTAGAACTTTAAGGTTTAAATTAATAAAGTCGACAAGAGTGTACAATGCATAACTGCGACAGCTAAAATGAAAATAATTGACCGCAACTCCCGGCGAAAAAAAGGGGCAAAAAAATTTTCTTTGACACGAAACATCTATCACCAAAAAAAAAATATTTTGCCCCTAAGTCCGTCCCATACCACTGTCGACCATTTTGTTGGTCAGCCCGGCACACTACACACACAACCCAACAACTTTTCCTTTGACTCGACAGAGATATGATCTCATCGTTGAATGGAGGTCCGCTAACTTCTCAATCCGCTTTAATTGAATCTATAAACATTCACTCTTCACTACTCACTTGAAACTTTTTGCGTTCAAGATCATGCTCGAAGCGGTAGCGGAGAGCGTGACGCAGTCCCCACACCCAAAAAAAAACGTCCACAAACCCAAAAAACTCCATACAAAAACCTTTGGGACAAGACACGATGTATAGGCGAACTTTTGAGTTTTTTCCCCTGGAGAAAAATTTTTTTTGGAGAAAATTTTTTCGGAGAAAATTTTTTTTGGAGAAAAGTTTTTTCGAGAAAAATTTTTTTTCGGAAAAACTTTTTATTTGGAGAATTTTTTTTTTCAGAAAATTTTTTTCGAAGACATTTTTTTTTTCGGAGAAAATTTTTTTCAAAAAATAAAAATTTCAACAACTGAAAACTTCCAAAACGACTGATATCACAACAAAAACCTCTTAAAAGGTAGAATGTGACGCAGTCCATGAGTCTGCTTCCAAAATTAATGATATCGCTTGAGGTGACGCTATCGCTGATAATACACAGAAGTTTGTTTTAATAGAACCTTGTGTTCAAAGTTTTAATTTCCTGAAAAATTACAGCGCTGTTTTCAAAACAAAATTAGGTTGGGGTTCGTGACCAAACTAGCGCAGACGATATTCCTAAGAACCCTCATGTCAAAGGGATAAGGTGAAAAGAAAGTTTACTCACGATTTTTCACTTTGAAAGCATTGAACATCGGCAGTAGTTGTCTGTAAAAAGGAACTAAGGCCTGGCCGATCAAATCGGATGACATGACCAATTGTTGTAACACTTTTAATGTAATGCACATTACATCTAAATTTCTTGTGTTCAACGCATCTGAAAAAATTCCATCTCTTTAGCGGCGGAACATAATATAAAGAGTGAGTTGAGAAATGCTTAACTTTTTATGGGAATTATTAGTTGTGGGATAACGGGGTAAATCTTATCTCCACCAGATCTAAGCAAATCTTGAACACCTTGTCTTGCATATGTCTTGTACGGATGCTTCGTTTCGGACAAACCATCAAAGAACAGCGGCAGATATAAGCTAAAATCCAATTTTTCAATATCCACCGTCCATAGTATTTTTTCTCCACCGGATAGGTATCCCATTTTGATTGGTAGATCACCTCGATCGAAATATATTCGGAATGATGTCGCTCTCGGTTGAATGAACTCTTTTTCTTGAATAGAAATAATTTGAACAAAATCTCTTTTACGCATGGCACTTACTTTTCTTCGTTTTCGCTGGCTCCCGAACTCTTGTATTGACTTGCATGGATTGAATAGAAAATGGCTCAACTACTCTTTGTACTGATGGATTACTTCTGCAGAGCCTAACTGAAGAAATTGTATGACTCGATTTTCTGTTTCCATTTGACGATGCACTATGTCTATGCATTCTGAATTTCAATTTTCCTTCTCAAGTCACTCAACGTCCCTTATCGATTGATTTCTTTTATTTTGGTTTCTTAAATAGTTCCACTCTTCGCTGTGTGTTAAAGCATGCAACAACGTGAACCTGATGTGTGGGTTGTTGTACGTTTGAACAGCAAAAGTACTAAAAAAACCCAAAAGTTTTGCTTTTCAAAAATAATCGTTGAAAATAGTTGACGGAAGCGATAACGCTACCAGGAGCGCTAGAGGCTTGGAGAATTAGCCGCCATGAAGTAGTCTTTCGAGGTAAATGAAGGCTTGTGTCAGTTGATGTCACCCTTCTTTTCATATCTGTATAGAGAAGTTCGTCAAACTGCCTATTTTTCAAGGAAATATTGAGATAATTGCGAAAATCTGATAGCAGCTTATTAAGGAAATCGGTGGAGGGGAAAGGGGGAAAAACGAATTTATATCAAGTCATTTTTGAGTATCTCGTGCATAACGTTGAGTTTCTCTGAAGACTTGAAGACAAGTAGTAGCTATAAAATAGTGTATAAAGTTTGATGATGACGACAATGATGACAAAGTACGCATAAGGGGGAGGAGGTGTTCGAAAAAACCGTTCTGCCATACATCCTAATGTATGAAAATATTTGTGCGAGAGGGGAGGGGAGTAGGAGTCAAAAACTGCTTTTTTGACAGCTTGCATTATAGCCATTCAACACGGCAACGCACTGAGCATCATCGGCAGCATTCCGAAAAGCGCTGCGATGAACGAAATTTACCTGCTCCAGTGACGTCAAAACTTTCTTTCTTTTTTTTTCCTTCCAAGGCAAATGTAAAAATCAGTGTAGAATGAATTGCATTATGTTGTGCTTTTGAATGAGGCATCTCAGTAGATACAATGAACATCCAGCCTCACTGATGAGTTTAAAATATTCTTTGTTTCCTTATGATTCGTAGATTACACATTTCAATATCTCTAAAAAATTCTTCGATGTACAAACTATTGCAAGTTTAGTTTTAACGGGTACTGTAAAGTTGTCTAAACTGTCGCAACCAAAACGTGTTTATTCGGTTTCCAAGTTACCGTACATTTCGAAACATTAATTTGATTGAAACTAATAACAAAAGGTAAGAAATCGCATTAATGAGTCCGCATTGGTGTTATGACGTGTTTTTTATTGACGTATGTCGGAAAAGTGAGCTGTGAAGACTGTATACCAAAGAAAATTTAAGGTAAAAAACGCGTTCATCGAAACCCATCATCGCATTTCATTAAACTATTAAGATAGAATTCAGAAGTTCAGCAGCAGTAACAGACTTTACGAATTAAAAACGGAATTTATTGATACATACAGAGATTTCATTATCACCAAATATTCGAAATGAAAATTCACAACTTGTACAGAGGTGATGATAAAATTTTGTGCAAAGCCCTATTTATTATCACCCAAAAATTCTCCACGCATTTGTTTCGTGGGTGATATTATATTTATATAATGATGCCGCGCCTCTTTAATAACAATCATTGTGGCGCGGTAGCAATGCGCAAGTGACGCAAGTCCAATTACGATAAAAAATGTAAGAAATTTCATGGATTGAGGAAGTATAAACAATCGACCCTCTTAGTGCGGTTCAATTTAAAATTTTTTCCTCCGTTCCAATCGAATTTCGTACGATAAATGCGTAGTTATAGTTATGTACGGTAAATGCAAGGACGCGCGAGGCGCGAGTCTTTTTTTTTCTTGTTTTCAAATAGTACTCAACTTGAAGTTAGCTCAGTTGTGTGCAGCACCAACCAATCACCCAAAACCTTTTTTCCCCTGAAAGGTCCTGTCAAATGATTTAAGTTCGAAGATAAGCAAAATCGGTCGAGTGGTTCCGGAGGAATGGTCGAAAAACTGACCTAAAATACGGCTTTTCGAGGGTCGGTGAAACTTTTTCGCAAATATCTCATCAAGTATAGCACGGAAATTGTTCCAAAGATTTAAATGAAAGGGTTTGATCTCGCAAATCTGGGAAAACATTTGGTGGAAATCTGTTGAGTGGTCTGGGCAGTGGAATCCAGTTTCTCGGCCTAATACGATAGGAGATGGGTTTTCGTCAACATTTGGTTTAGTATGAAAGATATAGATTTACTTCCAAAGACAAAGTTGTAGAGAATTAAGTTTTAGGGAACATATGTCTCAGGTTTGAAACATGACCCAATCTAGGGATATAGCCACTTTGGGAGTCACTTCTAGAATTGGGAGGGATGACCCATATTTCTAGAACTATGAGAGTTACAAAGTTGGTTCCAAAGGCAAAGTTCTAGAGAATAAAATTTTAGAGAACACGTGTCTCAGGGTTACCTTGGGTAATTTCTATGGATCTTTCAAATTCTTATAGTTATAAAAGTGCACAAAACATTGAATTGCTTGCTCATTATTCCATATTTAGAAACGTTCGAGTCTTTTTGCAACATCTATTCCAGGCCCGTAGCCAGGGTCGACTGCCAGGGGGGGCTCGAGCCCCCCCACCAAATTGATAAAATTATATGAAATTTTGAAAAAATTCTCTTTATTTCGCGCATTTCACATTAATACAGTCGTATTTTTGGTAAAGGGTTTTCGTTAAACAGGGTCGCCGATAAAAGGTGTTTTGTATTTCACCGGCACCCCCCCCCCCCTAAATAATTTGCCGTGCCTAACACACAGAACTTTTGTTTATTTCCCAGCTTTTTAGGAAGCACACACGACTCTGCTTCGTTTTTGAGACAGAACCGGCGTCAGAAATCGCGAGCGGAGCGAGCGGAAAAATGTTGTCACAAATTTTTGAAAAATTTAGCACTATTCATGGCGTTTCCATTTTTCCAAAATTATCTCATTACTTATTTTCAGATGAAATTATCTTCTTCTTGGTTCGTTTATCTCACAAAATGTGAGTTAAATGTGCGAAGTTCCTCTCCGTCTAAAATAGATACAGCAACGGTTTTTTAAAAACAAGCTACTCTAAGTTTTGACAATGGAATTTGTCCTTCACTTCCCATATTTTCCTGAAATCGGTCACACTATTTATAAGAAAATTTGCTAAATTTTTGCCGCAGGTTTTGTTAGCAGCTAGCATACAGCTTCTGTTATAACGCTGCAGGGAATACACTTTTTTGAGTACTATTCTTATGCGAGAGAAATACAAACTTTAGTTTGAGTGGGTGGTGAATGTTATGTTTAAAAGTAGCGCCACTGTCGTTAAAAGTGTCAAAAGTTTTTTCTTGCAATGAAGAACCGAAAATCTATTTCAATAACGAAACGGAAACATTGAAATGAGAGTGGAAAAGAAAAGGATGATAGCGCCGCAGGCGAAAATTTCTAGTATTGAAAACGATCATGACGTCAAGATTTATATTTTTTCGCAACATTTCAGTTTCGCCAGGGGGGGCTCTGAAGACGCTCAGGGGGGGCCCCCTGCCCCCCCTAGATACGGGCCTGATCTATTCTGTTTGTCACATCTATTCTGATATGTACGGGTCTTTGGTTACGTTCACTTGTAAAGATCAAAATCAAAGACCGCCACGCCCGTGGGTATATGTGCAAAATCAGCATACAAACAACAGATGTTTATAGGAATTATATTAAACGTTGAGTTAAAATTCAAAAAGGCAGATACAGAAATATAAATTGCAGATTTTTAATTCAAAAACACAGTTATCAAAATGTATCTTCCGTTTACGAAATTTTATCTGCCTTTTTGAATTTTTTATTTCCCCTTTTGTAATTTTATATCTGCCGTTTATTACAATCCACGTTTATAGTTCCATCTTGTGTCAAATTATTTAATTTTCAGATCTCGAACCAGCGGCAGAACTTGTTTCTGTTCATCAATATGATTTCCACAGACTAAACTGAGACCAGCATCTGACTAACCTCCAGTTAAAGGATTAACCTTAAAAATTCACCCTTTTTCATATGAATCATGCCCGCAGTCTCCACACCCCAAAAAAACGTCCACAAACCCAAAAAACTCCATACAAAAACCTTTGGGACAAGGAGCCATATGTAGGCGAACTTTTGAGTTTTTTCCCCTCCCCCTTTAAATTATTTTGACAAAAAACAAGGTCGCAGCAGCTTTCCAACGAGCCCTCGCTCATCTAAATCGGTTGAAAATTGGCTGAGATATCGAGGATTGAAAATGACATTCTTGTATGGAGAATAAATTTTTCTATTGTTCTCATCATTATGAAAACTTTTTCTGATCTGTCGGTTTCTATCTATCTATGTTCTATCTATTAATAATTTTCGATCCCGAAAACTAGACAGCCGATCTTCCTGAAATTTTCAGGGAACGTCAGTCTCGGCCCCAAATGAAAAGTTTCATATGGCGCTTTTCCGGGAAAATTCTGGAAAAGCCGTGGCATGTGGAAAATTGGTCAAATTTGAGGGTTTTTTAGGTAATGCTCGGAGTTTTCGAATTTTAGCTTCGAAGTGACAATAGCTAGAGAAATGGTTTCTTCGGGAAAATATAGAGTTTGGTCAGGAGAATTTTACGGGATCTTAAGAAAATGGCTGCCAGCAGTCAAACCGGCGCCATCTTGAATTTTCCCAAGCAATAAATTAGGTTTTTTTTGGTTTTCGAATTTTAGCTTCGGAATGACACTACTTAGAGAGTTGGTTTCTTCTAGAAAGTTATAGAGTTTCATCAGGAGAATTTTTTGGCATCATTAGAAAATGGCTGCCAGCCGTCATAGCGGCGCCATCTTGGATTTTCGCTTATGCTTTTTCGGTTTTCGAATTTTAGCTCCAGAATGACACTACTTAGAGAGATGGTTTCTTCTGGAAAGTTATAGAGTTTCATTAGGAGAATTCTTTGATATCATTAGAAAATGGCTGCCAGCTGTCATAGCGGCGCCATCTTGGGTTTTCGTTTATGCTTTTTCGGTTTTCGAATTTTAACTCCGTAATGACACTACTTAGAGAGCCGGTTTCCTCTAGAAAGTTATGGAGTTTCATCAGGAGAATTTTTTGGTATCATTCAAAAATGGCTGCCAACTGCCAAAGTGACGCCATCTTGGATTTTTTGTTAAATTCTGTATAAGAATACCCAGACAGTTGGTTTCTTCAGGAAAGTTATATGAATCAGTGGAAAGAATTGGTGACATGAAGTGTTCCGAAGGTAGCCGAAGGTGATACGAAGTGTTCCGATGGTAGCCGAAGGTGTTGGAGAAAAATTTTTTTTGAAGAAAAATTTTTTTTTGGAGAAAATTTTTTTTCGGAGAAAATTTTTTCGAAGACAATTTTTTTCGGAGAAATTTTTTTTTTTTAAATTGCGTCACAAATGCCAGACCCACCAGCGGAATAATTTTTCAATACTTTCAGTGTTTACACGCAAAAATTTAAATTTACTCTAAAAAATCTACGCAATAAACAAAAGTCAAATTTTTGCAGCGCAAAAACTCAAGGTACAGAAAAATTATTTCGTCGTTGGGTTGTGACGCAATTTTTTTAACACAGCGTAATTTGGTTTTAAAAAAAGTGCTGTAATTTTTTCAGGAAATTAAAACTTTGAACACAAGATTCCATTCAAACAAACTTCTGCGTATTATCAGCGATAGCGTCACCTCAAGCGATATCATTAATTTCGGATACAGACTCACGGGCTGCGTCACACTTTACCTTTTAAAAGGTTTTTGTTGTGTATCATTTTGTAACAACTGGAAATGAAGTTTTCGTGGAATGGCCCAAATATGCTAGTAGATTGTTGAATCGAAACAAAACGTTTCTTTTTGTTTTCTTTTGGTCTAAATCCAAGCAAAACAAAGTGATTTAAATGTATTGGGCTCGTCCCATCTGGCTTCGGTTCGGATAGATCGATGATGTTACACCAACACGAGTAAGACATACCGATCTAAAGCGACAAACATATTTTTCTTAACATATGAATTTTAGTATATTTCTTCTGTTCTACACGTGCTTGGTATAGGTCGAGTCTGTGTTGTGCGGCTGAAGTTGTCCGAAGTCCTCGATCCTCAATTCTTGCGTTTACCGGTGTTTCCTCCAAGTCTTCATGGTTACGTTAAGTCATGACCAAACGGTTCTATAACAGATATAAATCTTGTGCTTGCTGCCATGAATACACCTTGATTTATAGTAACTGGATTCAATCACTTCGCATGAATTTGGTACATGGATGCTCTTTGCGTGATGACTTTGGATATACAGGATGCCACCAGATATAAACAGACCGACGGCAGCCATAGAAAAAATCAGCATACAAAATACATAAATTGCGAATTGCACATTGGGTGTGGATCTCGAAACAGCCATGGAGTGCTTAGTTAGAGTTAAACAAAGTAAACAATTTCAATTTGAATTCAGCAAACCGACTGAAATAAAGCGAATAAAGCGATATACAATAGAAATATGCTCGTCAAATAGGGCAGATATGCATTTATATTCGAAATTTTCACTAACTCGATAACGGATTTGTCACTCACGAGGCCATTAAACTAAACGAAATAAACGAATAAAAATATTGTGAAAGTAGTGAGTCAAAACACTGCCTTCCTTTCATTTTGATTTTTCAGCGCAAACTTGAAATACTCGCACACTTTGAGATATTTTACATTACACTTGATGTGAGGAAAATTTCTCATTAGGCAGACGATAAAGTACAGAATGTATTTTCATCCTTCTGGTTGTTGACAGTTGCAGAAATTCAGTTTTAAGATTGAAAAATTCCTATTCTCTCTTGACAGTTGCGATAATTGTCGTCCGGGGTCTTCTTCTTTTCGTGCACGGCACTGTGTTTTTCCACACATGTAAACCCCCTTGCATTGTATGTTACATGTCACACATTTTGTTTGTCAAAGTGGAAACGAAGTTTACAAAAGTATATTTTTGTACGTAGAATTGTGCATATTGTTGTAACTTAAAATGTAGTTCGCAGAAATTATTCGATTGGCATGCATTTTTCGTTTTTGTCCTACCCAAAGACCAAGTACATAACAAAACCTTTGGAGATTTGCATCAAAAATTCATTTACTTTGGAAATCATGGCTCGTTCTTCGAATTCAAGACCGTCGTCGGATATGGCAGCCTTCAGAGAAATAGTTAAAAAATCCAAACATATTGTTGCATTGACAGGAGCTGGCATAAGCGCCGAATCGGGTATTCCAACGTTTCGAGGGGCTGGAGGATTATGGAAAAATTTTCGATCGCAAGATCTGGCTACACCATCAGCATTCAAATCTAATCCGAGTCGAGTTTGGCAGTTTTATTCGAGTCGAAGAGAAAATGTGTTGACCAAACAGCCCAATGCAGCTCATTACGCTTTGGCTGAATTCGAGGCAAAGTTGAAAAGCGTCGGAAAGCGATTGGTTGTTATTACCCAAAACGTTGACGAACTACACAAAAGAAGCGGATCCAACAACGTAATTGAACTTCATGGGTCTCTTTTTAAAACGCGATGTACGAAATGCTTTCAAACTTCTGAAAACTATGACTCTCCAATCTGTGAATCACTCAGAGACGTTAGCAGTGACGATGCAGTAATTCCGAAAGACCAACTACCAAAATGTAAACAATGTAATGGGCTACTACGACCAGCCATTGTTTGGTTCAATGAACAACTGGATACAACAGTGCTGGACAATGTCGACAAGGAACTTGAGTCATGCGACTTATGTCTCGTAATTGGTACATCTGCTGTTGTTTATCCAGCAGCCATGTTTGCACCTTCTGTTGCATCACGAGGAGTTCCAGTTGCTGAATTTAACATCGAAGAAACTCCAAGTACCGAAGAGTTTGGCTTTCATTTCAACGGGCCTTGCTCAATAACTCTTCCCCAGGCATTAATGACTGATGTGTAGGATGTATATTTTTGCTCATGTATAAGTTTGTAAAAAATATTTCTATATCAAAAAGTGTTTTTGCATTTAGAGACCAGACTACCATCAAACTATCTTGATTGATAATAATTTTATTGTCTACTATTTTCTAGCTGACATGGAAAAAGAGTGACTATGACTGCTGTCATAGCCCTCGTTAAAAAACCATGAAAACGTTACAATATATAAATAACATTAATAACATTAACATAGAACAAAAGGAAAATTACAAAAAATTTACAAACAAAAAGTAAGAAAACATCAAAAATATTACGTCAAAATCAACATAACGAAAGTCACAAGAATAAATAATTTATGAATCTATGTCAAAGACATAGATCGTCAAAGAAAAACAAAAATGTCATAATGATATAATTGCCAAAATGGCGTCGTCAAAAATATAAAAAAAGAAAAGAAAATTCGAAATTTCAAAGTAGCATCTGAGGCGTCGTCAAATACGTTGTCGTAACAATGTAGATGTCAAAAATATCAGCCATCATGTCATAAATAATTAAATTGCCAAAGTGACGTCGTCAAAATTTGAATCTAACCTGATAATAAGTCGATAACACTAACTGAAGTTACGAATCGTATAATGACAAATATGACGTCTGGTCGACTAATTTCCGCTAGTTTTTCAATTTGTCTCTGCGACCAGTCGTCGTTAAATGTTGGGATTAGTAGTTTGATCGCCAGCACAAATTCATAGTGCAAAGGTTTCTAAAAGAAAACTCGAATTCGAAGGGGTCTCCATCAAAGAAGTTGCATGAGATAGAAGCGAAGTATTGAACTAAAAAGTGTAGATCAACCAGGGGCGTGACTGTCTTTTGTTTTATTCTTTACAAGTCATACTCAACGTGAAATTAGCTACAGTTGCGAACGAAGCAAACTTCATTGCAAACAAAATCAGCTGATTTGATTCATAAGTTTACCAAAGTCAGCTGACTTCATTGAAAAGTTCTGCAACGAAGTTAGCTCCGGTCGCAACTGCAGCTAACTTCATGTTGAGTATTACCAGGGGCGTGACAGTCTTTTGTTTCGATCTTTGCAAGTAATATTCAGCATGAAGTTAGCTGCAGTTGCAACCGAAGCTAACTTCATTGCAAAAAAATCAGCTGATTTTTGAACTTTTCATTGAAATCAGCTGATTTTGGTAAATTTATTAATGAAATCAGCCTACTTTGTTTGCAATGAAGTTAGCTTCGGTCACAACTGCAGCTAACTTCACGTTGAATACTACTTGCAAATATCGGAACAAAAGAGTGTCACGCCCCTGAGTATTACTTGCAAAGATCGAAACAAAAGACTGTCACAACATCTCACAACGATTTTGAAAGTCAATTGCTCAATACTTCGCTTCTATCTCATGCAACTTCTTTGGTCTCCATACAAAAAAAAAAAACGAAAAATGAAAATTTCGGTCAGTTTTTTAATTTGTGCTCTGCGCCCAGATGTCGCAAAATCTTGTGGTTGGTGTCAATCGCCAGCACAAATTTTTAGTGCTGTGGTCTTTTGAAGAAAACTTGAACTTGAAAAATCAAATCTTCATTTTTTGATGAATTTGTGCTGGGTCAGCACAAATTCAGGCGCATCGGTGACGTTAATTTCCCCTCACCACAAATTCCGAGGGGGTGTGACGACATGCACCTAAAAAAATTTATGAATCATCTAAAAGATGTTACACTCTAGATTCTGGTTTTTGGACCCGTACGAAGTACAAAGGTCCTATACGTTGACTACAAACAATTTTATTGTAACATGGGGTAGATCGAGGTGGGAGGGGGGGGGGGGATGCATCTATTATCGTCTAGAGATGACAATCAGCAATAAAAAAAATGTCCGTCTGTCCGTCTCCACTTTTTTTTTCCAAACGGCTCAACCGATCAGCCTAAACTTTTTTTTCCATGAAAGGTACATGCCTCCCATGATTCAAGTTCGATGATGAGCAAACATGGTTTTTCGAAGGCCGGTGAAGCTTTTTTCCAAATATCTCAGCAAGTATAGCACGGAAATTCCTCATTTTGGTGTCAAATAAAAGCATTTGATGTCACAAAACTAGGTAAAAATTTTTGTGGGAATTGGTACAGAGGTCTGGGCACTGGGACCAATGGAATGGACGAAATTGAGATTCTTGGCCATACGAAAACAGTTTTTCGTCTATATTTCCTTAACTATGCAATATGAAGATTTACTGTCAAAGGCAAAGTTGTAGAGAAATAAATTTAAGCGAACAAGTGTTTCAGGGTTTTGGGGAAATATGGCCCAATTCTGGTATGTGGCCACTTCCATAATTGGGCAGGATGACCCAGATCTCCAGAACTATGAGAGTTAGAAAGTGGGTTTCAATGGCGAAGTTGTAGAGAATTAAATTTAAGCGGACACGTGTTTCAGGGTTTTGGTGACATATGGCTCAATACTAGTATATGGCCTGTTCCATAATTGGGCAGGATGACCCAGATCTTCAGAACTATGAAAGTTAAAAAGTTGGTTCCAAAGGCGAAGTTGTAGAGAATTAAATTTGAGCGAGCGCGTATTTCAGGGTTTTGGGAAAATATGGCCCAATTCTGGCATTTGGCCACTTCCATAATTGGGAAGGATGACCCGAATCTCCAGAACTATGAGAGATAGAAAGTTGCTTCCAAAGACAAAGTTGTAAAGAATAAAATATTAAAGAACACGTGTTTCAGGGTTTCAGGGGAAAATGACTTAGTCCTTGGATATAAGCTTTTTTCTAGATTTGAATGGTCTGAGACGTACTTCGGTAGGGCCTTTGACATTACCTTGGGAAATTTCAATGGATCTTTGAACTTCTTACAGTTATAAAAGAACAGAAAACGTTGGATTGTTTGCTTATTTGTATATTTAGATACGTTCGAGTCTCTTTGCCACATGTATTCTGTTTGCCACATCTATTCTGATACGTACGGGTCTTTGGTTATGTTTCCAAATGTTTTTGGTTTGGTTTAGAAGTAAGAAATAGTATGGCCGTGTGCTTTTTGCTCTTTTCAAAATTATATCTTTTATCTAAGAAAAATAAATATTGGTAGTACAATTTAAAAGAAGTTGGTCTTTAAACTGACGTATAAAAAAGTCGAGTTGAGTCAATTGTGCCGAGTTTCGCGCCTTAAAACATAAATATCTCTGTAGTTGAGTATTTATACAAAAAATGTTTAATCCGACGATCAGGTCGAAGCGAAACGAATTTTTCAAACTAAAATTTAACATCGAGAAGGCAAAGCAAACGATAGTTTTCCTTAAAAAGTGTAAGCGGAACAAGATCTACCCGAGCTTTTTAAGGATCCACGTAGGCGTTAAAAACAGTAGGGCGGATAAAGTGATAAAAAAGGCAAAGGATATGTGGTTGGCCCTTGAAATCTCCCACCTATATGAATGCATCACGATATGGGAAAAACGTATTTACCCAATCCATCTGTTTTTAGCGAGATATTGCACCGAAAATCTAATACATGAGTCATGGCTTGAAGAAGAGAGGTTCATGTACGAAATCATCGAACGTCGAAAAACACAGGTTAGAATAACACAGGCGAAAAAATATAAAACTTGGAGAACTGTTCAGCAAGTAAAACCAGCTCAAAAAAATTATGAAAAAGGTCCAGTGATGCTGCCGGATTTTGTAATAAATTTGTCATCCGTTGAGCTTAGTAATGACGAAATGGATCTCTTGAACAGAGGTCTAAGTTTTATTTTGCCACCAAAAGAAATGCCAATTGAAGACATTTGTGTGGATATTATGGCGTCCGTAAAACGAATGGAGACACACGAAAGAGAAGACATTGAAACACGCTCACTGAACATCATACGTGAAACAAAAGGAAAGTTGGAGGGGCAAAAAGCGGAGTGTAAATGGTATGAAGTCGTAAAAACTCTCAGAAAAAAGAAGCTGGTTATTTCAAAAGCTGATAAAAGTAATAATGTAGTAGTAGTGATGGATGAGACTAGTTATGTGAGTGTGGTAAGTAAGACTATAAGAGATGGCCCGTACGTGCGTGTTGTCGAAAATCCTTTGCAAAATATGGTAAGAGATGTAGAAACAGCTTTAGAAAAACACAAGCACACATTATGCGATGACCCGAAGAGAGAACTGCGTAAATTTAAGGTGAGCAATCCGAAAGTACCTGATTTGTATGTGCTCCTAAAAATACATAAAGAGAAAGACATTGATGGCGAGTATAAAGGTAGGCCAGTGGCGTCGAACACCAATGCCCCGACTGAAAAAATTGCAAAAAAAACTATCAAAAATTTTTAATGCACTACCCCCACCTGAAGGTCTGTACGTAAAAAATGGTATAGAATTCGCCGAACAAATAAACGGTATGAGAATTAGCAGAACAGAGGAGATGGGATCATATGATGTCACAGCTCTATACCCGAGTGTCCCCATTGAACCACCAATAGATTATTTAAAAGAATGGTTAGAGAAGTGTGAAGTCGACAGGTCCTGAATTAGAGCTTACGTAGAACTGACAGCAACGTGCATGAGGCAGAACATCTTCCAGTTTAGAGGAGAATGGTACCGCCAAACAGAAGGCACAAGCATAGGGAACTCTCTTTCAAGTTTTGTTGCAGAGATCTTCATGTGTAGGTTCGAAGTGTCGATCATGAAACACCCATCCTTCCCGAGAATTTACAAACGATTCGTTGACGACATTTTCGCAGTAAACAGTGCAAGAAAGTTCGACGGTGGAAAATGTTGACGGGACCCTGATAGTCGACGTATATAGAAAACCGACGAGCACAATGAGGCGGATTACGTGTGATTCTTACCATGACAGAAAACATAAAATGGCGGCGTATCATTCAATGGCGCATTTTATGACAAACCTTCCCCTATCTGACGAAAAAGTAAATAAAGAGACAAAGAAAATAATCGAGATTGGCGCAGCAAACGGTTTTAATGAATCAACAATTGGACACATAATAAAGAAACACCATGACAAGAAAGCATTGAGAGAGATTACGACGTTGGAATCAGCTGACATGGAACCAAAAAAACGAGTGGGAATTTTAAACTTCCCAGAAGTAACAGAAAAGCTCATCCCAATCTATGAGGCGCACGGATATGAGTTAGTCCACAGGAACACCGGCACCCTTAAACAGCTCGTTGGTTGAATAAAAGACCCTCAACCTAAACTGCACAGGTCAGGAATATATCGCATACAGTGCAGTTGCTGCGGGAGGTATTATTTTGGAATGACGATTCGGAAACTATTTATTAGATTTAATGAGCACGTGAGGTCTGCAAGATGGAAGAAGAAGACAGCAGTGGGTAAGCACATTTTTTCCTCAAACCACGAAGTACACATCAGCGACCTAAAATTAGTGAAAGAAGTCCGAAACCATTGGAAGATTGAGTACTATGAGGCTATCCACATCTATAAAAATAAACACCAAAATTTGTTAAACGATGACTGGGGTGAAGTGACCTCGCCGCTACTATCGTTATTCACCATTGAGAGAGTAGTTGACGAAAATATATGGGACTTGACAAATACAACAGACAACGAAATATCAGATGAAGAGTATGTGGATTGTGAATAAAAATAAAGTTGACCACCCCCCCCCCTTTTTTTTGAGTAATACAGACACAACATATGAGCATGGAATAATGAGAGTTAAATAACAGCTGTTTATTGTTTAGATTCATGGTTTGTTTAATGGTAGAATGATAAAAAGAATGTTTGTAGTGTTGTAGTTAAAATGTACTTCGTCGAGGAAAAAAAATTTGTATGTTTCGATTTTAGTTGATTACAGACACCCTGATGATGGGCACATTAGTTGCCTGAAACTGCGGTAGGAAGTAAATAGAAAAATAAATATTGGTACAATTTAAAATAAGTTGGTCTTTAAACTGACGTATAAAAAAGTCGAGAGATCTTTTATCTCTTTTTTTCAATGTATGTATTTTGTATTGGCAAAACTGCAAAACAGCTAAAATTTGACCGCAAGTAAATTGAAAAGCACACAACCGTAGATTACAGTGGGGGTCGCGGGTGGAAGTAAGTCATTACATGAGGGATCAATTTTGTGAAATGAGCCAAACTCAAGAGGGTGTTTTTAAGCAAATAGCTTTGAAAACTGTTTTTTTACAAGTGTGAAGTTTGTATCCCGAGCCGAAGGTGAGCTATGCAACTGCACCAGTAAAAAAGAAGTTTTTAAAGCAAGTTGCTTAAAAATACACGAATGAGTTTGCTAGTGTCACGAAATGATGCAGAATGGATGAGTTACTAAGCAGTATGCAGATATACATGTAGAATTAGAATTAGAATAAGTGGGTGAGGACCCTAGAGTCTCTTGCACCTAAACCTCTAGCGGGTTTGTTGTGCTCGCCCACATTTCAGAAGTATTGAATGCTACTTTGGTCGACTACTCGTTACAACCTTTTCGTAGCATTCGGGTATTTTAGCAAATGCTTGAGAGATACGCCCTTTATAGATTCATATTTGACGATGAAGGAGACAAAGTACTTTGCTCTGGCCATTATGTAAGCTGGACATTTGCAGAGGAAGTGTTCCGCTGTTTCCATGTCGCCGCATTGGTCACAGTTAGGGTGCGCGATGAGTCCCATAACGTGAAGATGGCCGTTAAGTTGGTTGTGAGCCGTTAGGACACCAATCAAGCGTTTTAAGTCGCGTCTGCTGAAGGACAAGACCTCTTTAGCTTTGGCCTTGTTTAATAGTATGCATGTCTTGGCTTGTCTTGCGTGCTCGATTGACTTCCAATGCCTTGAGAAGGCATTTTCCTTCCATTCAGTTATCCAACTTTTAAGCACTGCTAACGAGACCCCACTGCCGGTTCGGGCCCCGTGAGTCTGATATCTGCCGCCCCACGAGCCAGTTCGTCGGCCCTTTCATTGCCGTCGAAACTGCTATGACTGGGAATCCACACTAAATTCACCTGATTCTGAGTGGCAACAGTCTGGAGTATATCTCTGCACCCAAGTGTTAATGATGAAGTAAACCTGTAGCTGCCTAATGCCTTGAATGCTAACTGGCTGTCTATGTGGATATAGATCGTTTTATCAATCATTTCACTTTCGAGAATGTCCTCGCAACATCTCATTATTCCTGCAATTTCAGTAAGGTACACGTTTGTTAGTCTTCCTAGTGGAATGGATTTTTCAATGTTTAATTGGGGACAGCAGTAGCCTGCTCCTGAGTTGCCTCCCCTACGAAAGCCATCTGTAAACCAATTTTTTGCACCTGAGCGCTGTAATTATCATCCATCTATTCATGTCTCGAAGGAATGTTGACACTGAAGGAATCTGTGTGCCGGTTTTATTGCATCGCAAGCCATTTCGAATTCCAGCTTATTTTTTAATATTAAGTTCCAGATGTTTGCGTGACCAACATTATTTACTCTAAGCGAGTTCGAGAGCTTACACCTGAGCGCGGTCAATCTGGCCGCTGCTTTGATTTGGATGTGTAGGGGCGGAATGTATAACAATGCCTCCATTGCGGCGGTGGGAGTGGTGCGCATTGCACCAGTAACCCCAATTAGAGCTAGGTGTTGAAGTTTTGTTAGTTGTAGTTTTGTTGTCACTAACTTGCACCTTGGCCACCAGATAATTGCTGCATAGCACAGCTTGGGAACAACAATTGCGTTGTAAATCCAAAGCAGAATTTTTGGACTTAGCCCCCAAGTGTGTCCGAAGGCCCTTCTGCAGTGCCATAAAGTTGCGGTTGCCTTTTGAACCGCTTTGGAAAGGTGTAGTGAAAAATTTAGCTTAGGGTCAAGAAGAACGCCCAAGTGTTTCACTGAGTATGACAGGAGAATTTCTTCTCCAAAGAACTTTGGTGGTTGGAAGCCACCATTGTTATTCTTCCTTGAGAACAGAATCAGTTTAGTTTTAGAGGGGTTAGCTGTCTGTTCTTGTGACAGACACCATCTTTCAGCTAGGTTAAGTGCGGATTGCATTAGGCCACAATGTCATAAGGTTGAGATGCTCAACCCCAGTATTAAAATCACTAGATCATCGGCGTTCGCTTGGGAGTAATACCCAGAGTTATTCAAAATTGTAAGTAAGCTGTCTTTGATTAAACAGTACATCAATGGTGGAAGAATTCCTCCTTGAGGGCAACCTTTAGTCACAAATACGCTAACTTTACTGTCTCCGAAGTATGCACTTACGAATCTCGAACGGAGCATGACTAGAATCCACCCCGTGATGGTTTCACCGATCCCGTGCTCTCTACACGCTTTAGCGATGGACCTGAATATTATGTTGTTGAAGGCTTCAGAGGCGCCGACTTAACCGGTGCCGCGGGGCTGTGGCCCCCAGTAAAAATATTTAAGGGGAGCTCAGCCCCCAGTAGATTTTCAATTTTTTCTTAAATTTTTACATTTCGGAAACCGGATGAGAATTAGAAGATACATATTTACATCTTGACCTGCAGCGCTCAAGTGAATATCACGATTTAATTAAATAACTAGCAAAGATCTTAAAAATTTTCGCCTGCGGCGCTATACTCGCGTAAAAATTTCGCCTATGGTAATTTTGCAAAATCTTCGAATTACCTAAGAAACGAATCGAGGCAGTCCCAATAAGACCTAGTCGTCTTAGCATATCCTGTACGAGAAAGTAACTTCTCAAGTAAAATATAATAAAAGCATAGTATCGCATTCGGAATCAAAACTTTGAAGGTTCATATTTTCTTAAACACCCGAAAATGGTGCCAACAAGGGGTTCCGAAAATGGGTGCCGACGCTGGTGCCATCGGGGTATGCCGAGAGGGGGAGCGTTATAGGGAACAGAGTATACATTCTAATCGCAACGAAAATATTTCGACAAATTTCATGATAAAGAACTATCGAACTTTCCGGCACTTTAGCAGATCTAAAATCAGAGAGCTATCGAATGTCATAAGGTTGATCACTCTAGATGTTCTAGGAGTCGATATATGCGTAATGCCTCCTCCCTGTCCCCTCTAGTTTTTTGCAAATCTAGAGACAAAAAACTGACAAATGGAAATACGAGCATATAAGTGTTACCCACATGTGGATTACCGTAAAATCAGCTAATTTTGACCGGATACCCTAACTTTGACCGCTTTTCGCTGTTTTTGGTGTATTTTTGCATTTTCAAGACTGCTATGAAAAATTGAAATCGAAACGAAATGACGATAGCAGTTTCGATTATGAAAGCTTGAAACTTTACATTTATAATTATAAAATTCAAAAGTTTGTCTGTTTGTCTGTCGGTCACAAATTTCCAGCGTGAACCAACATAGGTCCGACCTGCTTTAAGAGTTCCGAGGAACTGAAGCAAAAAGTCGTTTTGCATTGCCTTTTAAAAGCCGAAAGCCAAAGAAAAGGCAATGCAATAGTAGATTCTTTTGCATTGCCTTCTATTATTCAAAAAAAAGGCAATGCAAAAGAAGATTCGCATGTGAATCTATCTACGTCCGACCTGCTTGAAGAGTTCCGAGGAACTAAAGCAAAAAGTCGTTTTGCATTGCCTTATATGATTCAAAAAAAGGCAATGCAAAAGTAGATTCGCATGTGAATCTATCTACGTCCGACCTGCTTGAAGAGTTCCGAGGAACTAAATGCAAACCACAAGAGAAAACCACAAGGGAAACCTAGAAACAGAGAACTAGAGACGTTCCTTTTGTTAAAGTACTGGGACCGCAATGAAGCAGTCCCTTCAAAAAAGTTTGCTCTTATTATGGGTACAGTCTCCCATAATAAGAACATCCGCCATCCGCACCTAGCATCGTTTTGCAACGACGCTTAGCGCTGGACATCACCAACCGGCGATACTATCAAGCGAATTAAAAAGTGGTATTTATACATTTGGAACTGCGTACTTTCTGTGAAGTATAAAATTTATACAACGAAAAATGATTAGAAATTTTGTATGAGAGATTTGTTCAAGTAATTTCAGGGAGAATATTTATGTTATGTGTGTGTGTGTGCACTTGTAAGAAGCAATAAACGAAAAAACTATTTTATGCACGTGGCTTCATTCACTAATATTCTCAATGTATTTACGTTTGTTTATTAAGTGGCGTATTCAAATATTTTTTTTTATTTGTATGAAATGAAATCATGTGGCGTATTCAAATATTTTCTTTGTAAGGAATTATTTGTATGGAACGAAATGATGCATTGATTTTGTTTATACATTTTTTTGGTTGGTGAAAATGTCGGGCAGTGGGACATTGGGTCAATTTTAATGTTTTTAAAAATATCTTGGAATGTATGCGAGTTGGGCGATAGGTTTCTTTGGCAAAGCCTTAGAGTTTAGTGGGTAGAAGTCACCAGCATTGGTGAAAATGTCGGGCAGTTGGACATTGGGCCAATTTTAATGTTTTTAAAAATATCTTGGAATGTATGCGAGTTGGGCGATAGGTTTCATTGGCAAAGT
>CM055403.1:69541935-69595282 GCA_029228625.1 Pseudolycoriella hygida
GGAGAAAAATTTTTTCGGAAAAAATATTTTTCATAGAATTTTTTTTCGGAGAAAAATTTTTTCTGAGAAAATTTTTTTCGGAATAAATTTTTTTCGGTAAAGGTAAAGTGTGACGCAGTCCGTAAGTCCGCTTCCAAAATTATTGATATCACTTGAGGTGACACTACCGCTATAAAAATACCCAAAAATTTTTTTGAATGGAATCTTGTGTCCAAAATTTTAATTTTCTGTAAAAATTACAGCGTTTTTTTTAAACAAAATTTCGTTAATAAATAAATAGCTCTCACTATATACAAGAATGGTCTTGAACATCCACCTATGGTTGTTCGTTTACCGCAGAAACTGTAAGGTAGAAACGTATTATCTAAACCAGAAACAATTACTTGTTATATACACAAATAACAGACCTTTTGATGAACTCGTTTAAAATATTTTTCAACGAATTTAATTTATTTGCGTACAAATCCACAACCGACTCTCTTATTATGATCTCACATATTTAGTTTGCTTATTTTTTTGTTTTAGAGTTTGTTAGAATTGCAAGTCATTTTTCAATCTGTTGCATGCAAACGTTTTTGTGTTACACATTCAACAAAAAGAACTTACAATCTGATAATTTCGATTCACAAGCCTCATGTTCTAGTCTTTTAAAAAAGTTAAAGCTCTTTAAACGTTGTGGCACCGTCTGTGGCGGTGACGTTTATCATAGTATATAAGGTATATTCATGTGTTTCCACACGTAGCGATATTTCCAAAAGTATGTATTTCCGGAAGTTAAATTCAAACTCTTCCCCTTAAGCCGTAAACATATTGGACAAGTTGCGAATGCAGCGATGATTATATTGGATGCGATGGCAATCGCATCGCGTAAGGTTTGTATGAAAATTAAACTTCATACAAACAAAAAAAAGTTCGTCAAGTTGTATTTTCATGCAAACTTTATGCGCTGCGATTCGCATCGCAGCCAATATAATCATAGATTAAGAGTACGTTCCAAAATGTGAACTATCAAATTAGCGATGTTTTTTCAGAATAGAATCCTGAATAAATAACAAATTATTCAAAATTAAAGCTCATGTACTGTGAGACGATGACTCTTACACGAATAATAGATGAATCATAATTCAAAAAATTTGAGTATGAAGGTCGGAAGTTGCTCTGAAAAATCATCGCATTCCAAGTTCATTTGCGATGTTATTTCAAAGCAAATTTGTATCTTCATAATTAAACTTTTTGAATTCTGATTCATCTATTATTAGTGTAAAAGTCATCTTCTCACAGTACACGAGCTATTATTTTGAATAATTTGTTATTTACGCAGGATATTGTTTTAAAAAAACATCGCAAATTCGACATCTCACATTTTTACGACGTGATCTTTAGTCGTGTACGGTTTCATTGGAAGCTCAACTTGACAAAACCATTTTCATTTCTGTCAAGTTGAGCTTTCATCGTCTCCGAATTTTGGTGTCAATGGAATCTGTGGGCTATCCTGAGAAAATCGTAGAAAAAATGTTTTTTAAAAAAGTTTTGTTCAGTCGGCAGAGTAGGTCAAAAGTACCTCTGCAACGGAGTCGCTGAAAAAGTGTTTCTTCAATATCTTTCCGAAGACTGATCGCATTTGGCTGAAAATTACACAATGTTTAGCTATGTGAGAGAAGATTTTTTTTAAAAATATAATAACTTAAAAATGTCACGTGGTATGAGGCGCTAGAGCGGTCAAAAGGTAAAAAACGCACTGTTTTTGGAGGGCTCCAGAGGGAGCTAAGAGCGGTGACCAATAAAACGTAATATTTGGTGAGAAGCGCAATGATTCCAAGTTTCAGAAACAACATAGAGATCTTTTGGTTCGAACTGTTTGTTTTGGTAGTCATTTTTGTGAAAAACTTGAAATTCGAGAGCGTTTCTCTGACTCCACCTCTCACATAACTGCCGTGTTAAGACTGAACGTATCGTCAAAAAATATTCGTAAGAATAAATAACGTAAAATTAAGAAGCTTTTATAGCTTTTGAAGCTTCTCTTCAGCTTCCTTGAAAAAAGCTTTTGAATATCCTATGAGTGCGTTTAGAGATAATAATTTTCAAGGAAGTTGAAAAGCGTTTAAAGGTTCTTAATTTTACGTTATTTATTCTTACGAATATTTTTTGACGATACGTTGTTTAGGCTTAACACAGCAGATAACCAACTAGATTTTTCTGAAATTGTTTTTGTTGAAAAGCCACTTCAAATACCTTTCTAACGATACATTACTCGAAAAAATCGGTTCAAAATTGAATTTTGCTGACTATTTGAATGAGAGGAACCACAGTAGCCCACCGCTGAGAGTAGTCGAAATTACATTAAACTCAAAATGGAGCCACTCATTCAAATAGTCGCCAAAAATTCAATTTCGGACTAATTTTTTCGAATGAGGAATTGTTAGAAAGGTATTAGAAGTGGCTTTAAAAAAAATAAATCTACTTCGTAATGTGAGAGGTAGACTTAGAGAGACGATGCCGAATTTCACGTTTTTCACAAAAATTATTACCAAGACCACAAATTCTTCGAACCAGAAGATCTCTTCGCTTTTTCTGAAACTTGCAATCATTGCGCTTCTCACCATATATTAGTTTTTATTGGTCGCCGCTGTAAGCTCTCTCTAGAGCCTTCCAAAAACAGTGCCTTTTTTACCTTTCGACTGCTCTAGCGCCCAATACCACGTCCGACCCCTAGTCGAGCGACAGCGGTTGTTGTTAGTTTTTAAGAAATACACATATTGAGTGGCGATCCAGCGCTGTCGGCAATAATAGTGTGCTGAATACATTTGTGAACAATAATACTAGTGTACTGAGTACATTTGTAGGCTATAACGCTATCATTGCTGGCTTGATGAGCAATAAGGGAGTATCTCGTTGTGATATGCTCAGCATTGCAACAACGAAATAGTCACGTTCAAGCTCTACTGGTTTCACTGCACAGGCACCAACTCGTATGATGTCAAGTCAAGTCTAGCGCCCCATACCACGTGATTTTTTAAGTTAATTTTAAAAAATCTACTCTCGCATAGCTACGCATTGTGTAATTTTCAGCCAAATACGATCAGTCTTCGGAAAGATATTGAAGAAACATGTTTTCAGCGATCCCGGTGAAGAGGTACTTTTTACCACCTCTGGCTGCCGAACAAATTTTTTAAAAAAAATTTCGTCTACGATTTTCTCAAGATAGTCGACAGATTCGATTAAGACCATTAAGACCAAATTTATGAGAGTCTTTTAAGGAAAAATACGAGATGAAGAAAGGTGTTAAGGATTACAATCACTCACATTTATGCATTCTATTCAACTGTAATAGTGAAGTAAGGTAAATAGAGGCAGATCCAGGGGGAAATTTGTTATGTTTACTCATTGCGAGCAGGATCGGGCACTTTTCGTCTTAGAAAATGGGGAAATGGGTTGCCAGTTTTTAAGAATAGATCGTGTATTATACCTGATGACATCTATGTTTTTTTATTTGAACCATAAAACGATTATTTTATCTTCTGATCTAATAATTCACATTATTGGATCCTTTGTATTGCTAGGAACTGAGACCAAAAATTGTTTTCACAATTACAAACATGTGCTTTTAAATTTACTTGCTATGCTGTTTTCAACATTATCAACATTATCTCTTTTTTCAGTGTATTTTTTGTATGGAAAACCTTGAAAACAGCTGAAACTTGATAACAAGTAAATTTATAAGCACACGACCGTAACTAAAGTGAAAATATTACTTTCCAACTTTTGAAGGGACGAAACAAAAAACAACGACAAAGTACGAAGGTCCTATATGTATACTACAAACAATTTTAATGTAATATGAGGTAGATCGAGACGAGAGTTGGGGGGATGCATTGATTATCATCTAAATATGACGAATCAACAATAAAAAAATGTCCGTCCGTCCGTTCGTCTCTACTTTTTTTTTTCAAACGGCTCAACCGATCAGCCTAAATTTTTTTCCCTGGAAGGTACATGCCTCCCATGTTTCAAGTTCGAAGATGAGCGAAATCGGCTATGTAGTTCCGGAGATATGGTTGAAGAAGTGGAGGTCGGACATGAAATTTTCGAGGGTCGATGAAACCTTTTCGCAATTATCTCAGCAAATATAGCACGGAGATTTCTCATTTTGGTGTCAAATGAAAGCGTTTGATGTCACAAAACTAGGAAAATTTTTTTGTGGGAATCGGGTCGGGGGTCTGCAGACCATTGGCACTGGGACCAATGGAATGGACGAAATTGAGATTCTTGGCCATATACGAAAACAGTTTTTCGTCTATATTTCCTTAACGATGCAATATGGAGATTTACTGTCAAAGGTGAAGTTGTAGAGAATTAAATTAAATCGAACACGTGTTTCAGGGTTTTGGGGAAATATGGCCCAATCCTGGTATATGGCCACTTCCATAATTGAACAGGATGACCCGGATCTCCAGAACTATGAGAGGTAGAAAGTTGCAAAGGCGAAGTTGTGGAGAATAGAATTTAAGAGAACCTGTGTTTTAGAGGAAAATAGCCCAGTCCTTTGATCTAAGCTTTTCTAGATTTGAATGGTCTGAGACGTACTTCGGTGGGCCTTTGACATTACCTTGGGTAATTTCTATGGATCTTTGAAATTCTTACAGTTTTAAAAGAACAGAAAACGGTGGATTGTTTCCTTATTTGTATTTTTAGATACGTTGGAATCTCTTTGCCACATCTATTCTGTTTGCCACATCAATTCTGATACATACGAGTCTTTGGTTATGTTAATTACTGAATTTTCTTAAGGCACTAGACCTTTATTGTCAGATCTCTCACATCCAACTTTTGGTTGAAGTCTCAACCACGTTTTTTTCATAGCTGAAATAACGTCTTAACATAGAACTGCTCCCTTTTCTCAAGTGGCGCCATCCAGCCATCCATGCTTTCATAGCTGAATACGGACAAACATAAAACTATACGCACGAACTATGTGTGAATAATTGCTGCACGTTTCCGGCGCAGGTGTACTGAGGCATTTTCTTTGAAGAACGGGATTGAACGGGTAGCTCCTTTTTGTTTTATGCGAACATGTTTTTGCACGAACAAACAAGTAATAATTTCCTCTAACCTTAAGTTGCGTACTTTCGTACATTTTCGTCTAACTTTTCGCTTTTTGTTGTTGTAAAAATGTATTTATTTTGTTAATTTATTTTCTAAATTTTTAACATTTTTGTTACGTTGACAAATTCTCACCGATTGTATTTTCTTTTAGGTATTTTGCGTTATAAGGTAGATTTCCAAAGTATGCAATTGGACGAAATAGACAACGATTGCTTCGATTTGGATGATTACTGAACAAACCATATTCCAGCACCAATCAATTGGGAATACAATGCAAAACAAGAAAACGAAATGATTCCTTTTTTTCTTGAAAACCGAACCTAATAACGGAAATCTTTACATAAAATAAGGAGGAACTTTAGCTAGTTTAATTTTTGCATAAAGGAATCAAAGGAAATGAAAAAAGAATTTTTAAAATTTATTATCCCAAACCATGAGCAGCAAGTAATAACACTTATATCCTAGAACTAATCTAACTGATAAATTCAATATGAAAGGTTAAAGCGGAAAAGAATTTAGTGAAAATTTAAAATAAACATAAATTTGTTGTCAGCGTTGAGAAATGTATTTTATCGCGAATCTTTAATTAATAAAACTGAAATACCTTATGATGAAGTGTGACCGTTTTCAAACAGAAACAGAAATACTAAAACTTCTTATATATCAACAACAAAATGTGAATTTTATTTTTTATTTCGGTTTGATTGTGTATGTGCTTTGGCGAATTATTTTACGTGAATCTTCGATCGATTACATGTTTTTCATATCCAATTTCATATTTAAATAATTCGAAGAAAACAAATTTCAATTGTCTTGAATCTGATTTAAGCAAAGACTGATTACAATTAGGTTCATTCATCAAAAACTAGACATGAGAAATGGATATTTAAAGCTTTTACTACAGTCGAATTGAATTTCAATGATTTGTTGAAAAAAATGTGGCATTTTGCTTTTACATTTTTTTACTTCTACGGACAATATACGAATTTTATTGTCGACCTACGTTTTTACAAACTAATTAGAGTGTTTCATTTTCTTTCAATTTTATTCTTAAAGATATTTATATGTAATGTGAGTGTGGTTTATCTTTTGATCCGTAGATGGATCTGGTACATAAAACTTTGTTTAAAAAAAAATTATTGTTTGAGCGCAAATGGTTTCCAACTTATTGTTAATACAATTCCATCTCTCTTATACAAATAAATCTAACGTTGCTTGGAATAAGAGGCTAAGAACTGTAAATTTGATTAAAAAAACATCCTTCTTACTTAGACCAGACGCTCTTACTTCAATTGTTCCTACTGGAAGGCTGAAAACTAATTCTCACCATTGGAAGTTAAACACATTTTTTGCAAGTCTTTGACTTGGATGTGCAGCAATAGAAATTTATTCAAGGTGAGGTCGAACTTAAATTTTACCGCACGAGTCACCCTAAAACACTTAAAAAAGGGACCTCCTAACAAAAATTACAGGGGAAGAGACCAGAGCCTATTTTCGGGAACTTGTTTTCTTGATTTTCGTGAATTTTCTTGATTTTCTTGAAATTTTCTTGACTTACTAGAAATTTTCTCGACTTTCTTGAAATTTTGTCGATTTTCTTGAAATTTTCTCGATTTTCTTGATTTCTTCTTGATTTCTCGATTCACTTGAAATGTTCTCGATTTTCTTGAAATTTACTCTATTTTATTGAAATTTTCTCGATTTTCTTCATTTTCTCGATTTTCTAGAAATTCTCGATTTTCTTGAAATTTTCTTGATTTTCTCGATTTTCTTGGTATTTTCTCGAAATTTTTCCGATTTTCTTGAACATTTTTTGATTTTCTCGATTTTCTTGAAATTTTCTCGGATTTTTCTTGATTTCCTCGATTTTATTGAAATTTTCTTGAATTTTTCTTGATTTTCTAGAAATTTTCTTGAAATTTCCTCGATTTTGTCGATTTTCTTGAAATTTTCTCGATTTTCTTGAAATTTTCTTGATTTTCTAGGTATTTTCTCGAAATTTTTCCAATTTTCTTGAACATTTCTTCATTTTCTCGATTTTCTTGAAATTTTCTCGGATTTTTCTTGATTTTCTCAATTAACTTGAAATTTTCTCGATTTTATTGAAATTTTCTCGATTTTATCGATTTTCTTGAAATTTTCTTGAATTTTTCTTGATTTTCTAGAAATTTTCTCGATTTTATCGATTTTCTTGAAATTTTCTCGATTTTCTTGAGCATTTCTTGATTTTCTCGATTTTCTTGAAATTTTCTTGATTTTCTCGATTCACTTGAAATTTTCTCGATTTTCTTGAAAAATTTTCTCGAAAATAGACTCTGGTAGAGACAGTAGGGTGGTGTATGGGTAGTTCCAAAAATGTATGGAAAAAATAAGCTGTCGAAAAGTCTGGGACACCACAACTCAAAATACCTCAAATCGATGAGATAGTAGAAGGTTCGAAATGTTCCAAAAAGTGTTAAGCTCATGAAAAATGTAGAATTTTTGAAAATCGTACTTTTAGGGGCTGCTGGAGCAAGTCCGGAAGGTAGCCTGGTGTCGTTGATGTTTGGCAAATTTTAATCTACTGACTTTACGGCGCAATACTTTTCGATTTGACACCAGGCTGCCCTCTATGTGCCCTTGAACTATGAAAAAAAGGCGGCCAAGTGTCAAAAATTGGTGATTTCACTTTTATGGATTTGACGAATGCTTTACAACGCCTTAACTCTGCCTACACATAGCAGTGTGAAAGTGACAGATGCTAAATTTTTCTAATATGGCAACACCAATTTTCATTTATAACTTTCGATTTATGAATGAAATTTGGTGTTGCTCAATTTGAAAAATTACGCATCTGTCCCGAAAGTGACATTGCCATGTAAATCTACAGTAAATATCAACTTGACACCAGGCTGCCGCTGCCCGAACATGGGTCGAGAATGCAGCCTAATGTCAAGATGAAAATTGGTGCGCTGTGAAGCATTCGTCAATGCCGTCATAGTGATATGCTTCAATGTTCGAAACCTGCCTGCCTTCTCTTGTTCTGTCGAACAATGACAAAGTACGCAGGCTGGTATGAAATTGGCAATAATTTTCCCATAACGTATACTCAATAATACAACAACAATAGCTCTAACATCAAGGTCCTTCCTCTGATGCATGAATTTACTGGATCTTAAATCCGAAGTACGCAGCCTTCAGAAAGTTGCATCAAGTGGAAGACTGCATTTTCGGCTATGAAGCCTGGGATCAAAAAACGATGTTAGGAAATGTTAGAGCCAATACCGAGCACTTCATGGTAAAATAATCGTCAGTTTTACACCAGGCTGTGTACTCCGTCATGATTCAAGGAAGGCAGCCTGGTGTAAAAAATCGAAGCACATCACTATGACGCCATTAACGAATGCTTTACAGCGCACCAACTTTCATCTTGACACCAGGCTGCGTTCTTAAGTTGTATTTGTTTAAATGCAGATGACAGCGATAGCCTCGTGTCAAGTTGAAATATAGTGCGTTGTAAAGCATTCGTCATTACCGTCACGGTTAAATGCTTCAATTTTTGACACTAGGCCGCCTTCTTTTTCATGATTCAAGTTCACACAGCTGACAGCCTGGTGTCATAATGTCATATGTCAAAAATATTGCGTCACCAGCGTGCCTTACCGGACTTGGCTACTGCAGCACCACCCTAAGCATAAACAAGAAATGATCAAAGTTTCTGTTAAATGCCAGCAGAAGTACACAGGAACAACTACGGGACACTACAGCTTCAACAATTAGTAACGACTGTTGGCAAATGAACGGACCCCAGCTGTGATATATGTGAAGACAGATAGATGTAGCGCAACAATAAATGCCTAAAAAATAAAAAACTTACAAATAGTAAGAGCAATTGGCCTTCATGCATGATTCATCCTCACAAATAAAAGAAATAAATGAAACAATTTAGAATTGACGGTAACGTATTTGTTCGCAAGCCACGTCTCTTTCGACCACATGTTGTTGCTGTTTCCATTTTAAATAACCGCTCGTGAGATCCTTTCGAAATCTTAAAAAACAAAATTCATGAGCCCCAGGCAAAATCTAAAATGCCTACAACTAGTGGTAGTCAGAAACCTTACGAAAACATTTGGTTCGCGCTCCCGTACGATTCTTTATAAAGTTTACGTCCGTCGCAAAGGCTGAAGATGAATGTAACGAAATTTCGGTAAGGATAGATGGTGAAATTAGTGAGGTTAATGAGGGCGTTTGTCAGGATTGTTGTCTCTCTCCTTTTCTGTTCATAATTTTCATGGACAAAATCAGCAAGCAGACCAACTTGCAGGGGAAAGTGGAAGTGGGGGAAGTAATCATGAGGATCCTGGCCTATGCGGATGACCTTACTCTGTAAGGGGATAATACCAATGATTTGCAGAAGGGGATTGACTTCCTGAATGTCGCATGTGAGGAGTACGGGATGAAGATAGGTGTAAGCAAAACTAAGGTTATGCATGTCGGCAAATCTGGCAAACAGGGTATCTTGTAGTGTAAATGGGGAGCAGTTGAAACAGATTTCGGAGTTTAAATGATGCATTTTCTCAGAGGATGGAAAGTTAGTTAGGGAATTCGAAGAAGAAAGAAGGAAAATGGGAAACGCAGTTGCCAGTCAGTTCAGGTCGCACTTGGCTATTCACGGGTCAATTTTCAGGCCGACGATTTTATATGGTAGTGAATGTTGGGAGGACTGTGACCGCAGTGCATGACCTGGAGGTTTCTGATATGAGGGTTCTTAGGAGAATAGCAAAGGTGAATCGGAGGAAACAGTAGAACAATGATATTAGGAACGACGACATCATCTACGATGGTATGGGCACGTCCAGAGGATGGGTAGTAACAGGCTACCAAAGAAGATATTGAATGCTCAGGTCATGGGTCTGCGCCCTATGGGTAGGCCAAGGAGAAGGTTTAAAGACTCAGTTAAATCAGATTTAGAAGTTAGATGACTTTCTTTGCGAACAAACTATCTCCTTGGCACAGGAAACGAGGGTATGGAGGAGATTGGTCCATGATCACCGGGTGTAAAGACCTTACACCGAAAGGTGTAAATGGTCTATAAAATTTGAAGATGATGATTGTAGATTACGTCTTCACTCAAGTGTGTTGGAAATTGCCCAAAAGCAATATTGAAAAATCCGTACGAAGCAATTGCGAAAAACCTTTCAACCCCCATCTTGTTATTATTATTTGAAAATGACTGGAAGAAAAAATTACAAATTAATCATTAAAATATTGCACAAAAATGACTCATCATGAGTTGAATAGATCACAACCATTTCAAGTGTCAAATATCCACTGTCAGATTGTTCAACCAAGACAAAGCTTCAGGCGTTGCCGCGTGGATTTGCTCGATGTTGCCGTCGTAACCGTGTATACTGCTCTCCTCCACCAGGTGTTTCATTGTTTGTACCTCACCGCACTGACAAAGTGGTGACTCTATCACGTTCCATCTATGGAGAAGGAAAGCACAACATCCTTGACCTGTCCGAACTCTGTTTAATCGAATCCATGTGCGACGGGGTAAGTTGAAACCATTCACCTCTGCTGTTGGATCGTTTATCAGTGCTTTGTTGTGAACTGACACTCCATTCCACCAATATTTCCACCGAGACTTTTGATCTGTTTGATTCTCTGCGTTACGGAAGAAAACCCAGAAAGGCGAACGTGAAACCAGTCGCAAGTTAGTAGGTGCAGAAAGGAAGTCACTGTAGATAGGCAGTTCTGGGTTCAATTGAATTTTTCTGCACTCTCTCAAAACTGACTCTTCACTCACACTTCCATCGACAAAAATATTCACCTTATTTTTCTCTACAACAAGAAAAACTTGTTTTGGGTTAGGGCCAACCTTAACACCGATTTAGGGCACTAAGAAGACCTCCGACCCATTCTTCCATGTGTAAAAATGTTCGCCTCTATTTCCCCAAAATGATGAGGTTCATTTAAGGAATATTCAAGAAGAAACACCAACTGTCGTACACGTTAGAGTAGCGTGAGTTAAGCCCGCACTGAGGACCCAAATCACGCTCATCAATACATTGGTGGTTTTCTAAGGTCCAAATCTCTCATTAAAAATCCTGAAGAACCATTTTTTAGGGATATATTAGAGGAAGAAAATTACCTCCTCCCAAAGTACCACGTTCTTGGAGACTCTTTTGACCGAATCATCCAATTTTTTTCAAACTTTACTCTCGTTTTCGTGTTGACTGACAGATGGAAATTTTTTTTTAGAAATTTCTCTTATTTAAACCCCAAATCGAAAAACCATTCAACTTTCGACTCGAAATTCGACTGGTTGCAAACGTCGTAGTAAGCGCATAAAGACACGTACTTCGTACGAGTCTAGATTTATCAGTTTGGGACGACTTAATATTGGTCTTGTAACACAGATCCTAGAATACTTTGTTTCTTTTCCTTTTCATCATTGCAGGCCCGTATCTAGGGCTTAGCCCCCACTGAGCGTCTTCAGAGCCCCCCCCTGGCGAAACTGAAATATTGCGAATTTTGCGAAAAAATATAAAGCTTGACGTCACGATCGTTTTCAATACTTGAAATTTTCGCCTCAGCGCAATCATTCTTTTCTTTTCCAATCTCATTCTCAATGTTTCCATTTCGTTATCGAAATAGATTCTCGGCTCTAAATTAAACTAAACTTTTTATTTTTCTTGCATACTCAAAAATTTTTTTCCCTGCAGCGTTATAACAGTAGCTGTATGCTAGCTGCCATCAAAACCTGCGTCAAAAATTTAGGAAATTTTCTTATAAATAGTGCGAACGATTTCAGGAAAATATGGGAAGTGAAGGACAAATTCTATTGTCGAAACTTAGAGTAGCTTGTTATTAAAAACCCGTTGTTGTATATATTTTAGACGGAGGGGAACTTCGCACATTTAACTGACATTTTGTGAGCTAAACGAATCATGAAGAAGATAATTTCATGTGAAAATAAGTAATGAGATAATTTTGAAAAAATGAAAACGCCATGAATAATGCTAAATTTTTCAAAACTTTGTGGAAACATTTTTTCGCTCGCGATTTCTGACGTCGATTCTGTTTCAAAGACGAAGCAGAGTCAAGTGTGCGTCCTAAAAAGCTGGGAAATAAACAAAAGTTGTGTGTGTTACGCACGGCAAATAATTTAGGGGGGGCGCCGGTCAAACACAAAACACCTTCTATCGGCGACCCTGTTTAACGAAAACCCTATACCAAAAATACGACTGTATCAATGTGAAATGCGCGAAATAAAGAGAATTTTCCCAAAATTTCATATAATTTTATCAATTCGGTGGGGGGTGGGGGTGGGGGGGGCTCGAGTCCCCCCTGGCAGTCGACCCTGGCTACGGGCCTGCATCATTGAAATCGTTGCTTCCAAGAACCTGTCTAAAGTGGCACGTCCGAGTTTGATAGCCTCAGATGGTCTCACAAAGAAATCACCAAGAATCCTGTTTCGAGGAATTTCGGGCGCACTGGGTCTAACGAGTCTAAAAACGAAAAAAGTTTGCATCCAGTAAAATGTTGCGTGATAGAAACCTCACATGCGTAGTGCTAAATAGATTTGTATGTGTACGATCGATTGAAGAATTAGTCAAAAGTCAGTTTTACATGAAACTGTTAGCTGAAAGACTGTTGCAACTCTAATCTACGTTGAAAAGACAATTTTTCTTCTAGTGACGTAATCAAGCATTCTATTTAATAAATTAAAAATGGTCAAGGCGAAAGTACATCACTGTGCTGAGATGGCACGGCGTTTTTTTGATAGGTTGAAAGGGTTGAGCCCACAAGAACCACGTACCGCTCTTCAATTTTGAAACAGAAATAAAACACAATTTCCGTTGTATACTTATCCACTTTGTTTGAAATAATGAAAAACTTTCAAATACAAAACTTGGCCAAAAACATCAATTATGGACTAAACGACTGGGAACATGAGATTGTTCATTTTCATGCAACGACAAATTTTCAAAAAGAGGCAATTTTAAATTCGTTAATCGTCTTTCCAACGAATCATCCGGATTGGTTCGGTTCGGTTGCACCAAACCACTATCGTTATCGTTACGATCATCGTTCATGAGATCTTGAAGTTCTTGTTCCAACTCTAGATCGTCTACTTCGTTGGCATTCGAAATATTTACAGCTCCAACGATATTTTGGATCTCGTCATGGTCGTCGATAACATCTTGCACGTCATTCATAACATTTTCCACTTTGTCGACATTTAAGCCACTTTCTTCATAAACATCTTTCAAAGCTTTAGCGCCCATTTTGTACGTTTCAATAACACCGGCATTGTACTTGGCATTTTCAATATTTGATTTTAGGGTAGAAATGTGCTGAAGTTGAGCGAGTTGTTTCTCTGTAAAAGTGAATGAAAGTGTTAATTGATTCGCTCGCATGCAAAGAGAATTCAAAGAAAGTCGGTGAAAGTTGAAAGACGCTTAAAGATACGCTAAGCTATTCCTTCAGCCTACCTTACTACTAGCGGTAAACGGACCGCCCGAAACTTGACTAAAATTTCGAAACAATTTATCGAGTCGGGTTTCCTTTTCTTTTTTTCGGTCGGTCGGGTTTGAAGACTTCAACTAACAAAACCCGACCCAAAGGTTTGCATTTTTTTTCGATTCGGGTTCCATTTGGAAGAAAAGGCCGACCCGTACACCTCTACTTACTATCCGCCACCATATCTCTAAGACTAACAACAGACAATAAACTCTTTAGAAGTCTCTCGTCTCCCATGACGGCTGGCATTTGAAAATCCCGAACTGCAGCGAGAACCACTTTAATTTTTGGCACACATGCCCTTTTTACTATGGTAAATTGTACACTCAGACTTTTCAATTTATACTCTCCGCCTTGTGAGGCCATTCACAAAGTACTCACGCAAAAAACAGTTTTTGACCCCTTTCCCTCTCGCACGCATATTTTCACACATTAGCATATACGGCAGCACGCTTTTTTCGAAACCCCCCTATCCTAGTAGCGTGAATGGACCCTGTTACATTCGAGAGGCACAAGATGAGATTTGAAAAACAAGTCCGTTGAGTACAATTCATTGAAAATCTTTAGATATTCTCACTTGATTGCTCAACTGCAGCCAACTTCGTTATAATAAAGTTACCATAAGGGTAAATAAAGTGAAGTTGCTTCTAATCGAGATAAGTGCAACGAAGACAAATTGTAACAGAGTCGATCGCATTGCTAAACAACAAACTTAAAATTGGGCAAATGTGCTCCTCTGTAATTTCCTTACCTAGATCGATGATCACCATTTTTTTTCTTTTCAAATAACTTTTCGCCATTTCGCGATTCTTCTCGCGTACGAACATTCGAATTTTCTCATCCATTTGTTGAATTTGTGACTCTAATGTTTCAGTTCTTTTCGTTAAAATCTGTTCCATTCGATTCAAATTGAACATGGCTTTATCGGAGTCTGTGATGCTTGTTTTTGAATCAAGTTTAGCAAATTTAACAACGGTTGTGGCTTCGTCATTTACGTCACTGGAAAGAAGATGATTTTGAAGAATTAAAGAAAAGTTCTCCACAAACTGCGTTAATGTTTTCAGTTTTCATTACAGTCTTTACATTTAATCATTAGGGGCCGCTCGTTACGGATGATTGCAGGAAAGAAAACGAGAATCTCAAATTGTAGTGATGGAATTTTCTTAAATTTTTCTTAAAGGGGAGAGGAAAAAAAACTTTGATTTTGCATGACGTTCTTAATGATCAAGTCTCTAAGACATTTTTCATAACTTCTTGATTTAGTGAGCGAAGTATCAAATCTTACAGACAGAAATGATGTCAGGTGGCGCTGTACGTCTTATTATCATTTCTTTGACATCACTTGACATCAAAAGAGAATTTTTATATTTTATAATTCACAAACTTTTTTGGACCCGTACGAAGTACGAAGGTGCTAGGTGTTTACTACAAATTCAGGGCTCCCACACATCCAATATATAAAAAAATGGCCGTCTCCACTTTTTTTTCGAAACGGCTGCACCGAAAACCCTGAACTTTTTTTTCGCTGAAAGGTACAAATGTCCCATGGTTCAAGTTCAAAGATGTGCAAACTCGATCGGATAGTTTCGGAAATATGGTCGAAAAGGTTTTTCGGGAGTAGGTGAGACTTTTTCTCAGATATCTCTAGAATATGGGCAGTTAGAAAGCTACTTTCTGGGACAAAGCTGTAGAGAACTAAATTTTAGCGAACGCGAGTTTCAGGGTTTTCCCCAGAAACGTCCCGATCCTGAGATCTAGCCACTTTTAGAGTTGGGAGGGATTAGTCATATCTCAAAAACTATGACAATGAAAAGTTGTTTCCAATGGCAAAGTTGTAGAGAATTAAATTTTAGCGAACACGAGTTTCACGGTTTTCCCCAGAAACGCCCAAATCCCTAGATTTAGCCACTTCTAGAAATGATAGGGATGATTCATGTACCAAGAACTATGACAGATAAAAAGTTACTCTGAAAGGCAATGTTGTAGAGAAATAAATTTTAGCAAACACGTGTTTCAGGGTTTTCCCCAGAAACCTCCCAATCCCGAGATTTAGCCATTTATAGAATTGGTAGGGATGAGTCATATATCAAGAACTATGACAGATGGAAAGTTGCTTCCAAAGGCAAAGTTGAAGAGAATTAAATTTTATCGAACACGTGTTGCAGGGTTTTCCCGAAAAATGTCCCAAGCCTGAGATTCAGCCACTTCTAGAACTCAGAGGGATAATAACATTAGACAACGCGTGATTGGTGTCAGAGTTCAGAAAATGTACTGCGGGAGGGCTTTCGACATTACTTTGGGTAATTTCTGAGAGTCGTTTAAATTCTGATAGTTCCAAAAGAACTTGACTATGCATTCTGATGCGCATTATATTTATGATGATAGTAAGAGTTTGGTATACATCGAGGCTTTTCGCACGTGAAGGCTTTCCGCACGTGAAGGCTTTACGTACGGGTCTTTGCATATGTTTGTTTCATCGTTCAACAATACAGTTAAAACAATAAATGGGATTGCACATTGAAAACGAATATATCGTCGAGTCCACTCGTAAAGGATATAGGCAGTACTCCACGAAAATAGATGGCACCACATACTATACACTTGACATTAGAAGCAGACTATAACCTGATTTGAGAATTTTGACATTTGGAGCAGATTATCTTTAGTTCATGATATTAACGTTAATTAACGTTATGAGCAGATAGTTTCGTTGAGAATTGCAAATAAAATTTGTCAAAATCGTCACCAGAGTGAATCTTATCGAATTAAAGTTTACGCACTATGTCTATAAGATAACTGTCAACTTTTGACAGCTGTCAGACTTGAATTTTGACTTGAAGTTTTAAAAGTGATTTGAGGAACATAAGGAATTTTAAAGATGCAAGCAAATCATCATTATAAAACTTGGTACCGAAATTCAAATCTGATAGCTGTGAAAAGTTGACGAATGGAAATAAAGATATCGTGATCTGGCAACGCCTGAGAAAAAGTGGTGAAATGGCTAAAATATACGTACATGACTGCAGTGTCAACTTGTTGATTTCTTTTAAGAAAGTGCAACGTATATTCAACTCCTTCTGCAGATAGGCCGATTTCATGTGACTTGCTGATGACATCGTCAAGAACTAAAACTTCATTTCTAATATTATGGATTTGAAGAGCTTCAGCATGTTTCTGTAACGTAAAGAAAACGATTTCGAAACGAACATCAACGAAAAAATGTTTCTATTACTTTAACGCTTTCCAAAACGACGAAATTACTCATTTCTTCTGTTTGGCTATTTTTTGCAAAAATGCGATCTTTAACTAAATTCCAACCCCAACTTGCCGGCTTCTTGACCATAACATCCACAGCCCAATCTTTCCAACTGTGTTGAGCGGGAACCATGAATTTGTGCAGATATTCGATTTCGTGATTATTTCGCATGTCCTCAAGTACAGTCGATAAGCAAAGAGGCTTTCTACCATTCCGTATAAAAGCGTTTTTTAATTCCGATTCTGACGCACTAGCACTACCTTTTTCGTTGCAATACTTTACAATCAATTGTTTCCAAAATTTCATCTTTGATTCGTAATTGATGGGATTCACATTTTTCGGACGGAATGGATTGAACAAAACCTGTTTTAATGAAAATCGTTAAGTGGCAAGTTGAATGAATACTTGTTTAAGACAATTCCTACGTCCATTCGCTCTTCATCTTTTACCCAACAATCTGGATAGAAGTCTAACGGAAGATTTTTCATTTTTCTGGTCGGATCAATGTCACTTTTGTTTACCATATTTTTAGTCTCTACTCTTACATTAGAAGACATTTTTCTGAAAAGGATTTATTTAGAAAATTATTTGAATCCATTCTCATCGTTTTGTGTTACTTGCATTTACTATCAATACCCTCCGCGTTCTTGCTACGCCTTTTCACTAAAATTTACAAATATAAGCTTAATATTACCGTTTTTATATGGCTTGACGTTAACAAGGTGAAAAAGGTTAACAATGCAAGTTTTAAAGAAAGTATAATGTCAGAATGTGTGAAACTGAGCCAACTGAACCGAAGGATCTATTTACGCGCTTCTGTGTATTCTTTTAAAATTCAAATTGATTTATGCAAATGGTACGCTTCACACAACCTAAAAGAATTTGAACGAACACTATGGTGAAAACTGTAATGAATCTTTGAGCGATGCACCAGTGAATCTTATCGGATTGAAGCTGTTCACACGCAAATTTCTGGTGGAATTTTGACAGATCATGCAATTTAAATGGGTAGATCTGTCAAAGTTAACTTAACGAATAATTGCTGTACGGCGTGCTGTACAGTGTACGCATTCTTATGTCATTTTAGCCAGAGTGTGAAGAACCAAAAATTTTTATCGCATTCGCGGGGTAATTTCCCCTGAAAATTAATGCTCTAGAAGGATACATAAAACATTATACTCACAAGTCAATGATTTTTTATTCCCCTTTGTCTCTCGTCTCTAGGGCGGGTCGCCAACGGGCTTTAACTTGCCTTGTCCCGTTGTTCCACTGGTGAGTAGTGACACCATGGCTTCCTGAGCTGGTCCAGTATCGAGGGGGTTTTACGGCGCCCTACCAAAATGGCTCGGTTAAGAGCCGATCTGCGAAAACACTCAACGAAGACGAAATCGGTACCGCCGAGTTGGGGGCCTCTAGGTGCTGTCTGATATGGCCGGAAACCAGTCACAACGCTTGCTTGAGATGCCTAGTGGCGCTGGAACGTGGGACTTGTGGAAGATAGTGAATTGAGTCAAAGCAGTCCACGTGTTGAATTTGGGTGACTACGCTCCTTTCCCTTCATAGGCAACTAGGTTGGGGAAACCATAGTAAAGAGATGAAAGTATCTCGGTCTCCCACCTAGGATCTGCGGCAGTTGACGTAAACTGTCGTTTTAGGTAGAGCTTTATGCTCAGTATACGCTCGCGCTAATTGGGCTAATCCCAATTCTTCGCCCATGGGGGCCGCGCGGTAGAGATTTGATTACTATTTCTTTTTTCATTTTCGCTCAGGTGATAAAATAGCAAGCCTCGCCGTTTTTCCTTATAATGATGATAAGCTACTAATACATCGGAGGGTGTCACTCTCGTTAGTAGTTGTTCTCCACTGCGCAGACTTTGATTGTTTCTTTCAATCATCAAATCACGCAAAAATTAAAAATCGTTTCCCCACGATGAAACTTGTAGCTCTTCAATATGCCCAAAAAAATGATGCCACAGACGGATTTTTAACAAAATCTGGAGATACTTTCTTCGAGATCATCAGATAACCCTTCATATAGCGACACTAAAATAATTTTATTTTGCTTTTTTTTTCAATCCCCAACGACAAGCACATAGCTTCTGAAGTCCGGTTGGAGTGTACAAAAAAACACCCTGAACAAGGAGCATGGATTTCATGACGACCTGTGTGACACACAGGTAAACAACACATCACATATTTATGCATAGAATTAAGGCACCACACACTAGTGTAATTTGTTATCATGAATGTAGAAATCAGCTGTATTTTGTTTATGTTTTTTATCGACCCTCTGTATAGTGTTTAGGATAAGGAATTTGTTTATGTAAAACCCTTATGTTTTTAGACTTGACCATACCCTGAAGATGAGAGCGTGACTCTCGAAACCGGTCGGAAAATTTAAATAAATGGCATAATTTAAAACTGGCCTGTCAAGTCTCGTTTTTTACTGATTTAATTAAAAAAAATTGTCGGTTCTAAATATTTCGAAAAATTCATTTTTGGCACTTTCAGACTTTCGTCATTTTTCTATGAACTCATTTTCGAACACAGAAACTTATGAATCGTCATATTTAGACTTAGAGGAAAGGATTTCCTACCAATTCATCGAAATGTGAGATGGTCGAATTTAATTTTGCGTGATTTGACATGGAATGACCCTGTGTCACGACTGAAACATGAAAATAAATGTTGGGATGTCTATAAAATCCAAATAGCACTGAGTCATATCTGGTCTGATTAGACAATGAAACATTAAGTATCGCAGAATTTTCAAAAAGTCCGAAATAAAATCGCAAATTTTGCTACAAATTTGTGGTATCACAAATAATTTGTGATGGAAAATTTGTGACAGTATAAATTTGTAGGCCATGATTAACCTAAAAAAATATGACGAAAAATACCCGAACGTCCGCAGCGCCATCTGGAATTTTCATAGCTGAATATACGGACTGTTTGTCATAGTACATAGTTTGTATAGTACTACCGATCGCAGCGCCATATTCAGCTATGGAAAAATTACTGACGAAAGCGGTGAACATGAGAACTATACCATGACCTGTAGCTCAATTATCACAAATTTTTTGTGCAGTCACAAAAATTTGAATCACAAATTATTTGTGAACTATCCATATCACAAAAAATTTGTGACATCACAGGGGCACTGGGACTAATAGAATGGACAAAATTGAGTTTCTTGGCCATAAACGAAACCAGATGTGACTATGCAATGTGGAGATTTACTGTTAGAGGCAAAAGTTGTAGAGAATAAAATTTTGGGGAACAAGTGTTTCAGTGGTTTAGGGAAAAATGGCACAATCCTGGGATATGACTACTTCTAGAATTGGGAGGGATGACCCATATCTCTAGAACTATGAGAGTTAGAAAGTTGCTTCCAAAGGCAACGTTGTAGAGACTAAAATTCTAGAGAACACAGTTTCAGGGTTTTAAGGAATAAATACCCTGTCCCGGAATATATCCACTTCTACAATTGCCGTACTTTGGGAGGGTTTTCGACATTACATTGGGTAATTTCTGTGGGTCGTTCGAATTCTGATAGTTTTGGAAACTTTGCAATAATTTCAAATTCTGATAAGTTCGCACCTAGTTCCAAAATCTAATCGGTTTGTCACATCTATTCTGATAGGTACAGGTCTTTGGTTATGTTTATTGTAAGCATAAAACAATTTAAGGAAACTGATGAAATAAAAATAGGTCTAATGGTGGCAAGGTGGCAACCTAAGTTGAACAACCGATCAGTAAATTTTTAGTTTTTGAACAATGGTTTTTTAACTTAGGTTGGCACTGCACTGCAACCGGCAGCAACTTCAAGGTCGTTGCTTCTTCTTTAACTTCCAAAATGACCATAGCTTCTTCTCTGTCCAGATTTCTTGTTTTCCTTTCGAATAAACAAAATCATGCAAATTTTTTGGCGGTAGGACTAGCATCACATCCTCTTACTGCCGTGGGGCCATGATAATAGTTATTTTGCATTTAAAAAAAGGAAAACAAGAAATTTCCATAAACGTTTCAGTGAATCAGCGAAGACAAAACACTTGTATTTTTTTTAAGTTGAATCGATTAGCAATTCTTATTTTCACATGCTTCTCAAGGGCTTTTATACGCTCATTATATAGTCCTTGAATCATTCTAGACTCACTGCATTAACAAACAAAGTGATACAACAAAAGAAAAAGTTGCTTTCTTTACTCATTGTAAAGTTGAGTTTTCCATAAATAAATCTGTAGTTAGTTTTCTCGAATCTGCAAAAAATATCCGTCTCCATGATTATATTGGAGAATTCTCAACCCATTCTTTTCAAACAAAATGCATAACATTTGGCACAAAGTATTGAATTGAATATTTTTGCCTATAAAAGTATGGGTTGGAAATATTCGTGAAAACTTTTCACTGAAAACTATGACCCATAACAGGACTTTCAATGTCAGTCACCTGTACCTGGAAATGAAAAAGACCTAAGGTGACCTGAAGCTTAGTTTTCAAATAGAGCGTGGTTTGCATCACTTTTCATCAGGCAATAGTAGCCGCCTGTCGGTGGCGTCATCTGTTTATTTTCATAGCTGAATACGGATCAAAAAAAAACTAAAGGACGCCTGCGGGTGGCGCCATCCATTTTTTTCGAAGCTGAATAGGATTGTACACACAACCAAATCCTCACTCTATTGTAAGATGAAATATGGGGAACGGTTAGCTCAGTGGTAACATACAGGCTTTCCACCAAGAACATCCGGACTCAATCCTGGTGGGGACAAATTCTGTATAGGATTTTTCCTCAATGTATAGCATGAAAGTAACATTCCTAGGCACACCCAGGCTTCATAATTTGGGTAGTTGTGAATTTGGCTCCGCAGAATCGTACATAGAAGAATGACAAATATGACGACGTCACCCCGATTCAAAGAATTCGGTGTACAAATTTCTGAGTCTCACTTTACACGGAGATATAACTAGCACCAGAAGAAATCCTAATGGTAAAATGGTACCGTTAGGCGTGGTTCGGAATTCACGTTAAGCAAATGGTCCAAAAAATGCCTGCCGGTAAAACACATTGATGGGGCGAACCGGAATTCTAAGCCGTACTACTCTTCTCACCTAGTACATCATAGATGGCACTAGGTTTGTGTGCAATTTACCACTGACACATGTAAAAACGTCGGTAACGAAAGGATCTCTAAGAAGAATCCATATGAGTAAAAGCTCCGGATTATTATTAAGATGAAATATGAAATTTTGTCGAAATTGCGAGGTCAAGTCAGTCTTGTTGTATTATCATCTGATGACCTTCCGCCACATTCCCTAATCTAAAAAATTTGATCCAAGTTAGTACCTTAAAGTGAAATTTTGCCCAAATTTTGGAAAAAAAAATTTACGGAGAAAAAAATTTTGGGTGAAAAAAATTTCCGGCGAAAGGAAATTTCGGCCGAACAAAAAATTTCTAGTGAAAAAAATTCCGACGAAAAAAAAAAATTTTCGGTGAAAGAAAATTTCTGGCGAAAAAAAATTTCCGGCGAATTCGTCGAATAAATTTTTGTCGAAAAAAAATTTCCGGCGGGAAAAAAATTTCAAAAGTTCCCCTATAAATCGTGTCTTGTCCCAAAGGTCTTTTGAGTTTGTGGACTTCTTTTTTGGGGTGTGGGGACTACTTCACATCCTCCGCCACCGCTGCGGGCATGATTTCGCTAAGGATTGTAAAGTATATTGTGTCAAGAAAAATATTGAAAATACACGACTTGTCTATGAACACTTTTATTTGATTAAATCAACAGTAGAATCCGTAAGTATCTTTCATTGGATTCCATTTTCTTGTGTGGATTTAACCATTTGAACGTAACTGTCAGAACCGGCTGCTTCCATCAATGACGAAGTTGAACTGAAAGAAATTGATTTTTTTGTTGTTCCAACTGAAAACTCACGACTCAAGTTGAGAATGTCGAATCTTGAATCATATACTCCTTGAAATTGCGACATGGAGCTCATTCCAGACATTTTCGTCATCAATTCCCCATTCAGAATGTAACATGAGGACAAAGCAGATTGATACTTTGAAACTTGTGCATTAGCTCTAGCAAGGTCGGCATGGGCTGAAGCGATAATCTTTCTTGAATTCTGTAACTTCTTGCTCATCTCTTCTAATTGGAATTGATAACTGCTCAAGTTCTGTGTGAGTAAAGACAATTTCTGAGCAAGGAAATCATTTTCGCCACTGGAACCTTGCAACTTCTTAATGATACTTTCCATTTGTATCTTCATATTCTGGATAGTAGTTTCGTACGATTTTATTTGTTGAGTCAATGAATCACGACCCGTATTGGTATTCTCAATGGTACTCTCAAGTTCAAGAATACGCTGCTGTTGAGTGCGAATCGTTTCTTCAAAGTTTTTAATCTTAGTCTGCACAGCACTTCCTGTCAATCCCTCACGTTGGTTACGGTCATTTATAACTCCAATTTGGTATCTCTCGTATTTCAATTCCTCTTCCAATGTAGAAACTTTCTTCAACAAAAACGCATTATCGATAAGGACACCATCCAATTTGGACTGAATTTCTTGGGTATTTGTACTTTCGGTCGTTATTCGTTCTTCAAAGATTGTACGCTCTTTCACAAGTGTCAAATTGTGGACACGAAGTGCCTTGAGCTTATTACTCAAGTCCTCTACACGACCTTGTTCGAATTGTACACGGTTCTCTAACTCAATTCGCTCGTGTTTTTGCGTTTGTAGTTCAAGTTCCAATGTTTGAATCCTGTTCAACATTTCAAAGTATCTCTGCTGATTAAATGATTGTTCGCGAACAACCGTTCTATCCTGTATGGAACGGCTCTCAACAGTAACAGAATTGGTTGTTTGTTTTTCAGAAACCTTTATCGAACTTGAATTCGAAATTGAATTTTGCACTACGCGACTGTTATCTGAAATTAATCATCACCAAGAGAAAATGAGTGAGAGGAAGTTAATTTGAATACCTTCTGCTTTAGTCACGAGCAATTCGTAGTCCGATAAGTTTATGGAATAACCTCCGTATGTTGCAAGTAGCTGGTTTGACTTACTGAAGTCAATCCTTCCGACAACTACATTTCCATTGAAAACACCGCGACCAATATGGAAACCATTAACAACCACCGCATTCGAAGTAGACGCACCACTTGATGAATTTACCCATTCATAATCTCCGCTTAAGTATTCAATTTTGTCGGTGCTCTCTTCACGCCCATCTACTTCATAAAACGCTCTCTTCACTTCAGGCACAAATTTAACAGGTACATAATTTCCGAATACGTCCACCGCTCTTCCGACGAAAACTTTCTTCCCATCAGCTTCTAAACCAGCGAAGAAAGCATTTTTCTCAGCAACGTCTGGTGACGCAAGGGTCCATATCGGATTTTGAACTAAAAATTCAATCAAAAATTCACAATTTTAGTTATTGCTCGTACACCGTAGCACTTTACTTTCAGAATTCATGAAGATTTTAATTGTGAAACTTTGTCTAGAGTATTTCATTTGAATTGAAAGTAGTGAATCTTACGAGTCATTTTTAGAATATATACGTGGAATCAACCCTTGTTACTTCACTGAAAGATCAACGAAACACGACTGATTAACTTCAGGGTGGTGGCCGGATTTTATAATCGAGGTGGATTCTTCATTCGTAAATATCTAAAGACATGAAACGAGATTAAGTCATACTTAATGTCTCCTTATCGCAAATACTTTATTGCCTCAAATTTTTTTCATTTCTTTTTTATTATTTGCAAATATACCAAAATCGCCAATTACAATGATTGATTATACTAAATTCGGTTATATTTCAGTTATATAAAAACTGAAGTATGATAAATAAAATTTATATTAAACTTGAATCCAAACACTTGGGCCGAATATATTACCGCGTTTAGTGCAGCATCGGCTTTTGTCAAAGTATAGCGAATTCTGCACTGAACACGTCGATAACTCACATGACATTTTTTTTGCTAATTTATGTCCATTCTCCACCATTGATATGTCGTCATCATGGTAAAAAATCGCTCTCGTAAGGGTTGTTCGAAAGCCCAACTCGAGAAAATTATTTACATTTCTGTCGAGTTGAGCTTTCGAACCACCCGACTTCGTTTTTTCCAACCACCTCTTGTAACGTCACACCCAATATACACCCAAATTTCACGAATTAGCATTAAAACGTACAATATTAAGTCACTAAGTGGCACTTTAATGTTGCGCTTAGCTCAATCCGAACAAGGCTAACTAGGCTTTATTGGTCGCGTAATCAAACAAACCAGCCTTTTCGATGGTAACGTAATGAATGTCAGCACGTTCAGCTAATACACCGAACCTCAGTGCAGCCCATGCTCCTTTGTAACATTTGATGCCTACGTCATAATCGTGCGTGTAATTCACCGTGCGCAAATCATTCCGCTCTGCATTATTAATATCAATGTCATGTTCCCTACACCTTACATTCGATAGTAAAATATCTTCTGTAGTGCCCGTATTCGGTACTTAGGAACGGAGTATTCGATGATCCATTGGATTCAAGGCGAGTGCAAGTTGATTATACACCAATGCAGTACCTATTTGGGTCCATCCATAATCACAAAACGTACCACATCTTTCATTCAGATTCACCTGTAACCGTCCTTCATGTTCTGATGCGTCACCCAGCAATCTAACAGGAACAATAGAAATGTTTTGTTGAGCTTCTAGCTTACCGGCAACCGTCATACCAACAGATGGAGCGAAATTTAGAACAACACCTTGTTGGAGTATAAGTTTTCCACCAGGGCGAATGTTAATATCTCGTTCGTCGGGACATACCCCAGAAGGTAAAAATTTTTGGCCATCGATTTCACCACCGACATGACTGGTATAGAATTTCGGAACAAACGTTGATAATTTCACGATGGCCTGCATTCGAGTTATGGAGTAGAAACGGAAGGTATTCTATTTTGGCCAAGTTGTAGCGGACTTCGTTCCTACAACGTCATTGCATATTCTCTCACACTAACACATGCAACATTATCATTTGACATCATCTCATTATCATTGTAAATAATTCATTCCATCATAGAGATTCAATAAAGCAACATCACATTCAGTACGCTCGTGTTTTGTCTTTCCATTTTGTTACATAGAACACAGAGTTCTATATTGGTGACCCCGACGTCATGTCGATCTTTGCGATGGAACAATCTGTTGAAGATTTGCTGTTCGTCGGTGTGTCCGAGATAACTGTATGTGTTGTTAATCATTTGACTTTGATCCGATGTTTGTGATCCGACTTCATATTTGGAGTCTAAATTTTCCAATATGTTTCGATAGACATCGACAGTACTAGACAAAATTACAACTGGAGATGCAACTCTTGATCTGGGACTCAATCGATTTTCTCCAGACCTTCCTTCTTCGACCGGTCCAAAAGGTTCGGTAATTTTATTCGACGAAACAGCAATGATTGAACTTCTCTATCACCAAATGGTGAAAGACACAGTGAAGCCACTAGACCTGTCCAAAAATGTACGGAAAATTAAGTTTTCGAAAAGTTAGGGGGTCCGCCCGGAAAACGGTGTCAAATGGTCCTCAATGGCGTTAAAGGAGAAAAATGACCGAAATCCGAGCATCAATGTCTTCGTCGGCAAGTGTCCGAATATTCTTGTTGATGAGCTTGTCTTCTAGGGTTTTTCTTCCTCTAAAAATTGTTTCTAAGAAGCTAGACTCTAAAGCAATTGCCAGTATGACTTTCGCTTAATTGAAGTGGATACAATTTTTGCAAAAATGCTGCACTACTTTAGTCGTATGGAACTCATACAAGGGATTCATTTCCAGTCTAGCTTCTTAGAAACAATTCTTAGAGGAAGAAAAACCCTAGAAGACAAGCTCATTAACAAGAATATTCGGACACTTGCCGACGAAGATATTGATGCTCGGATTTCGGTCATTTTTCTCCTTTAACGCCATTGAGCATCCATTAAATCGCTCCGGATTTCATCCGATCCATAGAAACTTTTTTCAGTGGACCATTTTACACCGTTTTCCAGGCGGGCCCCCTAACTTTTCGAAAACTTAATTTTTCCGTACATTTTTGGACAGGTCTAGTGTGCGTGGACCATTTGACACCGTTTTCCGGGCGGGCCCCCTAACTTTTCGACAACACATAATTTTGGACAGGTCTAACGTACACTCCAGTGTTTTTATAAAATAGATTATTCTGCATCGTAAGTCTCACGGGAAGTCTGAGAAATTCTTAACATGGTTTGTTCCGAATGAGTAGAACGCCATGTTTACCATGTCGGAAATGATCGTATTCAATTTTCCCAATCAAACTCAGCGCTGAACCTATGATGACGCCGATCTTATTATCGTTTTCGAAGACGTTATGTCCGATTTGAAGCCGCAAAAATTCTCCCAGATTTCGATTGAACCAACAGGTTTGAATATCTTTATTCGTGGTTTCATTCATCCAAACAGCGAATCCATATCCGGCATTTGAGCTTATCCAAGTTCTTGAAATATTTCGGTTCCTCGTTGAGGCATACTTCCAATGGAAGTCTTCCATAGCGCTTTTCTGGTGAGGCATACTTTGACGGTTGTTGGCAAATTCTGAGTTCCTTACATTGTTGATAGACCCCTCCGTAAATGTCAAAGTAAATAATTCCCAGACCGTCGAGCAAATTGTTAACTACGTGAAATCCATTTGCACAGCCGGCTTGAAGCCGAAACTGCGGATGTTATATTATTGTAGTTCGCGTGACCTTACAAAGCACTGTTTTCCCCAAAAACAAAATTATTAGTAATTTCGCGAAGCTATGAGAGAAAGCATAAACAAATTGCTAGCGCAGCGAGCGAATTTTTTTTTTTTTTTGAAGCTTTTTATAAAATTTTTTTCTTGTTTCACACGATAATTTACATTAGGCTAACCCTGGGAAATGCCGTTTCGCCCCGGTATAGTCGGCGCCTCTGCCCTTTCGCGAGCGATTTTTATTGACACCAATAAATATATTAACTGCTTAATTGCAGGCAATATAGTCCTAAAATTTGACCGGGCAAAAAAACTTCATAAGAACTAACACCGAACATTGTAAGAAGTTTAGAAAATTCTTTAACTGAACGGTACTTCCGCGTGCCTATTGTGAGCTTTTCGTACGTCCTGCAGAATAATTATTATGGAAAATTTCCCCTTCATTTTTGCTGTAAAAATAATATGTTTGCAGTAACCATGGTTATTGCAAACATGTTATTTTTACTCCAATCGTGAATAGGAAATTTTCCACAAATGACCTGATATAATTGAGGTAAACCTGAGCTTTCACTGTGTGAATCTGGATCTGGATTTTCCCTTGTCAACCTCTTCCAGAGGTGTGTGCGGGTCGACATTTTCTTCCAAATGTGACCCGAACCGAACCCGATCTAAAATGCAAATTTTAAACCCGACTCGAACCGAGCCCGAATGACAAAACAAAATTCAAACCCGAACCGAATCTGAAACCCTGACCCGAACTTTTTCTAAAAAGATTTCTTAAACTCAATTTTGAGAAAATAATTGAGTGAATTTATTTTTTTGTGTCGGTTTTTGTTAGTTGAAGTCTTTAAACCCGACCCGAAAACAACGAAAATGAAAACCCGCCCTAACCCAACCCGACAAAAAAATAAATTCAAAAATCCGACCCGACTAATTGATTCGGGTTCGGGTCGGGTTTATAGTGGAGCTTCGGGCGGCCCGCTCACCTCTAGTGTCTCTATCGTCTATTCTTTATAGCCCCAACACGGATTTATGGTCGCAACGCAACTATATGTCGCCCCTGCTCTGGGAGGAGTATTCCCTTGCTAAGGTAGGGCCCCAAGTATGTTGTATCACTTGCACCAATCTCAATAGTTGATTTTCAAACGTTACAATAAAATTCTAGCAAGTTAAAGATTTGTGTGTGGAAAATTCGAATCAGTGATGACTTTCTACAAGAATACTTACATGTATAGTGCCGAAGTCGAAGCAGAAAGAAATACAGGTATTTGATTAAGAACAGATGTGGGATGACTACCAACAAGATGAGCTCTTTCCAATGAACCAGCTTCATTTTTATTGTACTTTTCCAAGTACTTGCACTTCTTCAGATCTTTCAACAAAAACTAATTTCCGATTTGCATTGCGAATATAAATTCAAGAAATGACCTACGATAGTATACGTGAAGCGAATTTTCTTTGATAGCGGTACAATCCAATAAAACTCGGTTTTAGGTGCTAGTTGTTTCAATAATGTTCATTTCTTAGATTGCAAATTCATAAAAAATGGAATTTTATTTGAGCAGCGCACCGATATGCCGTTATCTACTATTTAGTAAGGTAGTTAATCGTTCAAAAAATGGCTGCTCAAATGCACCAATTTGATTCAATGCAAGTAGTTACTTGTAATTCGATGTCACTTTCAAAATTATGACATTCCTGCTTCTGGTCGAATAATGGCCATCTTAAGATCTCTGCAAGTGGACTTGTGAAAATGAATTTAAATTACAAAATAACGATAGGAAATGACAAGCAAAAATACTCCATTCACCAACATCATTATTTGCCTTCAGGTACCAAAGACTTCAAATTTTTTAAGGAACGCTAGACAAGATTCTGGAAGGCTTTAACCGCATAAGCACTGACATGACTAGCACATTAAGGCAGCCATGCCTACATAACCACACTGCATCTGCTAATATACCGTCGTCGAAAGTCTCTTTACGTGCTGGCATTCCACGCTACCACTCCACCAACGAAGAGACATTCTCCATTCCATAATCAAAGAGTGGCATTAGAAGTGCTTTGGCCAGTTCTAATTGGAGTGGATCGCGCAAGCAGCCAAAGACTCCGCAGTCCAGAAAAGAACTTCTGATAGACAAATTCAACATGATCCGTTCACGTATTTCTAAGATTCATCACAAGGCCAAGATTCAAAATGAGATGATTATGCGCAGCCCGTTGACACACCGACCTCACATCGTTCTCCATTTCACGAAACCACTCACTCACTGCTGCAACTGGGAAGAGCGTATACAGCTGAACATCGTCAGCAAACAGATGTGGAAGCACGTATCGAACACTAGCAGGAAGGTCATTCACAAACATAGCAAAGAGGAGCGGTCCGAGCATAGATCCTTGGGGGACACCACTATACACAGGCAAAAAGCTTTTTTTAGATTTATCTGATTGGGTCGGTCCATTCTGGTCCTTGAAACACAGATCTGATGATCCTTTGTTTCGTACCCCATTCATCACGTAAATCTCGAAAACCTCCCAGTTCCTACAAGGAACCTGTCTAGAGCGGCAGGTCCCATTTTAGGTACTGTTGCAGGTTGGACCACATGACTTCCTAGAGTCCTGAGCCTCAGTGAGGAGAACTTCGGGCATTCGCATATAACGTGAACGCCCGTTTCCTCACGCAGGTGCAGTTGGGATCGTTGAAGATCCCTATTTTTGCCAGGTGCTTGCTAGGTCCGCAATGCCCGGTGATCGCACCCACCACCCTCTTGATGCGCTTCCTGTCCATGTTTAACAGTTCTCTGGCCCACCTCCCATCGGGCACCGGGAAGAAACGCTTCGTGTGCATTCCTCCTTCATAGGTGCTCCAATAGTTAGCGAATTCCGACCTCACCCAGCTCTTCATCGCTTTCACGCGTGCCAAGAGGTTCTGGCCCACAACTCAATGTTGATGAGCCTCTACTCGCTAGCTCATCCGCTCTTTCGTTTCCCTCCACACCAGAGTGTCCGGGGCCCCGGACCAGCGTGACCTGATTTCTCAGTCCCATCCGGTTCAGGGTTTCCTTCAGCTCTTTTACTAACTTGGATGTCACGACAGGCGACATAAGCGCTTTGATCATCGCCTCATTGTCAGAGCAGACTGTCAAATATTCTCCACATGCCTCTGCTGGGAGTGCCTCCCGCGCTCCCATCAGTACCGCGAAAGTTTCAGCCTGAAAAACATCGGCGTATCCACCTAGGTGGTACCACCTTTCCGCCAACGGTTCCTCTGGCTCCCGTGCGTGCCTTCTGAAGTTTTAGAGCCATCAGTAAAGCTCACAGTTCCTTCATCTGATAGGCAGCTTGGCCAACCTTCCAGCTATTCAGACCTGCTGGGTACGACAGACTTGAAACGCGTTACCAAGTCTGTCTCCGGTTTCATTCGGTCCCTAGGCATCGCAAAGACCTCATTAGTGATAGCCTTCTTGATTTTCCCATGGCCCGAAATGAAATTTGGAGTCCAGAGATCGTTCTGAGACAGCCTATCCGCCGTAGCAAAAGCTTTCGCCTTCAATGCCACATGGACCGGTGGCATATTAATTAACGTCTCCATAGCCGACGTAGCTCATAGCTCCGGTAACACAAGTGCATACCAGACTTTGAATCTCATTCATCTTTTCCCTCACACTCCTAATGTCGAGCCTCGGCCACCATACGACGCAGCCGTGACTCATCATAGGTCTGATAACTGCTTCATACATCCACAGTATAGCTTTGGACGGCAGGCCAGGCAAAAAGCTAGACATCACACCATTTAGGCAAGAAGCTTGAGACATACCTCTCAGATAGCAACGGATCAACGCAACAGCGGAAGAATCAAAGAAAAACTGCGAACCCAACTTCACACAGAGCAGGGGCAATTTTAAAATCTCGCCACATTTTAGACAATATAACAAATATTTGCACATTTGTAGCAGGTTTTCAAAATCCTGTCACATGTACAAATTTTGAAAATCTTATCCCAAATGTGACAGGATTTTGAAATTTGAAGACTTTAACATCCCTGTTGAACTTGAGTTCATTTTCAGGAAAAAACCAATTTCTTAAATCGGTCAACATTATTACTCTTGATAGACAACGCGCACGGACGGACAATTTTTTTGCTGATTTTTCTCATTTACGAATAAACGAATAACCGACCAACTACTGGGTCCGAATGTGAATGACCGTGGTAAACGCCGTATACTTCATACGAGTATAAAAATCATAATCGCTTGAGTGTATAGACCTTCAGCAAGTGCATGCAACTCAATGTGAAGAAACTTCACAAGATAAGGAGAAGCGATCTGCTGTGATTCTCGCAAGTCCTTCAACTTATGAATTTCTTGGTTACGCTTGGATATTTTGCTTCAACGTCAAAGGATGTCCAAAATAAATCAACGCTTTTCTTTCCATGAAATATTTTCACACATCGAAATAACATTAACAACAGTTTTTGTATTTTTTTAAATTTATATTTTAATATTTGGTTACAATCGTAAAATATCAAAGTAGAAATATATGAGAATTTTTCGCAATAAGTCTTCTTCAAAAACACTCTAATAACATCATAGTGGATATGTCTAGGTACAATAATGTATGTAAAATGCAATAATACATAAGTTCATAATAATACATGTTCGATAGTAAAAAATAGGAGATACATAGTACAGTCTAAGGCGTATGTTTGGTAAATCAAAAGTTCATAGAATTTCGGTAATTCTACAATCAAATTCACAATGGTAAGTATATATATTTCAAGTTTATATAATAAACTCCAACTTCTATAAAAAATATCAAGAACTTGATGCTGAATCACTGATTTCAGTACAACTTCTCTAGATGTATCCATATTCCATCAACGTATTCTCCACACTTTTACGTCTTTCCTCACATTTTCGCACGTATTCCTGCTCATTATTATCATGACCACGGCATGAGCAGCATGAACGCGTAGAGCCGGTGGATGCATTAGAGTCTCTTCTGTTATCAGTTTCAATCTCGGAAGAATTTCTAAATTCACTGTTGTAAGTTTTTGTTTCAGACATTTTTTCCAATTGTTTAAAAACAGTTTTCTTCCTATTCTATTTGGAAAATATTTTATTGCTTCACTTCACTATTATCTGATGTGAAATTTTACTGTATGTTGATAGCCTCTTCGACTGAATGTTTTTTTTAAATTATGACTTTCCTTTCCAAAGCGAAAAACACTTCTGAAGCATGCACTCCAGGCGTAACTCATTTTGTATCATTTACACGCCGGCGTATAATGCGCATTACATATATTAAGACTTTTCAATAACAAAAACACATGCAAAAGACCCGTACGCATCAGAATAGGAGTGACAAAAAGACTCGAAAATATTGCCTTAACTCTTAAGTTGTATCCACATTAAATTTGATCAGAAATTGTCGAACAATCTCTCTAAAATCCCTAAAAAAGAAGAAAATTTAAAAAAAAATGTTTGTACTAGGGCCGATCTTAGAACCGCCCCTAGAGCACTTAGGAGAGGCCTCTGACCCATACTTCTATGAACAAAAACGTTCGTCTCTTTTTTCTCTGCGCAAAAAGCCTCATCATTAAAAGGAATATTCATGAAAAACGACCAAATATCGTGTACGGTCGCGTGGTGTGATTTGGGCCTACAGCCGGAACCACTCCACAGATTTTCACTAATTGCATTTTCGTCGTTTTCTGTGGTCGATATCTTCCATTCAAAACCTTGAAGAGCGATTTCCGCGTTAGTTTCGCAGAGATAAAGTCAAAAAGTTTCACCAATGTTTAAAAAACCACATTTTAACCACTTTTTCAACCGTAGTTTCGAAATTTGTTGACCGATGTTTACCACATTCAATTTTCAATTCAGTTTTTTGATTACCTTTCTTGAGAAAAAGATTTTTGAAAATCGGAAAATATTTACCCGATTTATGTAGAAAAAATATGTTGGGCCCTAGTGGAGGCTCAATTTTAGGGCCCTAACTGAGCCCAACAGCTCAAAGTCAAAAAATTTTCTTCCATAAATTTTCGGGTATTTCTACACATTTCAAACAAAAAAATTTGAAAATCGGAAGAGATTTACTCGAGCTATGTTCAAAAGACTAAAAACCACTTAAGGTAACAAATGGTGAGTTGTTCAGGCAAAAATCTTGAGTTGTCCACTTTGACATGCGATAGGAATATGAATTTTTTTTCAAATGAAAATGTTGATTTTTCCAAATAAATACTGCTGTTTAACATTCAATAGTTTTCCTATTAAGTTAAGTAAATTAAAGTCACTTTCTTAGCCGAAAAATAATTTTAAAAAATCAACAAACTTGTTACACTAAAAGTTTGAAATTTGACCCATTTCGACTAACTGACTGACTGATTAATTGACTTTGAAAACTAACAATGCTTCAAATGAGTCTGTTTAGATTATAGTTTGAAGTTTATGTTAGCTGTTTTATGCCGAAATGGTAAGCAAAATCGACGAAAAACAAGAAAACTTACAAATTATGTGTAAATGATAAGTTGTCCAATGGAAAATCGTGAGTTGTCCAATTTCGATATTGGTGTTGTCTTAGTCTGATACGTAGGTTTCACTCTAAGTAATGAGCCTAAGTAGGAAGACGAAACATTTTATTGTTGAAATCAGTGTCAGTCACCTCAGAAAGATGAATTTTGAAGGCCTCAGCTGCTTCGTCTCACGTTGTAAATCGCATTGTAAAGAGTGTCCCTGCAGGATTGCTTGTATGCTTTTCCACGCACAGCATCGATGGTTAAAAAGCAAAGTATGTCTTCCAATTTATCTTTTCCTAACTCACGTGTGTCTAGCTGCATCATTTGATTAGGGGCTGCATACAAATTACGTTTTTTTACTGATTTTAGACCCCCACCCCCCTACCGTGCAATATTTTCATACAAAAAAGAAGTCATTATTGACACAGTAACAGAGGAGAAGACTGCACAAAACAAAGAAGCTGCAATCGATAACAGAACCAGCAATTTAAAAGAGCGCGTCAGCGCGTCCGATAAAAACGATATTTTTCCAGAGTAGCTTTTGTTGAAAAAAAATTGTAAATTTCAAAAAAAGTGCCTCAATAGCTTTTTGCTTAGTTTTTTTTAACAAACTTTTCGCAAGTACATAAGTGCATTCAGCCAGGACACTTGGCCGAAAATTTGAAAATGCCAAAATTAAGGAAGTAGCGAGTAGATTACATCGTATTAGTTCATAATTTGACACCTGGCTGCGTACTTGAGCCCATAATCTGCGAATAAAGTAGGCAGCCTCGTGCTGAGCATCTGATTTTACCAGTTAGATCTACTACATGGGGTGAAAAGTCCGCGGCCTTGCAATGAAAGAACTAACTTTTACATATGAAATTAATTTTATTCTTCAACGTAGTCTCCCTGAAGGGAAATGCACTTAGTCCAACGGTCCTGCATTATTTGGATACCTTTGGTATAATAGGATTTCTCCAACCCTGCAAAATAGGCCTCTGTTTCGGATATCACCTCACCATTAGAGTAAAATCTTTTTCCCTGTAGCCATCTTTTTAAGTTTGGGAACAAATAGTAGTCGCTGTGGGCCAGCTCTGGAGAGTAAGGTGGGTGGGGGAGTAATTCGTAGCCCAAAGAGTCCAGTTTCACAGTTGCTTTTATGGATGAATGCGCTGGTGCATTGTCACGATGAAACAGGACATTTTGCTTCTGCATATGCGGTCGTTTTCTCTAGATCTCGTTGTCGAGCTGTTCCAATAATGTGACATAGTACTCGCCAGTTATTGTTTTTCCTTTCTCCAAATAGTCGATAAATATTATGCCATGCGCATCCCAAAAAATCGTGGCCATAACCTTGCCTGCAGAACGCAGTGCCTTTGGGCGCTTCGGTCGGCTTTGACCAAATTCTAACCACTCTGCAGACTGTCTATTGGACTCTGGTGTATAATAATGAATCCACGTTTCATCAGTCGTGACAAATCTACGCAAAAACTCCGTTGGATTACGCTCGAACAAAGCTAAATTATGCTCTGAATCGTCAAGACGGTGCTGCTTTTGATCAATTGTTGGAAAACGCGGCACCCATCGCGCAGAAAGCTTTTTCATGTCTAAATACTCGTGTAAAATATGTCGCACCCGTTCTGTTGATATTTTGAGGATGTCAGCTATTTCACTAACTTTAACTTTTCGATCAGCCAAAACAATACGATGGATTCTTTTGATGTTTTCTTCAGTAAATGCTTCACTTGGACGTCCTGAACGTGGGGCATCATCGGTGCTTGTATTACCTCGTTTAAATTCAGCATGCCACTTCTTGACTGTTGTATGCGACGGAGAAGATGTGCCATAACACTTATCCAGCCATTCTTTGCTTTGCTCCGTATTTTTTCCCATTAAGAAACAATGTTTAATCAACACACGAAATTCATTATTTTCCATTTTTTACGAACAACAAAAACCTGCGTCACTCTATTGACAGTAATTCGAAAACTATGACATCAAATGTCAGGAAATTTTTGCTGTAGACAACTAAAGGGTGGTGCTACTGAATGTTAACAAAAATTCTGAAGTAATGACGCCATGTCTATATGAGGCCGCGGACTTTTCACCCCATGTAGTATACGTCATATAAGTCACCACTCGGCACCAGGCTGCGTCCTTGAGCTATGACACTTTGAATGCAGAGGGCAGCAGCAGCCTGGTGCCGAATTGAAACTTACGTGACGTATAGAACCTATAGAACTCACTCCTGCCTCCACATTAGTAAGAACAGATGTTCAGCACCAGGCTGCCTTCTTCATTCCCAGCTTTAGGTATCAAGTAGGCAGCCTGGTGCCGACTTCGATGGTGTTACTAACAAATAACCTCACTTGTTCTTCCAGTTAGGCGTAGTCAGAATTTCAGCACCAGGCTGCTTTGATTGACAAGGTTTTATCTTTCTTCAGACGCCCTCTTGCCAAATAAGGCTTTGAAACCTGCCGCAAAACGTCCGAAAGAAAAATAATCTTTAATTTTATCGTTCGATGCCTTTAATTTCTGAAAGATTTTCTTTTTTTAAACAGTAAAACCAAAAACCTTCAATTGAAATCAATTTGGGTTTGTTTTTAATCATCTCGGAAGAAGAAGAACTGGACAACGATTAGCATGGGCAACTCTCCGTTTACATTAATTGATGAATTTTAATCAGATAAAACACAATAATTTAATTAAATTTGTGTTCATTAGTTAGCCAAATGTCAAATCTTCGAATGGAAAACAATAGTTCTTTTCTAAGTTTCAAAACTACAGAAAAAATTAAGTCGGAATTCGAAACTTATAAAATCTGGACAACTCACTATTTGTTACCTTATTTAGCCTCAGTAGCCCTTCGTCCAAAAATGTCTATCTGCAATTTCAAAACCTCTTTCGGGACTATCTTTCAAGGGAAAAAATTGAAAATCGATCAACATTACAACATTTACGCGATTTATCGTGTTTACAGAGGGATGGACGGTCGGACAAAATTTTTTTCTTGAAGATTCGGTATCTGGGGTCCACGATTGATGTTCCCCTTTAAATCGACTTGTTACAAACGTAGTGGTAAACGCATAGGACTCGTACTTCGTACGGGTCCAAATACAGATGGTAAATAATTAATGTTGTTTCGTTCACCGGTAACACACACATTGTATAATAGGACTTTTCAATAACAAAAAACAAGTGGAAATTTTTTTTCTGCGAATTTTTGCTGAAAAATACGAAATATTATCGCAGCTAAAAATAAAGCGATCGTAAACAAAAAGTAACACTCTTATTAAAAATGGCTTAATTAATTAGCTGTTATTCTATCAAATTATTTTTCTTAGTTTTTGCGATGAATGTATTGTTTTGAGCAAACGTTTTGAACTCTTGCAGTTCTGGAAAAATATTCTGGAAATGTTCTAACATTGAATGGCGGGGCAAGACGTGCTACATAGCATTCGAAAAAGCCAGTCCCGACTTCAATATCAAGATACTAAATGATGAGAAAATTATGGGAGTCAAGTCGAGTCGCACGTCTTGACGAAAACTTGTCATTTAACTATTTTTGTGTCCAATAGTTATTTACGTTACGAGGGAAGAGCCGTTTTTTCGAGCGCCGTAGTAGGTTTTATTGAATATGCGATAATAAATCTTTTTATAAATTGATATCAATCGATAAATCCAACGAAAAACAAAATCTAAAAAATTTGTTATTGTTCGACTTATCAGCAACTACCATAAACAAATGTATCGACTCACTGCGATGGTCTCGAGGAACCAATCGCGTGTATGTTACACACACTTGCTCGCATTCGTTCGCTCGTAGTGTATAATTTAGCCCACTGAATCGATAACCTTATATGCTTCATATCAGAACCAAAAGTAAAATAATTATTTTTGTAATTCACCGACAAAAACTCGCTTTTTCGTGCGTCATTTCGGTGCCGTATGAAGTCATTTTGGCGCACTAGTGCGATGACGGTTTTTTTACGCACTAGTGCGATGAGACATCATTACAGAAAAGTAAACATGATGCTGAACTTGTTAAGCAGAATGTTCTGATGCGAAATGTGAGCATTATCGGTATTCCTTGGAAAGTAGATGAGAATCTGAGAGAAATTGTACTAAAACTGTTTTCACTAGTGGATTGTCATTTAGCTAACTCAGACATTTTCGGATGTTATCGCGTTAAAAAGGGAACATCATGGTTGGACATCATAATAGTTAAATTCAATGACTTGTCAACAAAAAACAAAATTTTGAAGAATAAGTTAAGCAAAGAAATCAGGCTTAATGATGTGATGTCGAGTCCAGCAAATGTAAATCGGCGCATTTATGTTAATAACCATGTGACACCGTTCTTTGGTAAATTGTTAGCCGAAGGCAGACGTATTGTCAAGGAAAACAAATTTCGTTTAGTACGCTTGACAAAGGATGGATGCCAAATTCAGTTTAATGATAGAGGTAAAGATCATGCATACCGTGATCTAAATGAGCTAAAAAATCTAGTCAGGTCGTACAAACAGCAGTATCAGAAGCATAAACGATCAAGGTCAGGAGATAGAAGTGATGAGTCAGATGCTCGTAGACCGAAAGTTTAAACTGTTGATTGTCAATGTTTTGAGTGCAGTAGCGGCGGGAATGATTTAGATTGAACTATTTGCGTGAAATTTCTTTTTTATTTTTTATTTTTTTTTTAGAAAAGCGTTTTTCTTTTTTATTATTTTTCAATTTCTATTTTTTCTTTTTTTTTTCTATTATTTTTCAATTTCTATTTTTATCTAAAGGTTTTCATTAATTATACTGAAACTAGTAAAGAATTATATTTTTTTTCTTTCCCTGTCATTTACCTTTCCAGAAGTTAAATTGACTTAACCCTCTGTATCGTAAGATCGCATTGTAAGATCAAATTGTAAGTTACCCAAATAAAGGTAAGTTCTAAGTAATACCTAAACGTAAGATCATACGGAAATTATATCCGTCTTTATCTGAGCAACTGGTCAAAGTTGCTATTTGCTAAGTAAGATCGAACTGTAAGATCAATTTTTAAACCGAAATAACCAATTTCTGAGTAACTGGTCAAAGTTGCTATTTGCTAAGTAAGATCGAACTGTAAGACCAATTTGTAAACCGAAATAACCAATTTCTAATAAACATAAAGCTTACCACTGCATCATATTGACCAAGATGTCTGAAGACCTCAAGGTATATTATCAGAATGTCAACGGCTTGAGGACAAAGACTAAGGAATTTAGGTTAGGAATCATAAAAAATTCCTTTGATGTCATTCTGACTGTGAGACCGGACTTAATGAAGATTTCTTGAGTAGCGAGTATTTTGAAGATCGCTACGTGACGTATAGGTGTGATCGCGATTGCAGCTTAACTGGTCTCAGCAGGAAGGGTGGTTGTCTGATAGCGGTGAAAAAGAATCTCTTTTCAAAGCGTCTGCGTAATTTCGAGCTCAGCAAAGAGGATGTCTGGGTGTCGGTCGAACACGAGAACGGATATAAGACATACTTCAATGTTCGATATGTAGAATTGAATAGTAAATTTTCTGACTACAAAGTGCATTTTGACCGGATCAGCGAAGTGGTGTTGTCGTTCGGCCATGATGATTCTTTTTTGTTAGCAGGAGATTATAATATGGGAGATTCTGTCATGTGGGAATACGATGCTAACGGTGATTGTGTGCCTTCTGGTTGGAAGGGTGCTATACCAAATGCGTTAGTAGATATGCTCTCTTTGTGTGGCGCGAGACAGTTTAACGCGGTAAAGAACGTGAATGATAGATCTTTAGATCTTATAATTTCCAATGTTGATCCAAAGCGAGTCCGGCTTTCTAGGTCCACTGACCCTGTAGTTATGGAGGATGTCCATCATCCTGCTCTGGTGATGTCCTTGTCCCTCTCTCCCTTGAGATTCTTGCTGGAAGAACGCCCTGCTAAAACAAATTTCTACAGGGCAGACTATGAGAGGCTGAGTGACGAGCTGTCGAGAGTTGACTGGGTTACAGAGCTTGATGGATTAGCGGTAGATCTCGCTGTTGAGAAGTTCTATGCCATCTTGGATTCTTATATCAAGTCCATTCCAAAGTGCAGATGTTCAGTTAGGGAGTACCCAAACTATTACTCACACCAGCTGATTTCATTGATAAATAAAAAAGCTAGGACTAAAAATTTGCTCAAAGAGCTGAGGAAGGCTAATCCGGCGGATGTTGACAAGATTGAGAAAGCTGCGGATAAATATCGTCGTCTTCGTAAAGAAGTCAAGCTGGGTATTGCTAAGTGTTTCGATGATTATGTGAAAGATTGCGAAGACAAGATTAAGTCCAACACGAAATGTTTTTTTGCATTCACGAAGTCACTGCGTAAAACCAACTCGCTGCCGAATGGCATGAAACTTCGGGAAGAAGTCGGTAATGATCGCGATTCCATCTGTAATCTCTTTGCGAAGTATTTCAGTTCGGTTTTCAACCCTGCAATTCAGTATTCGCAAAATGAAACACTTGTTTACGACCCTTTCCAGCACGTGTCTAATGAGCATATGCTCCCGGAATTTTCATTTACGGAAAAACAGGTCCAAGATTCTATAAAGAGTTTCAATGTGCATAAAGTGAGCAGCCCAGACAACATTCCCATGATGTTTTTTATGAACTTGTCAACTTCCTTGGGTCTACCACTTAGCATATTATTTAACAGATCACTAGCCGATAGGAAATTCCCATCCAAATGGAAGGTGAGCACAATCTCACCAATTTACAAGGATGGTGATAAATCTGATATTGCGAACTATAGACCGATCAGTATCTTGTGTGCGGTTTCTAAGATTTTCGAAAGACTAGTTTTTAATACGCTGTTCGATCAAATTAAACACAAGATCCACCAATCCCAACATGGATTCTTCGCAAAGAGATCAACGCAAACTAATCTCATGGAGTATGTGTCCTTTTTGGCTAATGAAATTGTGGAGGGTGGTCAGGTCGATTCAGTCTATACCGACTTCACAAAAGCGTTTGACAGAGTTGATCACAGACGCCTCATTGAAAAACTCTATGGTTTTGGGATTAATTCAAACCTCGTGGATTGGTTTGCATCATACCTTTGTGGTCGCTCTCAATCCGTGGTGATTGGTCGTTCAACTTCCAGTAAGTTCTTTCCTACTTCAGGTGTCCCGCAGGGCTCAATTCTCGGTCCACTCTTATTTGTAATTTTTATAAATGATCTACTATCATCCCTTTCCGAAGGATCCGGTCTTGGCTTTGCTGACGACCTCAAGGTTTTCCGAACGATTGCCGGCGAAAATGACTGTATACTTCTTCAAAATGACCTGGACCTTATAGAACGGTGGTGTGTATCTAACAACATGAGCCTCAATTACAAAAAGTGCGCTATCATGTCGATCACCCATAGTCCTAACAAAATTGAGTTTGATTATAAGCTATGTGGGAAAAATGTTGAACGAGTGCATTCGAAGAATGATCTTGGAGTCATAATCGACGATAAGTTATCATTCAACATGCACATTGACTTCATAACTAGAAAGTCATATCAGCTTTTGGGATTTATTTTTCGTTGTGGAAAATATTTTTCAAATCAAGCCAGCATAATTTCGCTTTATAATGCCCTCGTAAGATCAAGACTTGAATACTGTTCGTCAGTTTGGAGTCCGTTTTACCACAATTCTATTGATCAGATTGAACGCGTTCAGAAGAAATATTCTAGAATGTTTTTCTACAAATTTAACATCGATCGGCAGAAGTACGACAAAAGGTTGAAGTTCTTAAAGATGCATTCCTTGGAATCTAGGCGGCTCGAAAACGACGAACTGATTCTCCACAAACTGATCCATGGCCGCATCGATTCACAATTGCGCCATCAGCTTGCTTTCGATCGTCGAAATAAACGCACCCGGCTACGAAACGTATTCTACCTTCCCAATTTCAAAACCAACATCCAGAGGAACTGCCCTATCTACCGGCTGCAAGAACATCATGATGAATTTTTCTCAGAATTGGATATCATGGATGACAGATTTCCGGTGTTCAAGAGGAGGGTTAAAGATTACCTTATTTACTGATATTATGGTTAGTTACTGGCTGTTCAACTTTGATTTTCCTTAATTGTATTAGAGATTAATAATATGAATTCGATTGACATGTTATTGGGCTTCGGCCTGTTTGTTGATCGTTAAACAAATAAATAAATAAATAAATAAATAAATGAAGGTATTTTTACGCACTACTTGAATTGAATTTTTATATTAAAAGAAAATCTCGTTTTTGTCGGTGAATTGCATAAAACATCTATTTGAAATATCGCAAAAAAAATATTTGGCGACACTTTGGCGTTTTTTCTTGGCGATATTTCACACTGTCGATTTTTCTTGGCGATTTGATGAAAAGCCAAGAAAAACCGACAAAGTGTGAAGTATCGCCAAGAAACTAGAAAAAACATCAAAGAAAAATAATTCAATTTTTTGGCGATATTTCACACTTTGGCGATTCTTTTTCGCGATACTTTACACTTTGGCGATTTTTCTAGGCGTTTCATAGTTTTTTGCTGGGGTGTTAAATCACAAAAAAAAGCGCCAAAGTGTGAAATATCGCCAAGAAAATTCTAGAAGGATTGTGGCAAATTTTATTCTCTACAACTTTGCCTTTGGAAGCAACTTTCTACCTCTTATAGTTCTAGATATGTGGATCATTCCTCCCAATTCTAGAAGTGGTCATATCACAGGATTGTGGTATTTTAACCCAAAACTCTAAAACACGTGTTCCCTAAAATTTCATTATCTACGACTTTGTCTTTGTCAGTAAATCTACATTTGAGGTGAGAGGTGAGGTGAGAAAATGTCAATTTTCGCCTAACAAATGTGAAAAAAATATCAGTCTGTCCGTCTCCACCTTTTTTTCGAAACAGCTCAACCGATCACCCTGACCTTTTTTTTTCTAAAAGATACATGACTCCCATGATTTCGCAAATATCTCGGCAAGTATAGCACGGAAATGGTTCATTTAGGTGTCATACGAAAGCATTTGATGTCATAAAACTGCGAACATTTTTTTTATGCGAATCGGATCAAGGGTCTAGGCACTGTGACCAATGGAATCGACGAAATTGAGTTTCTTGGCCATATACGAAAACAGTTTTTCGTCTATATTTCCCTAACTATACAATATGTAGATTTACTGACAATTGACGTTTCATAATTTTTTGATGGTATGCTAAAATCTCCAAGGAAAAAACGCCAAAGTGTGAAGTATCGCCAAAATGTGAAATGTCGCTTTACATTGAAGCGCCAAAAAAAATCGCCAACGTGTGAAGTATCACCAAGAAAAAACGCCAAAGTGTGAAGTATCGCCAAGAAACTAGAAAAAACACCAAAGAAAAATAATTCAATTTTTTGGAGATATTTCACACTTTGGCGATCTTTTTTGGCGATACTTCACACTTTGGCGATTTTTTTTGGCGATTTGACTTTGGCGATATTTCACGGCTATTGTTTGATACACGTTACGTATGCTGGTAGTTTAACGCACACGATGTGTTGCCGATACGAGCCGAAGGCGACACATCTTGTGCGTTAAACTACCTTCATACGTAACTTGTATCAAAAATTACTATTGTGTATACCTGTTTTTGACTTCGGTCAACAAATCGCGAAATTGTCTAAAAAGAATCGTCCAAAACAGGTTTATAAGGGTGTAACATGCCAAGTGGCGAAATCTTCAAAATGCCCTCGTTTTCGCCCCCGTCACATGTAAATGTCAATTTTGAGCATCGAAACTTTCATGCGCGCCAAATTAGAACCGAAAGTAAAAATGTAATTTCAAACAAATATTTTTTGCTAACAAAAGTTAACAGACTTGCGTCACACATGCACTTTTAGTTTGTTTTTGTGCGATAGTCAAATCCAAAGAATTTTCTTCATTTCAAAACAAAATTTAATTACAGCACACCTTTTGCTGAGACGTGTGATTAACTCTGTTCAAACAACAATATCGAATCGACGAGTCATTATTTACTTCATTCCGTACAATATGAAAATGAATAACTCTAAAAACACACGAAATTGAATTGAACTAAACATCGATTCGATGCAATTGTTTCGTACAAAGTTATCAACGCGTCTCAGTATCAGTGTTATGAAAAGAAATAATGTTGGGTTGAAACATGTCAAACGTGTTTTCTACTATAGTAGAATTATTTTCAGACCATTGCCGAGTCATTCTAAAGGGGCTGGTTAAGGACAGACGATTGAAAGCAACCTTGAGTTAATGGCTGGTCTAAGGGATGTCACAATGTGGACGATTTCAATACAACACTGCTAGTTTTTAGACCCGTAGGAAGAACAAAGTTCTTCGAAAATGGGTCTTATGCGTTTACCACGACGTTTGGAACCAGTCGAATTTCGACCCGGGAGTGGGGGGAGGGGGGGAGCTTCGATCACGGTCCTTAGATGACGAACCAGCAATAAAAAAAATGTCCGTCCGTCACCTTGAGTAAAACTCAATCGATTTTCAAAACCGCTTTTTTGAATCTGGGCACTGTCGGCCTAAGAGCCGCCGAGTTAGGGCTGTTTAAGTGGTTTTTGGTCTTTTGTACATAACTCGAGTAAATCTTTTCCGATTTTCATAATTTTTTTTGTTCGAAAGATCTCGGCATAACCGACAATTTATAGAAGAGCCTCTTTTCTGATTTTGAGCTTTTGGACTAAGCCGGGGCCCTAAAACTGAATGGCAAATCGTGTTTTTTCTACACAATACGGGTAAAAGTAACAGCTGTCAAAGTCACTTTTACTTTGTATTACTTTGGTCTCTGTCATTTTGACATCTGCCACTTTGAAATCTGTCACTTTTTCAGATGTCCCGGTGAGTAAAGTAGATTGTTGCGAATGCATTCGAAATCCATTACTGTCATCTCTTTTTTTTACCCTACCAAAATAATTGATTCGAAATCGCTTCGAAAGTCATTACTCGGTACAGAAAAAGTAATGGATTACTGTACTACTCGCTGGAGTAACCAGGGTTATGACACTTCCATATCAGACTTATTGAAACCATAACCTCAAATTTCGCAACCCGTTTTACATTTGTTTGTTTGCAGTGAAGTTGGTGACGTTTGTCAATCAAATTTTGAACAGCGCCATTCGGTCAATTTTGTTTGAAACATGACAGACGTGAAGTTGGCACAGTTTGCATAAATCGCAATATAATAATTTTAATTTTTTCAAACGTCAACCCGGCGGCGCTGATCGCACGACAATTTTTTTTGTATGGAGTGTCATAGGCGTGGCTGTAACTTTGTCATCTGTTACTTTGGCCTGTGCATTTTGACATCTGTCACTCTGACATCTGTCACTCTGACATCTGTAACTCTGACATCTGTCGCTTTGACATTTGTTTTGTCAAGACAATGACTCTACCGCTACTTTCTTGTACCATTTCAATGGTTTATTAATTTGACGGGAGATCGAAAAAATTGAGTTGAATTTTCATCTACAATCTTTATGTGTTGATTACGATCGATAAACAAAAGAGTCACAAAACTTTAGACAGTAGCTCTTAACGGTCACTGATCAAAAAGTGATTTCATATGCTACATCTCCCCACTTAGGGAATTTGGGCCGGGAAAGCTTGTTACAATAGCGGAAAGTATCTTCGGAGTGCTTCGAAAGCAACGTTTTCAAGTTTGGACTGCGCATAATGTCAATAACTGATTTGGGTTGTTTATTGAGAGGATAAATTCAGTCTGTGAAAATATAGATCGCAGAGCTCCTAAAGTATTTTGCCTGTATCTTGGAAATTGATCTAATGAGGAAATATCTCCCGTCTGATGATTCAAAGAGTTGGAAACAAAGTTTTTAGTATTTCGTTATGACTCAACAGGGAACACCGACCAGCGACTTGATCTCACAAGGGTTTTCTCAACAGTGCGATCAAATCGCCTCCGTACGCTAAGAACAACAATAAAGATTGTAATTTTTCTGTAAACATATTTATTTTACAAAATCTTATATTCTAAATATACAGAATATGTCTTCGATAATTTTATTCTATTCTATCTTATCCTATTCTGCCGTGCAGAGTATAAAAACCTTGGAAGGTGGATTTTGAGAGAGGAAATGTTTCATCTTATGAAGTCTTAAGGTTTTTGTGCTTTGCACGGCAGTGCTCTATTCTATTCTTGAAATAGTTTGCTAACGTCTTCGTACTGAATATTTTTCACAACTCTGCCCTTGAGAGGCCCTGAGGCAATTTCAATTGACACACAGAAATTGTCTTCATCTAAACTAAGCAACGTCGCATTGCAACCGCGATACGCTCCATTTAACACACGAATCAACTTACCGACTGCTGGAATTACAGTCTCTGCATGAGCTTGGTCTATCTTTACCTTTTCTCCAGTTTCTAACATTTTCACTTTCGCTCGATATTTGTCGATAACTTCGACGACGACTCCCTTCTGTTTGTAGAATTTATCACCCAGACCTTTCGTTATCAACTTGACGACAATTCCTTCGCTCAGCCAATAATCTTTACGGTTCGCTTTTTCCTTTTTGTACTCTTCAATTTTAATAATTTCGTCCAGCGCCGATAGCTTCTTTCCATCGTCCTTCATGGAACTGGGTTTGTACTTCTTCTCACTTCTCACCGATCTCGTGTCATCGTCATCGTGGGCGCTGCGTTTCTCAACTTTTATAGGTTTTATCAAAATGGACTCTTGCTTCACTCTCGACGCTTTGATTTCCATCTTCACTGTTTCATCTTCGTTGTCCCGTTTGAATTCGGCAAATTCGACGTCCTTTGATGAATGTGCGTCTTTCTTATTTCGTTCGACTTGCTGATTAATGAATTCCATGTGTCTTTCTTCGTCGTCTTTGTCTTGTTTCTCTTTGCGAGCGATTTTCTGTTGCTGCTCCAAAACCTCGGGACTCCGATCGATGTACGCAATAAACCAACCCTTTTCGGTTTCATCCACAACACACTGTCCCGACCGACCCAACCATTTCACGTAGTCTGAGAGTGTTAACCATCTAGTTGCGTTCATGTGAAGGTGATCTTTGTGTGAAATGTACTCCTGATAAACTTTATTGGCTGATACACGCTTCGTACCGAAGCGACGACGCAGCAGCTCCATGAACCCATCGGAAAATTCTTTGGAGAAACTGTAGATGTATTTACCGGAATTATCAGCAAACAACAGCAGTTGACGTTGATGTGATTCGCTGGTGGTGTGACATTTGAAGCCATTCTCATCGCGACATTGTTTCTGACACATCTGACAGTACCATCGCAGTTTCTGTAGTCCTTTGGCCTTCATTTTATTCGCCAGATACTTAGGCGTTCCTACCTCAGCTTTGCCCATGATTTAAGTTTTCACTAATTGTCTTGAAAAGCGACCAAATCGTTTTTGATTCTCTTAATCGTTGCTAATTGTCTAGGAAAGCGACCAGATCGTTTTTAATTCTCTTAATCGTTTGTTTACGTTTTTGTGTAAGAAAATTTTCTTTTGTGTACCACTGAGTAACGAAGACGTGTCAAGACTGTCATACATGACAGCTTTACCGACGGACACTCGCGATGTGTGTTTACATTTCGAAGTCATTAGGGACTAGTTTGTTTGTTTGTTTGCAACACAGTTGTCAAATTGGTATAGAAATGATAAACATACTTCTTATGGCCGTAGAAACGTGGCAGAGAAATGATAATATGAATGAGAGCGTCGATGTCGATGATTTCTGTGGAACACGAAAAATTTCGTTTTGACGTAAATGTTGATTGGACTTGATTGGAAAAGAATATTAATTTTTCACTCGACCAATTTGAGTGAAACCAGTAGATTACACTCAAGCCACGATGACGGAATTAATTTAGAATAATTAATTTTCCGATCAAACCAAATAACACCGAAATATAGGCGTTTGGAAGACTGGTCAAAGTCGTCTAAGTGCATCATTTTTCCGATCGCTTGTTAATCAACTGGACTGGATCGCCTGTTTGGTGGTAGATTTTATTTCGATTGGAAGACTAAATATACTTTACAGTAATACGGGATGATTGTTTCCGCGTGATGTTTAAGTTAAATCCGTCGAATCAGAATTTTTTTTTGTTGAGGCTATAATTTTTGGTTGCATAGAATTCAAAATTTTCTTTTTTGGTTTACAATTGAATTTTAAAAATTGAATGACATAGTGCCAATTTGTGGACATAACCGAACAAACGCTTCGACAAGGTCCAACCATTAAAACTGATCAAGAAAAGTCAACCGACTTTCCACTTTCGAATGACGTTCTGCTCTGGTACATGTCAAATCTAACATCCAAAGTTCAATATGTGGTCATTGGAATTGATAAGTCAGTGACTTTTGTAGTCCTTTCTGGTGTTTGTTTGTTTGTTTGTTTGTTTTATTGATTAATAAACAGGCAATGGCCCAATAACATATCAATCATTACGAATTACAAATTACAAATTTACGAATGAACAAATAATGAAAAAAAAAATCAAGTTAAGAATTTACAGCAAGTGGTTAGTTAATTATCTACCAATTTTAATTTTAATTTTTTTTTAATAGTTTTTTTTAAATTTATTTTTTACTTGTAAAAATGAAATTAGAAATCAAACTCATTGAAGACCATACTTTTGTAACGTTGGAGTGTCGATTGCAATAGCGGAAAATTGCTAAGGTAAAGGTCGTGATTGTGTTATAGTCGAAACATTGGGGAATTTCTTTGCATGTTGGTGACGTTGTTTCTAGACTTGACTGGTAGGTAAAACAATGGTTGACTACGAACGAAGCGCTGCGGGTGATTATAGTGGATGTCAGATTAGAGGGTCGTGTCAATGTGAATGTGTATTATACCAAATAAGGTCATTTCATCGAGTTGGATTCTACGCGTTTCTAACGATGCCATTTTCAGATGCTTAAACCTGGTTTGGTAGTTGGGTTTAATCCAATTGAACTTAAAATACAACATACGCGTAAAATTTTTTTGGACAAGTTCTATCTGAGTTATATATTTATCATATTGTGGGTTCAGCAATATTCTAGACGGCTTCGGATGTAGACATTAAATAGTCTAATGATGCTTTTATAATTTGTGAAGTGCTTTGTAGATCGAAATATAAAACCCATCATCTGATAGCATTTCCTTGTTATTATGTCGATGTGCTCCTTAAAAGAATGCTTGCAATCAAATACCTCCCCTAAATCCTTTATGGTTTCTACTTTAACTAGATTTTGACTATCAATCGCATACGTAAACTCAGTTGGACTGGGACTTAAGGTTGAGGTGAGAGCAAAAGATTTAACGAATATTGAGGCTTAGAAAGTTGCAGCTGCATACAGTCAGAATCGTCATTAATTTTTTTCATAGAGCTTTAAATCATCAGGAAACAGGGAACATAGCGAAGACCCAAAAATTGATGGTAGGTCATTACTGAAAATGAGAAACAATAGAGGCCCGAGAATCGAGCCCTGGGGTACCCCAGAGCTGGGGAATATATCTTGCGATTTCGTGTTGCCGATTACTACATGCTGTATTCGACACGTCAGGTATGACTGAAACAAATCTAGAAGCTTGCCGTTAATGCCAAAACTGTTGACTTTTCGTAATAAAAGAGCGTGTGATATTTTATCGAAGGCCTTGCTGAAATCAGTATACAATGTGTCAACGTGACCCCAATTTTCAATTGCCTTGACTAGAGTGTTGACATATTGTAGGAGGTTGCTCTGAGTTGATCTACCTTTGACAAAGCCATGTTGCTCTACAATGATGTAATCCTTTACGTGTTTGTAAAGTGCGTTGAACATAACTCGCTCAAAAACCTTAGAAGCAGCACACAATATACTTATTGGACGATAATTTTGCACTTTACATTTGCTTCCGGTCTTAAAAACAGGCATGAGATAACTTGCCTTCCAAATTGTTGGATATTTACAGTTCGTTAAAGACTTGTTAAACAAGAGTGCCAGAGGGATACTGATTGAGGATGATAGCTTTTTGTAAAATATCGCCGGAATTTGGTCTGGACTTGAGATTTTATATTAATCTAGTTTTGCTAGGATGCAACCTCGACAGCAGGCATATTCGGAATTTGCATATCAGGGGCAAAGCTTGATATTTCTGGCACATCAATAATCGATTGATCATAGACTGACGAGAAATATTTTGCAAATAGATTGCAGACCGATTGTCTATCAGCGGCTGTCAGATTGTTAAAGTGGACGACGCTAGGCAGTGAATTGGATTTTTTTAGTGTTTTCGTATAAGAAAAAACCACTTAGTGTTGAGTGACAGCTTGCTTTCAATGTCAGAGATATAATCACGGTGGTACATTTCTTGTAGGGATTTTACTTCCTACCGTGCTTTAGAGAATATCACATAGTCATTCTGACAATCAGTTCCATTACGTTTCTTGGAAATTAGCACTTGGTGCAAGATGGCTTTTTTGCTAATCCGTTTTACAAGCTCTTTTGAGTATCAACACGGGTAGTCTTTAAAAGCACTGTTTGTTTTCGGAACATTCTCAATAAAAATTATCAAAGTCTTGTAAAATTCGTTAATTGCTTCGTCGATGGATAAATGTTCAAAGAGACTTTCCCATTGAACTCCGTTCAACAAATTATGAAGTTCTTCGTATAGCACGGTAGAAGTTGTATTTAGGTAATCGATTTTCGGTGAGGAACGACAGAGGCTTTATGTAAACTTCTATCAGCAGAGGAGGATGAAACCTATCAGCGGGTACTAATTCGTCTAGGCTTTGTGTGACATCTATCTTATTAGGCTCCATATTATATATCTAACGTTCTATTTAAATTGTTTTTTACGCCACTAAACTGATTTAAACCCGTGTTGGTGGCTTATCATTTCTATGTCAATTTGACAACTGTGTTGCAAACTAGTCCCTAACGTCCCTAATGACTTCGAAATGTAAACACTGTTTCCTAACATCGCGAGTGTCTGTCGGTAAAGCTGTCATGTTTGACAGTCTTGACTCATCTTCGCTACTGAAAGGTACGCAAAAGAAAATTATCTCACACAAGAACGTAAACAAACGATTAAGAGAATTAAAAACGATTCGGTCGCTTTCCAAGACAATTAGCAACGATTAAGAGAATCAAAAACGATTTGGTCGCTTTTCAAGACAATTAGTGAAAACTTAAATCATGGGCAAAGCTGAGGTAGGAACGCCTAAGTATCTGGCGAATAAAATGAAGGCCAAAGGACTACAGAAACTGCGATGGTACTGTCAGATGTGTCAGAAACAATGTCGCGATGAGAATGGCTTCAAATGTCACACCACCAGCGAATCACATCAACGTCAACTGCTGTTGTTTGCTGATAATTCCGGTAAATACATCTACAGTTTCTCCAAAGAATTTTCCGATGGGTTCATGGAGCTGCTGCGTCGTCGCTTCGGTACGAAGCGTGTATCAGCCAATAAAGTTTATCAGGAGTACATTTCACACAAAGATCACCTTCACATGAACGCAACTAGATGGTTAACACTCTCAGACTACGTGAAATGGTTGGGTCGGTCGGGACAGTGTGTTGTGGATGAAACCGAAAAGGGTTGGTTTATTGCGTACATCGATCGGAGTCCCGAGGTTTTGGAGCAGCAACAGAAAATCGCTCGCAAAGAGAAACAAGACAAAGACGACGAAGAAAGACACATGGAATTCATTAATCAGCAAGTCGAACGAAATAAGAAAGACGCACATTCATCAAAGGACGTCGAATTTGCCGAATTCAAACGGGACAACGAAGATGAAACAGTGAAGATGGAAATCAAAGCGTCGAGAGTGAAGCAAGAGTCCATTTTGATAAAACCTATAAAAGTTGAGAAACGCAGCGCCCACGATGACGATGACACGAGATCGGTGAGAAGTGAGAAGAAGTACAAACCCAGTTCCATGAAGGACGATGGAAAGAAGCTATCGGCGCTGGACGAAATTATTAAAATTGAAGAGTACAAAAAGGAAAAAGCGAACCGTAAAGATTATTGGCTGAGCGAAGGAATTGTCGTCAAGTTGATAACGAAAGGTCTGGGTGATAAATTCTACAAACAGAAGGGAGTCGTCGTCGAAGTTATCGACAAATATCGAGCGAAAGTGAAAATGTTAGAAACTGGAGAAAAGGTAAAGATAGACCAAGCTCATGCAGAGACTGTAATTCCAGCAGTCGGTAAGTTGATTCGTGTGTTAAATGGAGCGTATCGCGGTTGCAATGCGACGTTGCTTAGTTTAGATGAAGACAATTTCTGTGTGTCAATTGAAATTGCCTCAGGGCCTCTCAAGGGCAGAGTTGTGAAAAATATTCAGTACGAAGACGTTAGCAAACTATTTCAAGAATAGAATAGAGCACTGCCGTGCAAAGCACAAAAACCTTAAGACTTCATAAGATGAAACATTTCCTCTCTCAAAATCCACCTTCCAAGGTTTTTATACTCTGCACGGCAGAATAGGATAAGATAGAATAGAATAAAATTATCGAAGACATATTCTGTATATTTAGAATATAAGATTTTGTAAAATAAATATGTTTACAGAAAAATTACAATCTTTATCAAAATATTGTCGTTCTTAGCGTATGGAGGCGATTTGACCGCACTGTTTGGCACTGGAAAACCCGACTTCGTGTTGAGAAATTCCTGTGAGATCAAGTCGCTGGTCGGTGTTCCCTGTCGAGTCATAAAAAAATACTCAAAACTTTGTTTCCAACTCTTTGAATCATCAGATAGGGGAGATATTTCCTCATTAGATCAATTTCCAAGATACAGGCAAAAGACCCTAGGAGCTTTGCGGTCTATATTTTCACAGACTGAATTGTTCCCCTCAATAGACAGCCCAAAATCATTCACATTGTGCGCAGTCTAAGCTTGAATTTCGAAGCACTTCCAGGATACTGACCGCTATTGCAACAAGCTTTCCCCGCCACAAATTTTCCCTAAGTGGGGAGATGTAGCACATCAAATCACTTTTTTATCAGTGACCGCTAAGAGCTACTGTCTAAAGTCGGCCATAATGAAAGAAAACCCCACAAATGACACTAACATGCTTGGTTTTGACCTCGAGCCAATCGTTCACTAAACATAGAAGGGACCCGTACGTATCAGAATAGATGCGGCAAACAGAGTTGATGTTACGAAAAGACTGGAACGTATTTAAGTAAATGTTGCGTTCACATTAGACAGTATTGGAAATTGCCCGTAGGGCAATTTTGAAAAACCC
>CM055403.1:69605850-69632343 GCA_029228625.1 Pseudolycoriella hygida
CCAAAAAATAGTTTTTTGCTATGTTGTAGACAAAATTGAGGAGAACATTTTTCTCTACTTGGAGGTCAATTTTGTGCGTTCGGAGAATTTTTTTACACCGTTACTTCGGACGGGTTTTTTAAAATTGCCCTACGGGCAATTTCCAATACAGTCTAATGTGAACGCAACATTTACTTAAATACGTTCCAGTCTTTTCGTAACATCAACTCTGTTTGCCGCATCTATTCTGATACGTACGGGTCCCTTCTATGTTCTGGTTAATAAACACTTCGAAATGCATAATTTTTTGGACAAATTTGTTTGCTCACTTCATCTTTATATGAGTAATTCATTTAAATCAGAGAAAACATTTTGTACGATTTAGAAATAAATAAAAACTTTTTGAGTTGATACATTTGCAAATATTTGTAAACGACAAATCACAATAAAGATGGCGGCCATTTTTATCTGGAATCATCAACTCAAAATTTTTTTATCAGTTTCTGACTCGTAGAAAATGTTTTCTGTCATTTAAATTGATTACTCAGTTAAAGATTAAGTGAGCAAATACATTGGTCGAAAAAATTATGCATTTCGAAGTGTTTATTAACTAGAAAAGCTAAAAAAACTGACTTTTGCAGTGAAATATTGGAATTCACATTTCTAGCAAATGAGAATGTTTTTATGTTTCCGCAATTTTCTTTAGTTTGTCTTTAGTTTAGTCTTTGGTTTGCATTCAAGACTTTAAGAGAAAAACGTTACACAAAAGTGTCACATTTCCCATAAAAACTTTCTTTAGTTGAAAAACTTCCGCCAGATGGCTCTTCAGTACGTGGCAAAAATGTGAACTGTCAAATTTGCGATGTTTTTTCAGAACAGAATCCTGCGTAAATGAAGAGCTATTCAAAATTATAGTTCATGTACTGTGAAAGGATGACTCTTACCCAAATAATAGATGAACCAGAGTTCAAAAACTTTAAGTATGAAGGTACAAATTTGCTCTGAAATAACATCGCAAATCAGCTAAAGATTGCGATGATTTTTCAGAGCAACTTTCGACCTTCGTACTCAAATTTTTTGAATTCTGATTCATCTATTATTCGTGTAAGAGCCATCCTCTCACAGTACAATTTTGAATCATTTGTGATTTACGCAGGATTTTCTTCTAAAAAAACATCGTAAAATTGACATCTCACATTTTTGTGACTTGCTCTTAATGTGTAACTGACTTTATATTTTTGAAACTTATCTCGAAAGAACACGAGTTCGAGAGACAACAGAAAAATGATAAAAGATGGCGCTGCGCTGACTGTGAATTCAGCGCAGCGTCACCTGTTATAATTTCACTGGAGAACAACGATCGTTTCGAAATCGAACAACTTTATTGGAACAATATTAAAGTTTCACGTGTAGTGAAACAAAGAAAGAAATGTGAAACACATTGCACAATAATTTGCCATTACTTTGCTTTGCTTTGTTTTAATTTAATTTATTTTTAAAATAACAAAAAAAAAAGTTTTGTGATTCCTATCATATCCCTTGTGGTAACATTCAACAAAAATAATAATTTGTGAATTGATAGCATTTTCAATTTTCCGATTATGTAATTATACATTTTATTTTTTGTTTTGTATTTCATTTTTCATTAGCACATATTGTTTTTATGTTTTTATTTTAAATTATTTTCTTTGATATTTGATGCACGATATGGCGATAATATAAAAAATTCATTCGGTCGATATGTTATTTAAATCTATAAAAAATGCATTGTTTTAGCCACAAATTTAATTAAAAAAAATATTGTCAATGAATTTCTTTCATTCTTTTTATTTTTGTCAAAATTAAACTTTAAATATTTACAATAAATTTCGATTCATAAAAGCAATGCATTTAATCTGTTGTTGCGCTTTGTTAATTTAATTTTTAGCTAAACGAATTAATTGAAAGAATTCATCATTTACACCGTCAATGATTCAGTACGCAGTAACAATGAATTTCAGTATTCATAGATACAGCGCTATGTTTTTATTGGACAGTACTAATAAATAAAGCTCGAAATGGTGATGTTTTCTCTGATTTCTTTGAAATATTTTATGATGATAAAGGTGTTATAACTAGGACGTAGGAAGATGTTAGGAAAGGAATATGCAAATAATGGACAGAGGCTGTTGAGTAGAAGTGATTTTCGGGTTGTGGGATTTTTACCCAAATTCATACAAAGTGTACGAACGTTAACTAATATCAAACGCTAGCTTTACGCTGTCCACAAGATATTCGTTTGATGTTGAACCTCAGATTAATCATCCAAGTGAAAGCACTTTTAAAATTATTTCTCATTGAAAGATTTCTATTTTATTTTTCAGCATTTCCTTTTTATCTTTTTTGATTAATCATTGTTACAACGATCAATAAAATATTTCTCGTTAGAAACATCTTGATATGGAAATAACATACAACGCTGCTGAAGAAGGTTGCTTTGTTATTGTATAAATCGAATAAATGAAAAACCGCAATATATTTTTCTTTTCTTTGCGATCATACAATAATCCATACAAAAAAATATTTCTTTCGAAAGAAAAATGAAAAAGACATTTTTGTTCAATATAACATATCGTCTTATGTCCTAGATTTTTCTTTTGATAATAAGGCAGAAATTAATTATTTTTTTTTGTTTTGTTTTCTTTCTTTCTCCGTTCTTTACATTTTATGTGTCTTTTTTTGTTGTTTCATTTCCATTTTGTAATATTCAACTCTTTTTTTTAATTTTTTTCTTTTTCGTCTGGAACAGTTTTTATTATAAATATATTTACTTCTAAAAATATTTTCTGGAGTAGTTACAATTCTATTTTTGGGTTTTAAAGTCAGCTATTCTAATAAATTTTTGCTTTTTCCTCCTATTTTTTCAGTTTGCAAACTAAGCGCATTTTGCAATTAAAATTAACTCAGCATTAATCGTTTGGCGACCACAAAAATGTTAAATGAATGGTGACAATGTATCAACAAAACGTATACCGGAGAAAAATGAAAAAGTTCTTAGCAAATCCAGGGTAACTGTGTCGATAGTAGCGTTCGCTAATATTACTAAAAAATGCAAAGGGAATCGCACTCAACACCACCTGAGGCCTGTAAGGTATTAACTTAATATTCTTACCAATTTCCTACATTTTGCTTTTGCTACACACACTTCAGAAATTATTTCGAAGCCTTCCCAAAATTTTTGAATTTTCGGTAGATATTTCATATTGTAACACCCCAACGTATTTTATTTTATAAACGACACCAACATGTTGGAAGATATCAGAATCTCGCAATCCTAAAAAGAGAATATTACAAGATAGCAACCCTACCAACACCTACCAACAACCAACAATTATCATAGCAACACTACACGCAAACTAAACGATCATAGTGTACAATAGTCACAATAGTGTACAATATTATTCCCTGAAGAAGACCTGTTCAAAACCATGTATTCAATTTAATTAATGCTGCTTTGAGGAAGTTTGGTTTGGAAAGGACACTGATAAGTTGGATAATGGCAATGTTGAGCAACAGAATTTTGTCTATAGACTTGTTCGGTGCTCACAGGAGCGGAATGGTTGGCAGAGGTTGTCCGCAGGGAGGAGTTCTTCCCCCGATACTCTGGAATATGGCTGTGGACGATTTGCTCACGAAGCTAAACGAGTCAGGATACTTAGCAATTGGCTACGCTGACGATATAGCTATCCTGATCTCGGGAGCATTCGATAGCGTACCGTAAATTCGTATAACTTTGACCGCCTGTATAACACTGACCATATTTCCCTATCTATCTTCTTGGTGTAAACGAAAAAAGAGAGAAATACGGTATTGAGTTCGTTGATGAGTAGAGCTTTTCGCATAGTAGAAGGGTGGTGCAATGAATCAGGGCTATCTGTTAATCCGGAAAAGACCGGGCTCATTCTCTTCTCAAAGAAGCGATAGTTGGACGCACTACGCATGCCAATGCTCTTTGGGACTTTCCTAAAATTGACTAACAAGGTCAAGTATCTTGGGGTCATTCTTGACAGTAAACTAGACTGGAAAAATCACATTGAGGAAAGGACCAAAAAAGCATTGAGAGTATTTTGGCAGTGTCGCACCACGTTTGGTAAAAAGTGGGGCCTCAGGCCATCAGTTATGTATTGGATGTATAGAGCCATAGTGAGGCCTATACTGATCTACGGCTGTATGGTTTGGGCACCGCAAACGAGGCTGGGTGTAGTGTGTAAAAAGATTGATAGCATTCAGCGTTTAGCGTGTCTAAGCATAACAGGAGTAATGATCTCAACGCCCACGGCAGCTTTGGAAATTCTCCTGTCACTGCCGCCGCTAGACCTGTTTGTGAAACAAGAAGCTGAGATGGCTGTACAGGAGAGGAATCTGGATTGCAGAGGGTTTAATTTTCGGCCACGCAAAGATTTTAGAGGACCTGTAGAATGAATTCAGGGAAATAAGCATGCCCGAAGACAGCATGCAAGCAAAGTTCTGTTTTGAAAGAAATTTTGAAACAAACGTGCTGAAAAGGTCTGATTGGGAAGCAGAAAAGCCTCCGATAGAGGCAGACGTGACTGTCTACACAGATGGATCGAAGACGAACAAAGAAGCAGGGGCTGGAGTATATTCGGAGTTGGATTACAACATGTCCATACCTCTGGGCGTATTCGCTACTGTTTTTCAACATGAGATCTTCGCCATATGTGAAGGCTCGCGTGAGATGATACACGAAGGCGTAACAGGGAAGACGATCCTGATCTATACAGATAGCGAATCAGCCATCGGATCGCTGTCATCAGTCAAGCTCTCGTCGAAGGTAGTCCTTGAATGCCCAGAGATGGTGGAAGCCTTGTCAAGAGACAATAGAATCATATCATCAATGGGTTCCAGGACATTCTGGAGTGCTAGTGAATGAAAGAGCGGACGAGTTAGCCAGGAGAGGGAGTGAGTCGAAATTCATCGGGCCCGAACCGGCTGTAGCAATGCACGCGGGTTTGATAAGGCTTGGTGAAAAAGAGGACGGAAGAATGCCATCAGAAGAGGTGGGATGCACTGACGACATGTAGGCAATCAAAAGAATTTGCGGTGGGCTGTAATGCTAAAAACATTAAATTTCTTTTGAGTCTTGCTAGAGTCAAGTTGCGCGAGCTGGTAGGTATTCTCACGGGTCACAATAAGTTGAACTATCACCTCAACAAGATGGGGATAGTTGGTAGCCCGAGCTGCAGAGGCTGCGGGTGGGAACCGGAGACGGCTAGGCATTTTGTATGCACATGCCCATTGGCTAAATTGCTCTCGTTTAGTACGAGTGGCTGACCGAGCCCGAAAGGAGAACGTGAAATAGTAAAAGGAGTCGTAGCACAATGGGCCCAACGAGGAAAATATAATGAGGAAATTGAGTGTGTCTAGTGTCTACACACACGGAAATATATTTTTGCATTAATAGAATTTTGTACTTCTGCGTAGCTTTTTAACAATGCAAAAACTTGCGCAGAATTACAAAATCCTATTTGATGCAAAAATATATTTTCGTAAGTGTAACCGTTTTTTTATGTTGATATTCTTTTTATAAAAATAAGTGTCCGCTATCATTTTTATTCTGATTGAATAATTGTGATTTGGTTGTTAGGCTCGCAGTTATGGTCGAAAGTGTGTTCTTAACTACACAAGATTTTCAATGCCATAAGACGAGTTAGTGAGGTCCAATTTCAATCAACCTTTTTGCAATTGATAGGGAGTACACTAGGTGCGACCCATAGTAAAAAATGGAAGGACTTTAGAGAGGCCCGTATCTAGGCGGAAAGGGGAGCAAAAATTAAATGTTGTGAATGTTTCATACTATTCTTTTGCGTTCTCACTTCAATGCTTCCTGTGGTCATCGGTCGCATATTTTTTTTGGCGGAAGTGTTTTTTTTGGGACAGTAGAACAAATTAAAAAATTTACAAAAAGTGAGAATTCAGAACAAGTGGGATCCCTGAAACAAGAAACTAAAGAACTGAGGACATGACACGCCCTTATGCTTGAAACAAGTCAGGCTCTGCAAATCAGAATCAAATTGAGGGAAATCAAATCAAGTTGAGCGAAAAAGCAAAAAAATGTTGGAATCAAATCAAAACGGAAATTTGGTCATCACAATTTTACAAAAATCATGATTTTCCAAAATCAAGTCAATTCTTTTTGAACCCTGGACTAAGTGATATAGATCATCGACTTTACTTGTAGATTTTCTTTCGCTGGGTTGATCCTTGCTGCCTCTTCCACCGAGCTCAAATTGATTTGTTAATTTATAATAGTAGATTACAGTGGGGGATGCGGAAATAAGTCATTACTTGAGGGATTAATTTTGTGAAATGAGCCAAACTCAAGAGGGTGTTTTTAAGCAGAAAGCTTTGGAAACTGTTTTTTGACGAGTGTAGAGTTTGTATCCCGAGCCGAAGGCGAGGTATACAACTACAAGAGTCAAAAAACAGTTTTTACAGTGAGTTTCTTAAAAATACACGAATGAGTTTGCGAGTGTCACGAAATTATCCAGAATGGATGACTTATTAAGCATCCCCCACTGTATGCTATTTTGCTCGGTGTCTCAACCCAAAACGCGTCATTACATGCAAATATACATGTAATGAGAAGTTTCCGGTGGGGGTTAAATGTAATGAATGACATGTAATGAATAATTTCCGTGGGGTGTACATATACATGTAATGACAAGTTTTCGGTGGGACAACGAATAAATAATTTATAACGCTATATAACGTGGTCCCATGTGTATAATTGAGCATAAAAGGTTTAAAGGTGTGTGAAATTCCACGCTTATTGTTTGTTCTAATTACCATTTTTTTGGTATTTTTCTTGAATGGGACAATTATATGTCATTAATTTATGCAATATTTATTGTGCTCGTAAAACAATACAGTGGACCTTCATACGAAAGTGTACAGTCTACCCTCTTATTCTTCGATGGTATGTGTGAAAGAGATAATAGGACATATGAAAAACCTGGCAAATAATAGCACCTGCAATTGTACTAATGAATGTAATGTAGTTCATTTATTATAACTCTGTGACAGTGATTACACTAAAGAATTTAATTTGGAGAAACAAGAATGTTGACAAAACGTTTCAATTTCCTGTTCAAACTATTTCAATTGTGTGGCTTTGCACCAATAAACGTATCAGCAACAGATAATAATTCGAGCATCTTTGCCGACAATATGGTCAACGTCGTTCCGACCGTTCTGAACACAATTCTCGCACTTTCCATAGCATGCTTCCTTTACATTCGTCCACATTTCGGGTTAAACGGTACTGTTCACGGTATTATTGATATGGCTTCACTCATCAGTTTATCACTCATCGTTATGACTGCAAATCATTCGAGTTTCTTCAAAAAGTTTCTTTATCGAAGAATAAATTACGAAATTGCTCAAATTGAACTAAAAATTTACACAGATGCACCTATGGAAACACGTTTTCTCAGTGGATTTAGACGAAAGGTTTTGCTAATTTTTTTTCTATTCTTCCTTTCACAAGGACTCGTTTTCTATGAAGCATCACTCACTTCATCCGGAGGTATGCTATCTTCGTTTTTTATATCCCTCTTTCGATTCACAGTTCCAACGTCCGTTTCACACGTCATTATGTACTGTGACATCCTAGCTAATTTTTTACGTCGACTTAATTCGAAACTTAATAGTTCGCCCGCGTTTTTCGAAGAAACCAGCAAGGTTGAGATATTACGAAATATGAAAGTAATCCACAAAGACATATGGAAAGTATTAGTTCAATTGAATGAATATTTCGGGTGGAATCTACTAGTTATTGTTATCAATTCGTTTGTGTTCATTACGAAACAATTGTATTGGATATTTATTACATTGTACAAAGAAAACGATAAACTTGGTGTGATTGGTAGGTATTGTAAAGCATCGGCTTCTGTCAATGTCTCACAATTTGACGTATTTTTTTTTCACTAAGCACCCATATTCAAAAATCTCCAATCCACGCTTTTAGTACGCAGTCGGCCTATGTCAAAGTCTACAATATTTCATGACGGAATTCTTAATATGTCTAGCGACGACAAATTTTGTGCTTTTAAGGTTGTGTACTTCATCATCAGTGTTCGTATACTTTGACAAGTCGACGACATCGCACTGTGTTTAGAGGGTCCATGCAATTTCCAAAGGATTTTCTTAATTACGAATAAATTTGCAAAAGTGAACATATAAGGTTTTGCATTATAGGAAATCATCCACTTTTGCCAAATAAAACCATGACCCAACTCCATCCCTCTGACCCCCATTTCGCTTCGCAGTGTTTAGAGCGTCCATCCAATTTCCAAAGGACTTTCTTAATTACAGATATCTGAGTCTATCTTATCTCACTTCATCAACAGTCAGTCATATTTGTTTACATTTTTATCAAATAGTTACTACTAGCGACTCCATGCAAATTCGCGGTCTTATTGCAAAGTTCGTCATATAGTTACTACTAACGCCCTCAGCAATGAAAAGAATTTTGCGATAGGGATGGAACTACACATCACGACCAATTGTTACATTCAATGAATGCTTTAGGAAAAACTTCGAAGTTTCGCCGAAATGTCAAGTTTTTAATTGTTTTTGAAAAAAAAATTGACGTAAAACTGTGCTCTGTTTTCGAAAAATAGTTTCATTCTCGAAAAAATTAATTGGACTTCTTTTGGTGGTATGTGCCCTGCCCTGCCCACGCCACGGTGTGCTTGAACCACGTCGAATTAAAAATTGTGTGATGTAACCCAGATTTTTTGGCAGAATATTGTCTCTTGAGTCATAATGAAACTTTTTTGTTCCAGAACTTTAAAAAGTCGGCGGTGACTTTTTGAGAAAATTGATGAAAATGTAGTTTTCATACATTTCCGAGTCTGAAAATGAAAAAAAAATAATGTTTATTTCTCGTAGTGGAGATTGCCAAATCACATTATAACACTATGTCAGCATTTGTTTGTATGGGTATACAAATGTAAGAATGACGGAAGAGACATATTCTGTCAAAAAATCTGAGTTACATCACATTTCTAACATTAGTTTTCTCGAAATTTTTGTAAGGATAGCAACCGGTTGACCTCGATAGAGTTTCTAATTCTCTCCAAGATATTCCATGGATTTACCGGCCACCATGAGCATTTACTTCAAGTACGAGTAAAGGTGAGCATAGTGGCTGATGAACTAGCTAGATCTGGGGCGCTAAAAAGATTTATAGGACCTGAACCATCGATAAGAACTCCCCACTTACACTCAAAAAGCATCATCAAAATGACGAGGGAACGAAAATTCATAAGTAATTGGCAAAGTATCCCAACATGCCGCCAGGCGAAGAATTGTATCAGAATATGCAAAAAGAACTCCAAATTTCTCCTAAACATAAGCCGCACGGGATTAAAAATTTTCACTGGAGTGATGACAGGACATTACGGCTTTAACAAACATCTAAATACAATCGAAAACGATCTGACCCTGGTTGCGATCAATGCGGACACCACACAGACAGAGCCGAACACTATCTGTGCAACTGTCCGGCATTCATCACGATAAGAAGAGTTCATCTAGGCGGTTACACAATTAGGTATGACAGTATAAAAAACATAGAACCCAAATACAACCTGAATTACATTAGTAGCTCAGAAAGGTTTGAGGCAACAGCCAATGTGTAGACTCACAGCTACGGAGGCCCCCGTGTGTGTTTTACCGAAAGGTGAAACAGCTGCATCTTAATAAAAAAAAGGTGAGCAAGTGCATAAGCAAAGCGTATATTGTTGCCCACGCTACCTATTCGATCTTGCTTCTTTTTCACTCACACACAACAATCATAAGGGGCTGTCCCTAAATTACGTAACACCAAAATGGCCATTTACCCCCTCCCCATCCTCGGTGTCATAACTCGTAACAATCACTCGAACCCCCCCCCCTGTTACGTAACAAAATTTAAGAAATATCACAGAAAATGGCTATTATGCACAATTTCGTTCAACGCTACACCATCTTATGATTTGTCGAAAATGACAAGAAAAACTTGAAACTGATGACATGACTCCAAGCAACAGCACATAAGATGTGATCACAAAATAGTTACTCGTGTTCAATTTTTGAGAAAATGTAAAATAAAAATATAGGTTTGTGGTAGAAAAGGTTTGTTACGTAACATTGCTACGAACACCACCCCCCCCCCCCTTAGGGACAGGCTTAATGAAATGAGACAAAAACTTTTGTTGTCAACGCTTCAACAGATAAAATGCATGTGTGTGAATGATACGACAACATGTAATAAGTGTTACAGTGAAAGAGAAAGAAAATTTTCTATAACTGTGTTTTGAGTCATATGAGAATAAGCACTTGCTTACAGTGTATTTTTTTTTAAATTGCCAATGAATTAGACTTGGCTCAAGCACACCGTGTGTCAATTGCGTCAGTTAGGAATATTGACGACAAAGAACTCGATATGATTTGTGTTAGTATTTGGTTAGCGCCAGCCGCGCCCGCCGGTGCAACACACGCTGACTTCCAGGGCTAGCCAGGGCTAAATACCCCAACGTAGAGATTTGTTGGGGTGAACTAACTTTTGAAATTACTCAGAATTTTGTCGATTGGTGACGCCGCATACAAAAACTTTTAATCGGAATCAGTCGTGTGTTTTGTGGTTTTGCCAATAAAAATATGTTGGAAAAAAAGAGATAATCTTGAAAACAGCAAAACACGTAAATTTAAAAACACACAGCCGTATAATGAGAGTATTTTTGAAACCCAAAGTTATGCCTAGTCCATGCTACGAAAAATGGAGTGTACGTAACCATTTCTTTATGTGAATATCCTTTTTATAACAATAAAGTGACCCCGCTATCATTTTTTATTTTGATTGAATAATCGTGATTTGGTTGTTAGGCTTGGAGTTATGGTCGAAAGTGTGTTTTTAACTATAAAAGTTTGTCGATGCTTTAAGTCGAGTTAGTGACGTCCAATTTCAATGAACCCTTTTGCAATTGATAGGGAATAGACTAGGTGTGACCCATAGTAAAAAATGGAAGAACACCAGTTTATAGTTTGATAGCTATAGTCCTTTCAACGAGCCTTTATCAATAAAATTTCGTTATTGCGACAAATTGAGTAAATCAAGTCCTAATTTATTAGAATTAATTTCACCGAAAGAAGAAAATGAAGAAATTGATACTTGATCAGATAATACTAACAAAATTATATTGACATCATTGAAGTCTAGGGGCATGACTCAACCTTAAGGCGGGGCCAAGTAATATAGATTGACGGTTCCCGTAGATTTACTTTCGCTGGGCTAACCCTTGCTGCCTCTTCCACCGAGCTCAAATTGATTGGTTAATAAATCAATAGTTTATAGCGCTATTCAAAGTGGTCTCTTGTGGCTAGTGTGTTGTCAGCTTAATGTCATTAACTTATGCAATATTTACTGTGCTCGTAAAGCGATAAACAATGTCACCTGCAAGTGTAGGAGTGTACATACTTATTAACGTAATTTAGTTCATTTAATAGAACTCAGTGGCAGTGATTACACCAAAGCATTTACTTTGGAGAAACAAGAATGTTGACAAAACGTTTCAATTTCTTGTTCAAACTATTTCAACTGTGTGGCTTCGCACCAATTAATGTATCAGGAAAAGATGGGAAATCGAGCCTCTTTGCCGACAATATGGTCAACTTCGCTTCGGGCGTTCTGAACACAATGCTTGCACTTTCTATAGCATGTTACCTTTTGATTTATCCGCATTTCGGGTTAGGTGGTCCTATTCACGGTATTATTGATATGGCTTCGCTCGTCGGTTTGTCACTCATCGTTATGACTGGAAACTATTCGAATTTCTTTAAAAAAATTCTTTATCGGAGAATGAATTACGAAATTGTTCAGATAGAACAAAGAATTTACACAGATGGTGATTTGGAAACACGTGTTCTCAGTGTATTTAGACGAAAGGTTTTGCTAATTTATTTCCTATTCTTCCTTTCACAAGGACTCGTTTTCTATGAAGCATCACTCGCTTCATCCGGAGGTATGACATCTTCATTTTTCACATCCCTCTTTCGATTCACAGTTCCAACGTCCGTTTCACACATCATTATGTACTGTGACATCCTAGCTAATTTTTTACGTCGACTTAATGTGAAACTAAATGATTCGTCCTCATCTTTGCAAGCAACCAGCAAAGTTGACTTATTACGAAATATGAAAGAAGTCCACAAAGACATATGGAAAGTGTTAGTTCAATTGAATGAATATTTCGGTTGGAATCTACTAGTTATTGTTATCAATTCATTTGTGTACATTACGAATGAATTGTATTGGATCTTTATTTCACTGCACAAAGAAAACGATAAACTTGGAGTGATTGGTAGGTATTAGAGAGATTGCGCTTTTGACTTATCTCTATAAGTCAACGTGAAACTTAGGATTTATAAGTTATAAGTAAATTTTCAAAAATGTCAATTTTGATCATTTTTGAATTTATTTTAATGTTTTTTGAGTTTTTTTCAATTTTTAAAAATTTACTTATAACTTATAAATTATAAGTTATAAGTTACTTATCACTTATAAATCCTAAGTTTTACGTTGACTTATAGAGATAAGTCAAAAGCGCAATCTCTCTATTTTAGTGTATCGGCGCCTGTAAATGAGTTGATTACTATTCCTTTGTGATTTAACATCAATTTGCAACAGAAATTTTATGTCAAAATTCTCACACGTTCACAATTTCATATTTTTTTTTTGCAATTAATTCCATTTTTTGTCGCTAAGCGTCGCACCCATTTTCGAAAATCACCAATCCACGCTTTTCGTACGGCATCGGCTTATGTCAAAGTATACAACATTTCATGACGAAATTCTTGATATGTCTTGCGACGACAAATTGTGTTCGTATAATTTGACAAGTCGACGACATCGCACTAAACACAAGAGTAATGTTTTACTAGTACGATCATCATGAAATTCTCTATACACAGTATTTTTACGTAGCCCCTAACATTTTCAAAATCGACGGTCGTTATTTTGAACTGCAATAAAAAAATCGGCATAAGTGTGAGAATTCACGTCATCCGATGGTTGTTAACAATTAAAAGTGCCGTAAATTGGGGTGAATTGAGGGGTGAATAGGTACAGAGTTGCGTTTCTATGTTTCTATGTAATTTCTGTGGCGTCATTTTTGCGTTATCATTTTTGTGAATATATATTTATGACGTCATTTTTGTAACGGTGCACAAACGGACGGACGGACAGTAAGGGTGGAAACATAAAGTAGATATCGCTACTTCATAAATGCTTTAGAAAAAATTCGAAGTTTCGCCAAAATTTCGGTTTACCAAAATTTTGAATTAAGGAAAATTAAAATTAAACGCAAAATTATAGCCTGTTTTCGAAAAAAATTGAAATTTTCGAAAAAGAGTGAAATTCTCGGAAAAATTAATTGAATTTCTTTTGATGGTATGTGCTAATTGCATGAGTTGGGAGTATTGTTTTTTAACTAATAGGAATGCTTATTAATATTTTCTCGATGACTTGTTCTGTTTCCTTAAAGAAAACCACTCAATTTATAAAATTATAATTTTAATTAATTAATTAATTAATTATTATAATATATTTTCTTCGATTTTTTTTAATCAACTCGTTAATAGTCGAAAATAAAGAGCCTGCTATCATTCAGTTTGATGAAAAAAATTGAAATTGCATTTTCGAGGGGTGACGCACTTCTGCGGTTTATGGAATAAATGGGAATAAATAAAATAAATATTGGAATAAATGATATTTTTTTCAAATTCGTCAAAACCTCAAATATACTTGATTTTGATGGCAACGCACACAACAAACCATACTTATGTGTCAAAAAGTGAAAAAACTCTCTTTGAAAACTTAAAAGAATTTTTGGAAAAATGGAATAAATAAATTTGTTACATTTATTCCAAAAAAAGAATAAATTTTAATCTCAAGATGCTCAAAATGCTTCATAATTTGTGCAAACCTTTTTTTGAACTTACTTGTCTAACTTGTGGTGTGTTTGGTTCAGATATTTCGCAAAAACAACAAAAAAACTTTGGGAATAAATTGAATAAATGAAGTGCGTCACCCCTCGTGCATTTTACAAAATCCCGAAAAGCGTGATTCGCGCTCTTTTTCCACACAAATTCCACATAGAGTGTGAAGTTAGTGATGAAATATTATCGCAGAATTTTACGATAAAATGCAAAATTCTGCAATAAAATCACATATATTGCGATAAAAAATTAAATCTGTTGTAAAATATTGTCGTTTGAGTGTGTTGGGATCAAAAGTAGGTCTTTTCCATCTGTCAAAGTGACGTTTTAAACGTCAAACAAAAATTTTTTTTGAAAGTCAGATAATCTTTTATTTTTCCTCAATTCTGATGCTAAAATAGAATCGTGGAAAAATAAAGTCATCTCACTAATTCAAAAAAAAATTTTCGTTTGACGTTTAAAACGTCACTTTGACATATGGAAAAGATCTACTTTTGATTTCAATTAACGATGAAAAGCAAAGGGCTGAGGCCTGCTTGTTTATAAAAAAAAAAAAACGATGAGCTTTGAAACTGGATCATTAGTTAAAACACCTTGGGATTCCCTATTGGCGTCGAAGAACTAATGACGTTATTAGGTTTACGGCAAACTGTGTGAGTATTTTGTTGCCGGTGCCACACACGCAGATTTCCAGGGTTAGCCAGGGCTAAAGCCTCCAACATAGAGATTCGTTGAAGCTTAGCAGTCTACGGGATTCGTATCGACTTTTGGACTCTAAAATTTTGGACTTTATCGTTTTACTATCAAACTCGAAACCGTATCAAAATCAAGAGAAAAATTTTGTCGATAGGTGACGCGGCTAGTACAGAAACTTTCAATCGGAATGTAATGATAGTTTTGAGTATTTTTGAAAATCAAAATATGTCTGTGCGACGGGAAATTGAGTGTGTGTAACCGTTTTTTTATGTCGATATTCTTTTTATAAAAATATTCTTTTTATTCCGATTGAATAATCGTGATTTGGTTGTTAGGCTTGGAGTTATGGTCGAAAGGTCGTTTTTAACTATAAAAGTTTGTCAATGCCATAAGTTGAGTTAGTGACGTCCAATTTCAACCAACCTTTTTACAATTGATAGGGAGTAGACTAGGTGTGACCCTATAGTCCTCTCAACGAGCCTTTGTTAATAAAATTTCGTTATTGCGACAAGTTGAGAAAATCAAGTCCTAATTTATTAGAATTAATTTCACCGAAAGAAGAAAATGAAATCGATACTTGATCAGATAATACTAACAAAATTATATTGACATCATTGAAGTCTAGGGGCATGACTCACCCTTAAGTCGGGATCAAGTAATCAAGATTGACGGTTCCCGTAGATTTACTTTCGCTGGGCTAACCCTTGCTGACTCTTCCACCGAGCTCAAATCGATTTGTTAATTAATCAATAATTTATAACGCTATTCAACTTGGTCCGTTGTGGCTAGTGAAAAGGTGAACGGTGCGTAAAATTTCACGCTTCTTGTTTGTTCTAATTAACGGGTCAACTCAATGTCATTAATTTATGCAATATTTACTCTGTTCGTAAAGCTGTAAATGTCACCTGCAAGTGTAGGAGCTAACTTACTTATTAATGTAATTTAGTTCATTTAATATAGAACTCAGTGACAGTGATTACGCTAAAGCATTTACTTTGGAGAAACAAGAATGTTGACAAAACGTTTCAATTTCTTGTTCAAACTATTTCAACTGTGTGGGTTCGCACCAATTAATGTATCAGGAAAAGATGGGAAATCGAGCATCTTTGCCGACAATATGGCCAACTTCGCTTCGGCCGTTCTGAACACAATTCTTGCCGTTTTTATAACATGTTTCCTCTTGATGTATCCGCATTTTTGGCTCGGTGGTGCTATTCCTGTTATTTTTCATACGGCCGCACTCATCAGTTTATCACTCATCGTTATGACTGGAAATCATTCGACTTTCTTTAAGAAGTTTCTTTATCGAAGAATAAATTACGAAATTGCTCAAATTAAACTAAAAATTTACACAGATGCACCTATGGAAACACGTTTTCTCAGTGTATTTAGACGAAAAGTTTTGCTAATTTTTTTCTTATACTTCCTTTCACAAGGACTCGTTTTCTATGAAGCATCACTCATTTCATCCGGGGATATGCTATCTTCGAGTTTTGTATTCCTCTTTCGATTCACACTTCCACTGTCCATTTCACATGTCATTATGTACTGTGACGCTCTAGCAAATTTTTTACGTCAACTTAGTTTGAATCTGAATAATTCGTCCCAATCTTTCCAAGCAACTAGCAAGGTTGAGTTATTACGAAATATGAAAGTAATTCACAAAGACATATGGAAAGTGTTGGTTCAATTGAATGAATATTTCGGATGGAATCTACTAGTTATTGTCATGAGTTCATTCGTGTTCATTACGAAACAACTGTATTGGATCTTTATTTCATTGCACCAAGAAAACGATGAACTTGGAGTGATTGGTAGGTATTGTAGGGCATCGGCTTCTGTCAATGGATTGATTATTTTTCCTTTGTGATAACAGGAATGTGCAGAAAGGTATTTTATGTCAAAATTCTCACACGTTCAGAATTTCATATATTTTTTGCAACAAATTCCATTCGTTGTCGCTAAGCGTCTCACCCATCTTCGAAAATCACCAATCCTTTTAATACTTCGGCGGCGTCATAATGAAATCCTTAATGTGTCTAGCGACGAAAAACTGTATGCTCTTGTAACACTTCATCATGAATCCTCCTATTCTTTGACGTAAGCCGACGACGTCTCACTAGACATAATACGTATGTTTTACTAGTATGATCATGGTATAAATTCGGTGATAGTGTAGATACATTGACCGAAGCCGATGTCGTAATAAATTGGACTTCGTAAGAATGCGCACAATGTGTTTTGGCTGTTTTATTTGGTTGACAAAGAATTTTCAAACGAATCCTCTGATGATTTGATATGATTTTGATAAGATTTTCTTCACCGTTTTCGATAGTTTGTAAAGAATTTTCATCGATTTCAAGAATTTTCTTTTATAATTTTGTGGATTTTTTTAGATTTCTAAGGATTTTTTTTGTAGTTTTCTTTGGAAACTTGAAGATTTCCAGTTTTCGAAAAGTTTCAATGGATGGAAATGGAAGGATTTTTTTAATGACAAAAAAATTTCTAGAAATATCCACCCTACGATATGTTTACAGTAGATTAGTACTAATACTTGCACATTAGCAAGATATTTTAACAATTTTCAGAAGGAGCAATTTCATTTGTGTATGGCGTCACTGGTTTATTTCTTCTAGTCAACTCATGTCAGTCGTGCTCATTAGAGGTAATTTTTCATTGATTGTAGATAGGCTTCTAAGATGTGGTTCAAATTTAAGGTTAGGAAGTTCATCAAGCATATCGAACAATATCATTTTTGGTCTTCAGACAACGAAAAATTGCTAAAACTGGAAATTTTTCACCAAATTAACAATTTTCCTATGGACGTTACAGCGTCTGAATTTTTTCGTATAGATAGACAGCTTTTCGGAAATGTAAGTTTCAGTTGATGTGACGCTTTTAGTACTAGGAATGACAGGTAAAACTACGCCTTCATAGGTTCTCACTAGCTGCTGTTTGTACATAATTACTTTCATTCAATTCTACATAGCCGGTGAAAAGAAAGCTAATACTCAGACTTAGTTTCGAATATTTTCATATTGTTATTTTAAGTTTTTATGTGGAATTTATGCAGGAAATAATTAATGTGTACTACTATCTCTATTTCATGCGACTTTCATTTGACCTAGTACCTTCTGCGCGCCGACCCTTTACTTTTCGATTTACTCGAATAAGCTAACAAACTTTCAACGTCAAGTTCTTATTTAACGTTTTTCAATTTTCATTTGGCATGTTGGAAGTTTCGTTTTATTTGATGAAACGAGTAATTAACATTCCTTAACCAGAGAAATGATAAGTTGGTACTCCTGTGGCGAGGTAGAACGCTTAAGTGAATGACAGCTGGGTTCCATGGGAGAGAGTTACGTACAAAATTAGGCTGATTCTCTCCCATACAGTCAAGCTGTCTTTCACATAAGCGTTCTACCTCGCCACAGGTGTACCACCTTATCATTTCTCTGTCCTTAACCGAGTCGACTACGTACAAAAGAGCCATCTGTTGTATGCTTGGTGAAATTACTTACCTTTGAATGAGAAAAAGCATAAAAATGTGTAAGCATTTTTTCATATTTTTCACTTCTTAGTACAATTTATTATGATGAATAAAACTAATCTTTGAACCTAAAACAGATTTGGGAAATAACTGAGTGTTCTATTTCGTCAAAAATGTCTTTAAAAATAAAACTTCACAGAGCACTGCACATAAAGAAACTAGTAAATACCCCCGGCCCTAGGGGCTACGCGGAGATTTGCGACTTTAATACTAAAATGTATGCAAGGGTGTGCAAAGTTAGATGTAGATGAATAAGAAATGGATGTAGTAGTATTTTAATAGTTACCATAAGATTACGCAAATCTGGTTTTCCCCCGTACTACCATTTTCCCGTAAAACCGTTTTGCCGAACTACCGTTTGCTATATACTATCATTACGTCTGTACTACCGTTTTCCCCGTGCTACCGTTTCACCCGTACTACCGTTTCCACCATACAACAATTTTCCCAGTATTACAATTTTCTCCGTACTACCGACCCCTGTACAAACGTTATCACCGTGCTACTATTTACCCTTACAACCGTTTCTCCCGTCCTAAAATTTCCTTCTCACTACTGTTTTCCGCGTACTACCATTTCACCGTTCTACCATTTCCCCTGTACTATCATTTCTCCCGTACTACCATTCCCCGTACGAACGTTATCACCGTACTACTATTTCCCCGTACAACCGTTTCTCCCGTACAACCGTTTCTCCCGTCCTCCTCACTACTGTTTTCCCCGTACTACCATTTCCCTTGCACAACCGTTTCCAGCGCACTACTGTTTTTCTCGTACAACCGTTTCCCCCGTACTACTGTTTCCCGTACAACCGTTTCCACCGTACTACCATTTTCTTCTCACTACTGTTTTCCCCGTACTACCATTTCCCCCGAGCTGCCCATCATTTTCACCAATACTGTTGACTTCTACTCACAAGACTCTGAGACTTTGCAAAAGAAACCTATCGTCTGTTTATCATACCTTCCCAAATACTTTTAAAACCATAAAAATTGACCCAATGTCCAACTGCCCGACATTTTCACCAATACTGGTGACTTCTACTCACAAAACTCTGAGACTTTGCCGAAGAAACTTATGGTCTGTCTCTCATACCTTCCCACATACTTTCAAAAGCATAAAAATTGACCCATTACCCCCAATACCCAACTGCCCGACATTTTCACCAATACTGGTGACTTCTACTCACAAAACCCTGAGACTTTGCCAAAGAAAGCAATGATCTGTCTCCCATACCTTCCCAAATACTTTTAAAAGCAAAAAATCCAAGATGGCGTCACTTTAACAGCTGGCAGCCATTTTCGCAGGATTCATAAAGATTCTACTCATAAATATCAACAACTTTCCCGAAGAAACCAACTGTCTAAAAAAACCAAAAAAAAATTTAAAATTACATCAAGAAAAAATTTCAATTGAAATCTAGGTAGCATAATTGTTTTTTTGCTATAAAAGGCAATGCAAAACCGCACTTTAATTCAGTTCCTTTGGACTCGTCAAGCAGGTCGGACGCATGTTGGTTCACGCTGGAAATTTGTGACCGACAATTTACAAACAGACAGACAAACTTTTGACTTTTATAATTATAAATTCATATTTCTTGCACTTATCACTTTAAAGAACATAAAACATTGAATTGTTTGGCAATTTTTATTATTTAGATACATTCAAGTCTTTTTGCAATATCTATTCTGTTTGAGACATCTATTATGATACGTACGGGTCTTTGCTTAGAAATAAAATTCTCTCCGCAATATCAAAATGTATTTCTCGCGAACATAGAAATGATGGCTCAACAGAGTCAGCGCTTGAGCTGTCGCTATCATTTCTCTGCAAGCGAAAAAATATAATTCTTCAAGGATTGAAGAAAGAAGGACTTCACTCTTGACCCTTTTGCTCTTAAATTCAACCGCGCGAATAATTGCTACGCTTTAAAACTTATGGCTCACTTTTTCACAGTCGAATTTTAGAGTGAATCCGCTATAATACCTGCCATATTTACTTAACCCTGCCAGTAAAAAAGTCGATATCAGTAAAAACATGCTGCGCGAACCCGAACGAAAGCATCCGTCCGTTGTCGCATGGGACGTATATGAATTTAATGAAATTTTGCGTAATTAGTGACTTATTACTAGAAATTCCCTGAGCTGGCGAGACTGAAGAGAGAGGAGAGATTTCTGACGCATACTTCAATGGGCAAAAAGTTCACTCCAATCAAATAATTGTTTGTGCTAGAGCCAATCTATAGACCGACCCAAAGCCCCAGGTGGAGGTGGAGGTGAAGTAAGATGCATCAAGGTGCACAAAGGTGCACCAAGGTATAGTAAAGTACAGTAAGGTGCACCAAAGTGTAATACGATGCACCAAGGTGCAGTAAAGTGCGCCAAGGTGCAGTGAGGTGCAGCGAGGTGAAGTGAGGTGTAGTGAGGCTTAGTGTAGTAAGGTGCACCAAGGTGAAGTGAGGTGTAGCGAGATGCAGTAATGTGCAGTTACATTTTGGATTTTATATTATAGACTCTTTACTTCCTGTAAACAATAAATCTAAATCGATAGGAAAACACCGCCATTTCTACATTTACCGCATTTGCCTAGCTTGAACTTTGTCAATCATATTGTCAATTTGGAAAAGTAAACAATCACTTGGAACTACTTCAGATCTTGTTTCACTGTTTTTAGGAAATAAAAAGTGATTTTATAAAATGAAATCATGTCATTTGATAAGTATATGTTGCAAAAATCGATATCAATAACAAATAATGTTAATAAGTTTATCAGTGCAAAACATGTGAATTTCTTCGTGTGTTCCCTTCTCAAATCTACTTCCGCAATTTTCTTATTTAAAGTTCAAAGATTGATTTTATTTAACATAAAAAAGTGTACCAAAGTAAATTTAATGAATAAATGCTTACTAAAAACTTTGTTTTTTCACATAAAAAGGTAAATGATTTCAACGAGCATACAACAGATGTCTCTCTAGTAACATATTCTGCTCTCTCAAGTTGTCTGTTTGATTTAATTCACGTATTATTTAGCCGCTCAAATAATTGAGTCTGTTGGTATCCATTTCAACTGTCAAAATGACGTTTCAAACGTCAAAGTAGTTGCTCCTGCAGCTGGACATTTGTCTTCTTTGATAACTGGTAGCGAAACACAGATTCATCGTCTCAGTTTTCTCAACTGCTCGCTTCTTTCAAAACTTTGGCGCTTAAAACGTCATTTTGACAGTTGGACTTTTGATTCAAACAGACTCAATTCAAACCGTTATTTCAATGAAAACTCTATAAAAAAGTGTTTGCAAATTATATAAATATCACATTGTAAAGCATCAAACAAGAGGCTATTAATCTGTTGAATTGAATGCTTTTCCGTTAAAAATTCTCATCTTTTCCTTGAATCTGGATTTTCATCCGGGACGATAATACTATTGACAAATGCTGCAATATATACATTTTTTAGTGATTGTGCTAAAGCTTTTATAGCCAGATGGTAACGTAACATTACGTAAAGATTGTCATCATTTCTAGTGTAATGCCGGCGTTAAAATTGTTATCACCCACGTTTAGTGCCTGACAAACGTGCGTTTTTTGGTCGTTGGACATATTTTGAAATTCATCATTGAAATTCATGTATACTTTGACATAAGCCGACGCCGCATTAGAACCGTAGACTATCTACAATAGGCAATATTAACAAAACGACATGATTTTCGATTTTAATTCACTTGACATTTATGTGAAAGTGTAATATGACGACGCTGTTAATTAATGGCATGTAATTAAGGTGATCGCTGGGAAAAGAGGAAATGATCGTGGAAAAAGAATTTTATCGCAGGAAAAACGCTGGACGTCAATCTCTGAATGAACATTTCGTACCAGGAAAATGTTTGTTGGTCCTTCAATATCTCAGGAACTGGTCTCCGAATTCATTATTTTTCTCTATTAGTACAAGCTGCTTAGTATTAGCTGCTATCAATTTCCTTTTTTCCAGCGATTAAATTCATCTTTTTCCGCGTTCAAATTCTCTTTTTAGAATTTCCTTGGAATCTGTGTTGGAATTGGTTTGCGAGTACTAATGTCGTTATTGGAACGGTACTCTAAAACAGTACAACAGATTTTCTTGTGTGTAACGTCGACGGATTGCCAACTTTATTTCTAAACTTAAAGGCCCTCGGCGTGGTGTGGCGCAAGCGAGAAAATGTATCAAATCTTCTTTTTTTACAAGAAATGTTTAAGTGTTGGATGTGTTTAATAAACGATTTGGTAACCACCATCCGCCATTAATTTCATTGTTTTTTTTGTATATAATAAACTTTTAACTTTACATTATGTATGTACATGACGATCTTCTAACTAACAACGCATTAACAAACTGATAAAACCTAATTTTATTGTTTCTTTTATTCATAAATAGAAAATATCTTAAATTAAAAAATGAAAAAAATTTTTACAGTTTTTAGAATAAAAAATCTTGTTTTGTATATTGATTGATTTGTTTAAAAACAAACAAATGATGATTTGAAAGGAAAAGTAAAAAAAGTAACTCTCTCCATGTGTCTATACGTATTTTAATTTAATTTTTATATTTAACAAGTCTTATTTAATTATGACCGCCATTACGGAGGTATTTTCTATCACCACTTTTAGATCGTGATCTACTTCGACGGGACCGTGGCGCCCATCTATTATCACTTTCACTATCTGAACTTTGGGCACTTTGTGTGCTGCCTTGACTTCTATTCGGTCTTCGATTATTTAATGGGCTATCTTGACCATTAGCTAACAGTCTTAAATTTGAGTTAATTCGATTATTGTACGAATCGGGGCAAGGAGGCGGCGGCGTTGATGGCTCAAATTCTTGTTCCTCTAAGAATTCCATATTAATATTCCGATAATATTCTTCCGTTGGTTCACCGCCTCGGATGAAAAAGTTTTTATCATTCGGTCGACAGCATTCGTACAACACCGAACCACTTTCATAGTCATTTTCCGAATAACAATCTTGATTGTTATCTACATCGGCTGGCATTTGCTGTCGGTCGGATGACCAATTTTGTGGGAATGTTGGTATGGGCGGTGCTTGATTTCCCCAACGGGGTGGTGCCGGTGTTATCCTTCGAGACATTTGCGGTGACATGGCTGCTGGATTCGTTCTTATTGTCATATTGTTTGGTGGCTTGTAAGAACCGTATGGGTGATTCGGTGGCGGGGGGAGCACATCGCAAATATTTAATGGTTCTCGTACGGGGGCATTGTATTCACTAGAACTAGGGCTTGCTGAGCATTTTACGCATGAGTCGTCCGATTGTGCTCCCCTCTGTAATGTAACGGTGGCATACGGTTCTGGAGGCGCCACCACGTGATTATTTTTAGGTAAAATTGTTTGAGTTACTTCAGCGTATTCGGAGGGTATTTGTGGCGGGGATATTGTGTGCATCGGCTTAAGTAAAGTATTTCCATGCAACCAAAGGGAGTGCTGCTTATCAGGTAGAGACGTTGTTAATGAAGGCCCTGTCCCAGATTTACAAAATCAATAAATAACGAAGTCATTGGAAGATGTAGACCAAAAATTACCTGGGTATGAAGCCTTCATGATTCGTTTTTTTGTGCGTGCCCAGAAAATTGTAAATATTGCCCCACTGATCAGGCAAAGGCCTAATATACCAAGGGCCAGTCCAGTCATTCCAGATGTGGTCCACCCACTAGATGCTGGGTCACTTCTGTAAAAAAGATGTTTTCAATTCAATTAACTTTTGGGAAATGCTAAGAAATGATTAACAGCTCGAGAACACCTCGATAACGTAATGACTAACATGTCTGCTTGCTACTATGAGGTTGAATGTGTTGGTTCGAAACTCAACCGCATACGGATTTGTTAGATTTGTAAACAGAGTAAAACTGATTGAATCGGTTCAACTCATGTGAAGTTGAGTGTAGCGCCATCGTACGACTCACCGGTGGAAGGAATTGGGAGGATCCTGTATTCTACTTCTATTAGGTTCGTTCCTAGTACATCTCATAGATAATAGATGCTGACATGATGATGCTCATAGATGCTGCCAGTCCTGGGTTGTCAAATGGTGTGTTAAGCGCAATATAGTACTCCTTATGTACCTTAGCCTCTGTCCACCTACTCCTACATCCTATCCTACCCGTGGTGACACCTGTTATAGTGAGCAACCCCACGAACGATCAGGTAACCAACCCTGGTGTAGTAGTGTGGGTCACTTAGCTGAAGGATGAGGGGGGCTGTCTTCGGGTAGTACCTAGACGCTACGTTTAGAGAGGGCTGAAGACAGCTAGGCGCTATCAAGATGGGATGGCGGCTTAGCATGGTGGCGAAGGATCTCGACGGTAAGAGACAACGGCAGCATGCAAAGTCCTAGTCAGATGGACTACCATCATTCACCAGTGCCACGGGCACATTAAGACCAACGCCAGTGCGGTCTTAATTACGGCATACTGGCAAAGCATTGAACACGGACAAGGAATATCGACCAGCGGATGAAATTTTAGACAAGGGCTGACAACTGTGGTATTCCACTACCTTAATAAGGAAAGGTGACATCTTCACGAAACGGCTAGTGGGCTAATATCATGGTTGCCCCCGTCCCGGTAAAACCTTGGCAGGCCTCCAAGTACGTTCGAAAGCTCGTCCTGTGAAAAGGAGGTGTAGGCTCAGATGAACATTCCTGACTAATACCGATCTGGCTCTGAACGCGGTGCCCCATGAAGGACCGTGTCAACCCTAGCATGGTCTCACTGCTTGCATAGATAACCATGAGATCACGAAGGTAACTACACAGTCGAGTTGGAGACAGCGGCTTGGAGGGGGGACCCAACAGCATGGAATTAGGAAAGGAAGGGAAGGAGTTAAAAGAAAATCAACAAGAAAATCAACAGGGAAATCAGCAGAGGAAATCGGAGGATCAGCGGATGGATCAATCGAAGGTTCAGCTATTTGACGTGTTCGCAAGACGATCGAAAGTGGCGAGGTCGCCCCCGGGAAGGGAAGCGAGAAGTATAGAGGTTATCCACACAGACGTTCTCCACAACGACGACAACGATGAACCAAAGCAGACAAAATTGGAGCTAGTTAAAAAGATGGTGAAAGAGTTACACGAATTTATACAAAATAAAAATAACGTGCACAAAGACATTAAGACGAAGGTGATCAGCATTCGAGCCTGCCTAAACGAAGTGGAACAGGAAGATAAGCCGTGGAGGATGCGGAGATTCGAAGCAAATTACAAGAAGGCGAGAGCAGGCATTGAAGTCGGCGAAGTTACTGAAGTTGGCGAAGGTATCGAGGTGCTAGCCACCCCGCTCTCGACAAAAAGAAGACAAACACCGGATATTACGCCCACTCCAAGAAGCGCGGCAAAAAGGAGTAAAAGGGACAGGAGAAACAATGAAAGGACCACAAACAGACTGGATGCACAAACACCGAAGCCCAGTATAAGCGAGTGGAGAGAGGTGAGAAAAAAGAAGAAAGGGAAGAGCGAGAAGCAAAAGCTTAGAAGTCTGAGACCTAAAGCTGATGCTCTAATAGTGGCGGCAGAAACAGGAATGACGTACGCCGATATCCTCAAAAAAATTAAAGAAGACCCAGACCTCAAGGACCTGGGTGAAAATGTCTCGAGAATAAGACGAACGCAAAAAGGCGAAATGCTGTTTGAACTCAAGAAGGGCCCAGAAATTAAAAGTGCAGATTATAAAGAACTAGTCAAGAAGTCACTGGGCGAAGCAGCAAAAGTGAGAGCGTTGTCCCACATGACCACGATTGAATGTAGGTATATGGACGAAATCACGACAAGCGAAGACCTTCGAAAAGCCCTGAAAGAGCAAGGAAATATAAATGACGAGATAGATTCCATGACGATACGTATGAGAAAAACGAGAGACGAACTCCAAACGGCGGAAATAAAACTTTCAGTGGACGCAGCGATTAAGATTCTGAAAATCGGCAAGATAAAGGTGGGCTGGTCCGTATGCCCGTTGAGGGAAACCCATCAGTTGGAAAGGTGTTTTAAGTGCATGGACTTTGGACACCAAGCAAGGAACTGCAAGAACGAAGATAGATCCAAGTTGTGCAGGAGATGTGGGGGAGAAAACCACCTAGCAAGAGATTGCACGAAACCACCAAAATGCCTGCTGTGCACGGCAGAAAATGACCACGTGACGGGTGGAGCGAGATGCCCAGTCTATAAACAGGCGCTTAAATCAAAGACGGGA
>CM055403.1:69632843-69647884 GCA_029228625.1 Pseudolycoriella hygida
ATGCTGCCAGTCCTGACATACGGAGCCGAGACTCTCACAATAACCAAAGCATCAGCGAACAAGTTGAGAGTTGCACAAAGAGCCATGGAAAGGGCAATGCTAGGAATCTCTTTCAGAGACAAGATAACAAACGAGTGGATCCGACAGCAAACGAAAGTCACCGATGTCATGGCACGAATAGCGTCGCTAAAATGGAATTGGGCCGGGCATATAGCCAGAATGTCCGATGATCGATGGACGAAAACAATTATGCAATGGCGGCCCCAACGAAACGACCAATGGGACGTCCACCGGAAGGATGGACCAACGACATCAAAAGAACGGCAGGCACGAATTGGCAACAAGTGGCAGTGGAATGGGAGAAATGGCGATCTATGGGGGAGGCCTACATCCAGCAGTGGATACATTAAAGGCTAAGAAAGAAGAAGAAGAAGACATCTCATAGATGGCACTGGGCTTGTCGCACAGTAAAAACCTTCCGGTAATAAAAGGATCTCAAAAAGTAAAACCACAAACAGCAAAAATAATAAATAATCTGGCGATTCCACACTGAGACGGTGGCGATTCCACACAGAATCGGTGTCAATTCCACACCGAATCGGTGGCGATTCCACATCGAATCGGTAGTGATTCGACATCGAATCGGAGGCGATTCCACACCGAATCGGCTTCGATTCCACGCCGAATCGGTTTCGATTATACACCGAATAGGCTGTGATTTCAATTGATGTACATCGATCTAAATCGATCTAAATCGATTTAGATCGATCTAAATCGATATACATCGATCTAAATCGATATACATCGATCTAAATCGATATACATCGATCTAAATCGATAAACATCGATCTAAATCGATATACATTGATCTAAATCGATATATATATCGATCTAAATCGATATACATTGATCTAAATTGATCTAAATCGATATACATCGATCTAAATCGATATACATCGATCTAGATCGATATACATCGATCTAAATCGACATACATCGATCTAAATCGATCTAAATCGATCTAAATCGATATACATTGATCTAAATCGATATACATCGATCTAAATCGATATACATCGATCTAAATCGATATACATCGATCTAAACCGATATACATCGATCTGAATCGATCTACATCGATCTATATCTATCTGAATCGACTTTCATCGGCATGTGTCGGCAAACATTGATTTAAATATATCTAATCTCAATCTAATAAGGGTTTTGCGTTTATTGCAAATATGCTGACGTCGCAGAAAGATCTAGCCTCTAGCCCTTCATGGGTTGCTTAGGCATATATGGACATCCATAAAGTACGTACGCCAAAAATGACGGTTTTTAGACCCCCTTTCCTCTCGTACGCAAAAATGTATTTACATACAAACACGTGCTTTTAAATTTACTTGTTGTGCTGTTTTCAACATTATCGACATTATCTCGTTTTTCAATGTATTTTTTCTATGGCAGACCTTGAAAACAGCTGAAACTTGACAACAAGTAAATTTATAAGCACACAACCGTATGTGTGCATTTACAATTTTCTCTTTACATCCAATAATTTAACTTGTTTTCTGGGAACGCTATGGCCGGATTAGATTTTAAAATAATTCACTATAACTTTTTTCAATTTTTTCGCTGTGAATATACTTGTATATTTTCTGTAACACTCGAGATGTTTCCTGTCTCAAGTTTTTCTTATAAACTCATTCTTGTGACGATGCTTTACCCAAGCAAATTTATTTTCCACTGACTCAACTAAATTGGTCCCTTAACGAAACGGAACGAACCAAGAGTGAATATAAGTCAAGATTCAATAAAAATAAATAAAATTAATTTTAACAATTGTGTTCGTTGCTTTCTATTATGAATTTACGGTCATTTGATTGTCCGTGCTCAAACATAATTTTGCATATCAAGCTTTTCCTAAAATCGACAACGATTCAATTCATATTCAACACATGAGAACTACAACTGAAGAGTGAGAAAAACGAACGTTGAATTGACGTGTAATGAACGAACACAACAATATTTCGAAAAAAAAGAAGCTTCTCTGCGGGGGGAAATTATTACCAAAAGCTCGTCCCAGAAACTATTTTTAAGAAACTTCATTTAAATCAAACATTTTTTATTCAATTCTTAATCCAAATTTCTATCAAGTGATGCCAACTTGGCGCAGCTGTTTTTGATAGTTTTCCAGCAACATTATGTTGCATTCTTGTTTTTTCATCGGTGATTCACAGGTGAATCATCAGTGATTGCTCGGTGAATCATCGGTAATTCCCCGGTGAATCATTAGTAATTCCCCGGTGAATCATCAGTAATTCCCCGGTGAATCATCAGTGATTCTCCGGTGAATCATCAGTGATTCTCTGGTGAATCATCAGTGTTTCTCCGGTGAATCATCAGTGATTCTCCGGTGAATCATCAGTGATTCTCCGGTGAATCATCAGTGATTCTTCGGTGAATCATCAGTGATTCTCTGGTGAATCATCAGTGATTCTCTGGTGAATCATCAGTGATTCTCCGGTAAATGATCAGTGATTCTCCGGTGAATCAAAGGTGATTTCCCGGTGAATCAAAGGTGATTTCCCGGTGAATCAAAGGTGATTTCCCGGTGAATCAAATGTGATTTCCCGGTGGATCAAATGTAATTCACCGGTGAATCAAAGGCGATTTCCTGGTGAATCCTCTGTGAATCCCCGGCGAATCATCTGTGAATCGCCGGTGCACGTGCACAGACGGACGGACGGACAGTATGGGTGAAAATATAAGTAACCAATCGATAACGTGGTTGATAGACATCTATTGACTGTTGGCCAAAAGAAACCGTGGGCACGCACAATAGGCCCATCTAAGGCTTAGGTGCAGGATAATCTCTTATCTCCCACTTATTCTAATCCAATAGGAGTAATGACGCTTATTTCTAGCGGCGACGTTATCGCACTTACCCTTGATGGTCATTTTTAGCGCAGTATTAGCGACCTTGCATCAAGCTGATAAAATATTCATAACAATTCACTTGTCTTGTATAAAAAGAAGAATTGCAAGGAAATGCCATAAACTTGGCTAAAATTTGAAAATTATTTTTTTTAATATTTGGATGGTGACAATTTCCGAAAATCTAAATTACGAAACGCTGATTCACATAAGTTCCAAAAATTGAGCTCTAATTCGATTTCGTTCGAGTTTTGGCAGTGATTTCCCCCTCATCGGAGCAGAGTAGATAAAATAAAAGCACTTTTGTACTTACTTTGGTGGTCTGGAAATAAATGACGGGTCCATGTGCAATGGAGCTGGTTCACTGTATGGCCCCAAACCTCCCGACGTTAATGGAGCCACTCGTGCTATGTAACGGCCACCCGGACTCAAACTATTTATCACGACAGATTCTACCGATGCATTCAATGACAATTGTCCGAGTAGTTTATTGGTAACATTTGATTTAATTTGAATCTGTTCAAATGTTTAATTAAAATGGTGCATAAATGATACGAACACAAGAACAATGGCATAAAATGAACAAAACAAAATATGTTTTACCTTGTATCCAGTTAGTTCTCCATTCAAACTATTTGATGGCGGTGGTGACCACCTAACATATGCTGCAGTGTTATTTATGACACCCACCCGAACGTCGGTTGGTGGTGAAGATGGAACTCCATCCATAGTTCTTGCTGTAAGAGGATATGAGCTTACAGTTGGTATATGAAATGAATATTTCACCCCACATTACCTTTTCGTATATTTGAAACGGAACCACCCAGCCCATTGGGAACTGATGCAAATACTTCATATTCCGTATGAGCAATGAGGTCGGTGATACGATGTTCCTTACTGTCAATCATAGCCGTTGCGGTTTGGAAATCTTTTGACGAGCTCGGCCGGTAGTGCAATGTAAGAGTTCTCGATGGTATGCCGTCTGTTGTTTCCCACGAGACATCCAGTGAGTGTGCAGACGATGGTGTTATTGAGTTGATTATGATGTTTTGGTCGGATCCCCAACGTGTTAGAGGTGGTTGAGGTATATTCGACCCATCGTTACCACTTCGTACACGTACAAAAATACGTTTAACTGTGCTACCAGCTTCATTCAATGCGGCACAAGCATACCATCCCTGTGGAACAAAATTCAGTAATTTATTTCCTCTTTCTTTTCTGATGACCTAAGCAGTAAATATATGTTGGTGGAAATGAGATAATAATTCAAAAATTAATTACGGTCAAATAATGGGAATAATTAATTTTGACCAAAACTAAACTTTCTTTAACAACTATGCTGCCTTATGGACGATGGGGATATCGAAAGGGACTAAATGTGTTAAATAATGTAGGCGAAATTGACAAAGAAAGTGAATGTGGAAAGACCGGTATATACAGTTTCGGCTAAATGATTTGATGATTTTATGTAGGCTGCCGTATAATCAACGTCATTCAGGTAAAAAGTTATTTAATTGGTTTAGCATTTCACATTATGTGCTACATTTATCAAAAGATGTCATATTCGAGTAATGGATGCTTCATATCTGGTTCACAAAATCATTAGTTTCGGTTAACGATTTTTGGGAGGAAGAAAGGGAAGGAAATTTTTCACAAGTGCTGAAAAATCATGATTCCAGTGAGACACAAGCGCATTATAGAATATTACTTCCATATCACAATTGGTGGCGCTAGTCCCCGGGGTAACAATGATGGTAGGGACTCAAACTGTAACTATTTTGCCTGCGTTTAACGTCACAAAAAAGAGCAAAAGAGAAAGAAGACATTCACATACAAAAAATTCAACACTAGCGCCACCTATCGACCGCCTATTTTCTATGTATGAGCGGTTCATCATTCGTTTTAATTTTTTTTTTTTTTCAAATTTCGCACTTTCAGCACTTGTCACTACTAATCGGGTGACCCAATGAACTTCATTTGATATCTCTTATGTTTCCCTCTCACTCAAACTCGTCACAGGTGTTAAGAGCACGTTGCTAAAATGTGAACTGTCAAATTTGCGATGTTTTTTGTAGAACAGAATCCTGCGTAAATAACAAATTATTCAAAATTGTAGCTCATGTACTGTGAGAGGAAGACTCTTACACGAATAATAGATGAATCAGAATTCAAAAAGTTTAAGCATGAAGGCAAAAATGAAATAACATCGCAATTAAAGTTGGAATGATAGGATTTTCCAGACATTCATACTCAAACTTTTTAATTCTGATTCATTTATTTTTCGTGAAAGAGTCATCCTCTCACAATACATGACCTAAAATTTTGAATAATTTGAGATTTACGAAGGATTCTGTTCTAAGAAAACATCGCAAATTTGACAGTTCACATTTTGCGACGTGCATCTCAGAGAATCTATAAAGGGATGTGTTATGCAAACAGTAGATGTTTCGGAATTTAAAATTGATGATCACTGCCTTAGAAATATGCATCGAAAAAACATCGCAAAACATAGAACTGTCAAAATATCTGACACGCTCTTAATCAAACTCTACCAACTGCAAAATGGTAAAATAGTAAAAAAACACAAACCTGGTCTTTTTTCGTAACATCCCGCAGTACCAGTTCTCCGTTTTCATTAATTTCCAAGCTAGGCGATTCAGTTGGTGTTGCGGTAGAAAAAAATAGGATGGGCGTTGAATCACTCGATGAACTGTCGTCACTATTGTCATCGATACTTCTTTTCCGTCGAAAATTTGTATCGAATGTCTCCTGATTCACATCTCTCATAATTTGTCGGAATTCCGACACAACGAAATTGCTATTCTGCTCTTGGTTATTGCGATTGATATCGTCTTCGATATACAATTCTGGAATTTGTTTGGCATTCGCATAGCTACTTTGAATTATAATTTGTCTCTTAGTTCGATCATGCGATGAGTCAGTTTCTTTTTTCGTATTCAGTTGGTACGACTCATTTCGTTCGCGTTTTGACCTCAGACTCATTATTTTAGCTTTAGCCAACAACTCTTCCTGAGAGTCTTCTTCCAAAAATTGGGAAACTTCTTCACTAATTTGTTGTGATTGGCCGAGACCAACCCGTTCCCATATAACTCTTGGTTTTGGCCGGCCTTGCGCACGACAAGGTAATTTAATATTTCCGCCTTCCTTCAATTCTACGTCAACTGGTGCTTCCGAAAACGATGGTGTGGCTATAAAAATGCAAATAAGAACTGAAATAATCTTTCTCTGCCAATCAGATTTTTTTTTACAAAATGTTTCAGTATCTTTTATGTTTATGACATTGATATGCTTACCATAAACATAAAGTTTTACACCAACCGACACATTTCCACCCTCGTTGTGTCCTTTGCAAATATATCGACCCTGGTCTTCAGAACGAGCATCTTCTATACGAAGTGTGTTATCTAATAACACTCTTGACCGTCCTTCTGGTAATTTACCATTATCTCGAACCCACGCCACTATTGGTTTTGGGTCGCCAGTTAACTATCGTATAGAAAAATGAATAAAAAATGAAAAAAAAAATATTATGTGAAATGACATGAAGGGAAAATAATAATTTTATTTCGAGGAAATTGGTTTTGTTTATAGTCATTGCTGTATACGTCTACAGCTGTGAAATATGTGGCGTGAAATATCACAAATAATTGGATAACAATATGCTATTCGAAACATAAAAATAAATTTTTATTTTTTGAAATTTTACCAATTTCGGTCGTAATTCGACCAACCCAACTGATGAACTAGATTTTTATGATTAGAAAACGCCGTTCACAAATCACATTGAATTTGGAACTTGGAAATATAAAAAACCTTTCATACTGCCTCTTTGCGCTATATTCAATCTACATACATTGAGCTTACGCTGTGTCTTTGAATGTATAATAAAAAAACTAAGAACGCATATCGCATGCATACACAACGTCCGTTTCCTATTTTAATGCATCTTTCACCCTCCATCCGATTAAACCGCGTTTTCTCATACGCAGTCTCCTTCTTCGAGCGAGACGTCATTTGTGAGCAGCCCCCTATTACGTTTTGATGAGTATCTAACACACACGCAAAAATCATTAACAAATTAACGAAATGGTATTTTTACGCAATCCAACAGTATTTTATTCTATCGAACAGTATTTTATACAATCCAGCACGTTACTCATTTAATGCAAGTAATGCACAAATCCATCGTATTGTATAAAATACTGTGCGAAAGAATAAAAACTGTTGGATTGCGAAGAAAATGTCATTTCATTTAACTATTAATTCTCCTCTTTTTTGCTTGTAGTTTATATGAAACTCCTGTTCAATTCGTTGATTAAGTTCGCGAGAATTTGTTGAAAATTTGAATTTGTTGACCAAACCGAGCGCGGCGGCTACTACTACCATGGTCGGAAGTGATCCTATCAACTTACTCTACAACAAATCAAAAGTTTTTTTTTTGAGCCGCAGCCGCCGCACAATAGATTTTTTCCGAGCTTTAAAAAAATGTGTAGGCATTTAAAATTTATGAAAGAATGTCGTTGATAGCCAGTTATTTTCTCTACAAGAGAAAAATTGGAACTCCTGCGTACAAAGTATCAACGACGAGGAGCATATACTCTTGCAGTAATCCTTTGCAAAAAATCTACTGTGCGCCGCCAAACCGAAGCGCGGCAGCTACTACTCCCATGGGCGACAATGATCCCCACAACTTCTTCTACAACATACCAAAAAACATTTTTTGAGCCACGGCCGCCGTTAAACCGAAGCGCGACAGCTACTACTCCCATGGGCGAAAATGATCTTCACAACTTCCTCTACAACATATCAAAAGTTTTTTTGAGCCCCCGTCTATTTTGCGACGGTCACCCCGATACACTACACACCAAACCCAAAAATTTTCCCTTTGACAATAAACCTCTATCTCGAACACCCAACCTTGTCTCATACAAAGTGTGCTACCAAACACACCACAAACACATACATGTGGGCTTTTTATGGCGCCTCCTTAGAGCCCTGACGCCCAAACGAAGCCGGTTCCCCCTTTTTTAAATGGCGTAGAATGCCCAGCCAAACAGGGCCTATTTTTGAGAATTAATTCCTAAAAATTCCATAAAATTCTTAAAAAATTCCTACAAATTATTTAAAATTCCTAAAATATTAAATCTGAGAATTTAGGAATTTTATGGAATTTTTGGAATTATTCACAACTGAGACAGCATAACAACAATCAACATCATATTCCCAAAAAATTGGCACTGCATTTGAAGATCCCTTATTTATCAAGCCGTTTTCGAGCGGGAGCCAAAAAAGTCGTTTTTCATACAATTGGCCCTGGAACTATCTAACTAACTAACGTAGGATGTTTTCATTAACTTTGGCTTCTATGAAAATGCACTTTTTGTATTGAAAATGATCATTTTCTCAAAGTCATATCTCCGGATGCACCGTGTGCCCATGATTGCACCCTCAGAACGCTGAATAGATATTTTATATCCTCAGTAGCTCTTAAATATATTCGTATGGTAGCTGAACCAATATCCTCCTGAAAAATTTCATATGCCGCTTTTCCGGGAAAATTCTGGAAAAGCCGTAGCATGTGGAATAGTGGTCTAATTGGTAATGCTCGGAGTTGGAGAGTTGGTTTCTTCGGGAAAGTTATAGAGTTTAGTCAGGAGAATTTTTTTGTATCTTAAGAAAATAGCTGCCAACTGTCAAAGTGCAAAATTCTGAATGAGAATACCTAAACAGTTGGTTTCATCAGGAAAGTTATATAAATCACTGAAAAGAATTGGTGACACGAAGTGTTCCGAAGGTAGCCTAAGGAGACACGAAGTGTTCCGAATGTAGCCGAAGATGACGCGAAGTGTTCCGAATGTAGCCGAAGGTGACACAAAGTGTTCCGAAGGCAGCCGAAGGTGACACGAAGTGTTTCGAAGGCAGCCGAAGGTAACACGAAGTGTTCCGAAGGTAGCCGAAGGTGATACGAAGTGTTCCGATGGTAGCCGAAGGTGTTGGAGAACAATTTTTGTTGGAAAGAAATTTTTTTTCGGAGAAAATTTTTTTTTGGAGAAAAATTTTTTGGAGAAAATTTTTTTTGTGAAAAATTTTTTTGGAGAAAAATTTTTTCAGAGAAAATTTTTTTCGGAAAATTTTTTTTTTGGGAGAAAATGTGTTTTGGAGAAAAATTTTTTTTCATTTGTGGAGAAATTTTTTTGGAGAAAAATTTTTTTCAGAAAACAAATTTTTTTTTTTTGAGAAAATTTTTTTCGGAGAAAATTTTTTTCAAAAAATAGAAATTTTTTCAACAGCCGAAAGCTTCCAAAACGACTAATATCACAACCTCTTAAGAGGTAGAGTGTGACGCAGTCCGTGAGTCTGCTTCCAAAATTAATGATATCGCTTGAGGTGACGCTATCGCTGATAATACACAAAAGTTTGTTTAAAAAGAACCTTGTGTTCAAAGTTTTAATTTCCTGAAAAAATTTTTCTGTACTTTCAGTAAATATTGAAAATATTGAAAAATTCTGTTGGTAAGTCCGGCATTTGTGACGCAATTTTTTTAACACAACGTAATTTTGTTTTAAAAACAGCGCTGCAATTTTTTTCAGGAAATTAAAACTTTGAACACAAAGTTCTATTCAAACAAACTTCTGTGTATTATCAGCGATAGCGTCACCTCAAGCGATATCATTAATTTTGGAAGCATACTCACGGACTGCGTCACCCTCTACCTTTTAAGAGGTTTTTGTTGTTTTTGTAGATCGTACAAAATACCTTATGACTAGCCAAAATTTATTTCAGCCGATGGGTTCGTATTTTGTAGACGAAACTTTTTTCAGACGACTTCATCAAATAATGGTATCGAATGACATACCAGACGATACCATTACATTTTGTGCGAACTTCAGCCACATCTACACTATTGCACAGACTCTAAAATCTCAATCAAGTATTTTGGCGGCAAAATTTTTCAATTTGTTTTGTTGCCCAGATTGTATTTTCTCGGAAATATGTGGAAAATGAAATTTATTTTAAACATGAAATTTGAAAAATCAAAATATGGAAATCATTATAGGGAAACATAAAGCTTTTCATTCATTACGATTGAGCACAGTTCGTGATTATGTAGTGTGGTTAATTCTAAGTGTAAAAATAAACTTAATTACCATAAAGAGTATTAAATCGATTTTGTGATGGTTTGTTTATTCATGGAAACGTTTCATGATTCACGAAAAAAAAAAAATCTTATTCATTCAGTCGTCTACGTCATAACGACATTGTTTTCCCTAATACGGTTTTCTAACAACTTAATTAAATGAGATTGCATGCATTCAAACAAAATATTTTATTAGTAGAATTACCGTATACACAACACACATAATAATTATAAAGGTATTTACCTCGCATGGCATATCCAAGCCTTCACCCTCAATCACCTCAGAGTCTTGAGGTCCGCGTAAAATTGTTGGTGGGGCCAATACCTTTAATATAGCAGGTGGTGCTTCAGAAAAAAATACATAATTAACTAAATTATGGGCCACCGAAAGTTTTTTTTTTTTTTTTTGAAAGGAATTGAAGTTCCTCTTACCTGTTTTGCTACCAGCCATACTTTGTGCTGAACATTCGTATTTGCCAGCATCGTTTGATTGTACTTCCGATATCATAAGGCTCCCTTGATCTACCATTGACAACCTATTCCACGAATACATAAAAGTTTAATTTTTTAATTACAAATTAAAAATGTAAGCCTGCAAGCTATAGAAATTATTTTATACTTTAATCGTCATATAGCGTATCGAAAGCCAACACATAAGGAATTGGGTTGAATATATTTTTTTTAAATTGCAATTAATACGCCATTAAAAAATTTATTACTTAATAGACGGCCATTAACGAATTTCTTTGTAGTAGTTCGTGGTGGAAATATCTGTACGAGGAAAACGCTTAATTACATTTTCAAAAGTTCTTAAAAAATGGTATATCAACAAGTTAAAGAGATTTAAGTATCCAATAAGTCTTTCGAAGTGTTCAAGTTATATGAAAATCTGAAACGAAATTATGAAGTCGCTTGAGTGCATCAATTTCCAGTTTTGTTTATAAGTTTCCAGCGATTCTCAAGTTTCATTTTGATAAAATTAATTGTAATACACGGCTTGTAATGTCTTTAATAGTTTTGTATTTCCGAGCTTTCGTACACAAAAACAGGCTTTGTGCGACCGACTGCTGATGGGGAGAGTTGCTTATAGAATAGTATATTATAAGACAAGTGCTGTAATTTGAGATCTCATTTCTGGAAGGGGTTGAAGATCCGAGGGCGTCAGCTTGAGGTTCTTTAACCGTCCCAGATACGAGACCTCAAATTACAGCCCTTTTGGTATACTATATTTTATAATACTAAAGTTTGAGGCCTATAATATGCATATTATAGCCCCGAGCGTTTTAATAGTATATTATAATACAAGGGGAATAATTGCGTAATTATAGTCGAGGAGACTATAATTGCGCTATTATTTCCCTTGTATTATACAATAGTTTATCTTATTTGAGCCTATAATTGCCAATTGTGCACGAAACATGACAACAAAATTAACATAAATCAAAAATTTCGTATAAAAACACTCATCGAATTTGTTGCAAAAAATGTCGTCTGGATTGATTTTTCGATTTAGTATGTGGTTGTCATAACAACACACGTTTCATTCTCATTCATTCGTTTTGTTTCAGTGTAGCCTGCGTCATTTTTAAAGAACCGGGTTAAAATAGCGTCATACAACCCTACTTTTAAGAACAAAGTCGACTATAATAGGCCAATTATAGCCTCATTATTAGTGCAATAATTGGCTTATTATAGGCTCGAATATGATAAAAAATGTTACAGATCTAGTCGATCAGTAGAGGTAAGCAGGCGCCCCGAAAGTCGACTAAAAGCCAGACCCGGCCCGAACCCGAATCAATTAATCAGGTTTTTCAATTAATTTTTTTGACGGATCGGGTTTTCATTTTCGTTTTTTTCGGGTCCGGTCGGGTTTGAAGACTTCAACTAACAAAACCCTATCCGACCCGAAAAAATAAATTCACTCAATTATTTTCTCAAAATTCAGTTCAAAACATATGAAGGGACCCGTACGTATCGGAATAGATGCGGCGAACAGAGTTGAAGTTACGAAAAGACTCGAAAGTATCTAAGTAAATATTGCCTAAAAATTGCCGATAGGTCAATATTGAAAAACCCGTCCGAAGAAACGGTGTAAAAAAACCTTTTCGAAAACACAAAAATGACTCCTAAATAGAGAAAAATGTTCTCCTTAATTTTCTCTACAACATAGTAAAAAACCATTTTTTGGACTAGGGCCGACCTCAGCACCGACCTAGGGCCCTAAGTAGAGGCCTCGGACACATAATTCCATAGAAAAAAATTTCTTTGGTTAGGGCCGACCGACCTCAGCCCCACTTAAGCCCTAAGCACAGGCGGCGGGCTCAAATTTGTTTTTGAATATAATTCGGTACTCGGTTACCTCTCAAATAAAAGAAGAATGAACAAAATCGGTTAGGATTTACACGATTTATGTAAGCAAACACGTTGGGCCCTAGTAGAAACTCAGTTTTGGGGACCTCGCTGAATCCAAGGGCCTATAATCAAAAATTTACTACCAAAAACTGTGAGAGATTCCTAGACCTTTCGATTAAAAAAATTTTTGAAAATCGGAAGAGATTAACTCGAGTTATGTTCAAAAAAACACGTAGGGCCCTAGCAGAGACTCGTTTCTAGTGCCCTAGGTAACTCCAAGGACTTGACCGTTTCCTCCATAAATTGTCGGCCAAACAAATAAAAATTTATAAAAATCGGAAACGATTTACTTGAATTATGTAAAAAAGACTAAAAACCACTTAAACGGCCCTAGCTCATTGGTCCTTGGGCCAACAGTGCCCAGATTCAATCCCAAAAAAGATTTATTAGTTACCTTTCAGGGAAATTGGTTGAGTCTTACTCGAGTTATCGTGTTGACAGACGGACGGATATTTTTTTTATTGCTGATTCGCCATCGAAGGATCATGATCGATGCTCCCCCTATTCCCGGGTCGAAAACCGACTGGTTACAAGGTCGTGGTAAACGCAATGGATCCCTTTTCGAGGAACTTCGTTCTTCGTATACGAGTCTAAAAACATTTCAAATGAAATATTTTTCAAAAAAGTTCGGGTTAGGGTTTCGGGTTCGGTTCGGGCCTGGTTTGAAATTTTCATTTTAGATTGTCATGTCAGCTAGAAAAATAGATGGAATTTCACAAAAGCAAATTGGGAATCGTTTTCGGAAGAAGTCGAGCAAACCATAAGCCGCATACCGCCTATCTTCTTCAACTACAACCGACTCGTGAGTTTGGTGAAGAAAGCGGCCAAAAATAACATTCCACGAGGTCATAGAGATACTTCAATTCCTGGATGGACAGATGACAACCAATGGTTTTAGAGCAACAGGCGACACCCAAACAGGCAAAGAATTGCTCAGCAGCCTAGACTGCAAACGCAAAGAAGAATGGGAAACTAAAATGAATACTTTTAGCTTTGCGAAATGTAGCAAAAAAGTGTGGGGATTATTGCATCGGCTCAACGGCAAGTCTAAAAAACCAAATCGTGTCACGTCAATATCACCAAACTCTATCGCAGCCCAATTAGTTGAAAACTCACACGCGTCACCACTATGCGAGACCCACAAACAATAGATCATATCGTCAGCAACTGTCGAATTCATCGGCTCATCGGTTCCCTGGACGAATTGAATAGTGTCAGCGAGCGCGCAATACACTGGCTGAAGAATCTGGCGGTTGATATTTGAGTGTTTTGGCTAAATGACTTTGATTTTGATTTCAGTCTGTTTCAATTCTTGTTATCAATGTGATGACATTTTGCTGAACTTATTAAATTCATTAGAATGAAATAAATGTCAGCTAGAAAATAGTAGATAATAAAATTAAATATATCAATCGCTCCCTCTTAAAACGGTAGCAGTAGCTTGCGATTGATTCCAGTAGTAACATTCCACTACACCACATAAGAACGACAAACAAAAATATAGAGACTGTAATAATAAAACATAACCAAAGACCCGTACGTATCAGAATAGATGTGACAAACAGAATAGATGTGGCAAAGTGACTCGAACGTACCTAAATATACAAATAAGCAAACAATCCAACGTTTTCTGTTCTTTTATAACTGTAAGAATTTCAAAGATCCATAGAAATTACCCAAGGTTCGGCTCTACCGAAGTACGTCTCTAGAAAATCTAGAAAAGCTTATATCCAAGGACTACCTCGTTTTTCCCTAAAACCCAGAAACAAGTGTTGTCTCAAATTTTATTCTCTACAACTTTGTCTTTGGAAGCAACTTTCTACCTCTTATAGTTCTGGAGATCTGGGTCATCCTGCCAAATTATGGAAGTGGCCATATACTAGGATTAGGCCATATTTCCCCAAAACCCTGAAACACGTGTTCGGTTATATTTAATTCTCTACAACTTCGCTTTTGAAACCAACTTTCTCACACTCATAGTTCTGGAGATCTGGGTCATCCTGCCCAATTATGGAATTGGCCATATACCAGGATTGGACCATATCTCCCGAAAACCCTGAAACACGTGTTCGCTTAAATTTAATTCTCTATAACTTCGCCTTTTGAACCAACTTTCTAACTCTTATAGATCTGGAGATCTGGGTCATTCTGCCCAAGTATGGAAGTGGCCATATACCAGGATTGGGCCATATTTCCTCAAAACACTGAAACACGTGTTCGCTTAAATGTAATTCTCAACAACTTTGCCTTTGGAACCAACTTTCTAACTCTCACAGTTCTGGAGATCTGGGTCATCTTGCCCAATTATGGAAGTGGCCATATACCAGGATTGGGCCATATTCCCCCAAAACCCTGAAACACATGTTCGCTTAAATTTAATTCTCTACAACTTTGCCTTTGGAACCAACTTTCTAACTCTCATAGTTCTAGAGATTTGGTTCATCCTGCCTAATTATGGAAGTGACCATATAACAGGATTGGGCCATATTTCTCCAAAACCCTGAAACACGTGTTCGCTTAAATTTAATTCTCT
>CM055403.1:69648384-69658567 GCA_029228625.1 Pseudolycoriella hygida
CGCCCACCGCGATCTACCCCATGTTACAATAAAATTGTTTGTAGTAAACGTATAGGACCTTTGTACTTCGTACGGGTCCAATCATATCCCATACGGAGTTCACAATAAACATAATCAAGAACACAATACAAAAGAAATCAAATGTTTACAACGAGCGGTTTAGCGCGAGCAAATAAAGAAATTGTTTCCCTAATAATGCGGGGGCGTATGACATTCAGTTTATTTATGAACTCATAACCACACATGGGTAGTTACAAGTCATAACTCCACCTCTTTATGTTAATCCGGGGAGACAATATTACCTCTCACAGGTAAGATCAATACATCTTTCTTGTAAATTTTCCTAGATATCGAAATAACAGTGATCGCCTCATTAATGTAAAAGGAAAAAACCTAGCTGCGAATAGCCTCAGTTATTATTATAAATTATAATTAGGAAAAATACTTTTTACCCCGTATCCTGGGGGCGTAATATGTAGAAATCACTTCATAATTAACAAAAATATTGTAAAAAATGCATTGACTCCGTAAATTGCTCACAACAATTCAAAAAAAAAATTTACATATAATCACTGAACTACAAATTTTTGAAGTCTCACCTTTTTCCGCTAAGATCCAATAGCTTTCCATTGAAATACCACAGAACGGAAGGCTCGGGTATACCGCGCGGTGGTGTACAATTCAAAACGACATGTCCACCAACGAGAGCAACAGAGTCTCTTGGAACCAATCGAAACTCATCCTTCAGCACTGAAACAATAAACATCAAATGTATAATATTTCCACTACGAGTATGTGGTTAGAACTTTTTAATTATAAATGTGATCGATCCTAATATAATTTCATGTTATAAAAGCAAACGACGCATTCATAATAGCAATAGTTGGTATATTTGGATGTTATCCAAATGCAACGTTATTTAATATGCACTCGTTGTTATTGCAAAATTGAATATTCCTATGAGTAATGCAAAATTGACATGTCAAATTATTTCAATATTATAACGACCAAGTTAAATGGATTCCTACTAATTTAATTATATTAATTAATGTTATTGACATTTCAATTATTTTGAATGGTACAGCGAGCAGATGACTTATTTCGAATCGTAATAATTTGCATTCAAATGGTTACAATATCGGGAGGTAAGCATTCACAATTTATGATTGTCGAATTCGTAGTTTTCTTATAATTTCAGTTGGGAAACTTCTCTTCTTACACATAGTTTTCAATACATCATATTTTTCTTCCGTTATTTCCTAACTGAGGGGTATATTTTCTACAAATAAATCAAACATTCCTCAAAGTTTAAAGTTGGTGCAATTATTATATATTGGCGTAGCGATTCCATAAAGGCTAAATCGAATACCTTACCTTGCACAATAGTTTTCTCATATAAAGGCAATTTTTTCCAAATTTCCATATTTTTATCCCATTAACATGTTTCTTTACTACATCAAACGTGGTTTATGCATCGCACGCCAATATACTGATGCTTGGTAGAGATGAGCGGGCACCACTTTTTCGCCCTGCCCTAGTCCAAAATTTAAAAAAAATTCCCGCCCAAATGTGCCCGTGAAATTTGTGCCCGAACCCGCCCAGTTACTGCCCGAAATTTAAAAAAAATACCCACCGTGAAACGCGCCCGTCAATTTCATGCCCGAATCTGCCCGTTCCTCAAATTCTTCCCTAGCATACCTTCAAAAATTTAGTTGAAAAGGTTTTAAGGCAAAGGCAACAAAAGTGGTACTGTAAAGGTTATCTCCCTTGTAAATATTCAAATGAATATATTTTTCGTTTGTTCTCTCTATGTAAAATTGGTTATTTAAATTTTAAGTCGAGCATATCGCCTGTTAAATTTGTGGCCTGCCAGGACCATTCCCTATCGGGCATGGGAACAATTTGAAATTCCCTCCCGCCCGCTCATCTCTAATGCTTGGATGTGCTGCAGTAACCATGTCCGTGAAAGCAGCCTGGTGTCAAAATATGATGCCTAACAATCTAGTGGCCAGTACTTTACGGCGCAATACTTTTCAATTTCACACCAGACTGCCCTGTGTGTGCCCTTGAAATATGAAAAAGAATGCAGCCTGGTGTCAAAAACTTGTCGCTGCCATCTACATTTAAACGAACATAGCTCAAGGACCCAGCTTGGTGTCATGATGAAAATTGGTCCGTAGTAAAGCATTCGTTAATGCCGTCAAAGTGATATGCTTCAATTTGACACCGGGCTGTCGTTTTTTGTGCCATCGAACCATTACAAAGTACGCAGCCTGGTGTCAAATTGGCAATTATTTTCCCATAAAGTACTCTAGCTTTTGGCTCTCACATTTCCGAACATCCCTTTTTGACACCCGGCTTCCCGTCTGAAATAACACTCTTCCACTTGTTGCAAATTTCTAAAGACTGCGTGCTTCAGATTCAAGATCCAGTAGTTTCATGCACTAGATAAAGGATCAATCTAGTGTAAGAAAGAGCTGCTGGAACAAACTACACCATCAATTTGTGAAAAGGTGGTAATAAACGACCGGTAAATTAATTCAATACTACCGATAAAAAGTAGTAGATAACCGATAAAAAATAATAAAATGCCGATAGAAATAAGGTACATGTCGCTGGCACCTTTATCATTTGGGGCTGTGTATTTTTAGTTTGTATTTATGAAAAGCGATAATGTATGTCGTTTGGGGGCTCTGTCCACTCACCCACGTGCATGGGACTCTGCCCCGTTTTTTTTTATTTTTCCATTATGTTAACTGCATGCTTTTTCAACTATTTTTCTTTTATCAGAATCAACATGAAAAATTGAACCTGATGTAGAACATAATTTGCGTTGCTATTCAAAATCTTGTGTATTGATTATGAAAACATTTTTTGTGTACATAAATATTTAAGCCAAAAAACTATTCTCGTCAAAATTTGTACAAGGAACATTAATCTGTTCATGACACCAAACTCTTCTTGTCGCAATTTTTACAAGGAACATCAATTCGTTGATACTTCAGTATATCCCATTGTGAAGTCTTTTTAAAGAAAAACAGAAATTCTTAAGAAATATACGAATATGATAACAGCGAAAAATCCAAGTTTTAGCCTTTGAAATACCCAGCCTCTAAATAGTGGAGGTGCCAGCAACATGCATCTCTTTCTATCGGTAGATTATGATTTTTTATCGGTAGTTTTTTACTTTTTATCGGTAGTTTATTACTTTTTATCGGTAGTATTGAATTAATTTATCGATCGAATATAACATCCGTTTGAGAAACACCACCTAATCAATTCAAACAGATCCTACCATACCACCGTACATAAACGAGGAATGCAGTGATAAGCAAATTAAAACAGATAATTCATCATTGCTTGATGATTCACTGGTGACACTTGACGAATGGATAGAAGGGACAGCACGAGCATTCCCATAAAATGACCACCGCGCTTCTTAAATAGAACATTGTCGCTTTATTGAAACTGTTGTCTGCTAATTAACAAAATGTAATTAAAGGGGTCTGTATACTCCCGTTATGTAACGAACGCTAATTGACATCTTTCTGTTGATTTAATGGTAAAGCTTTTATGGAGTTGACTTGAAATAAAAAATTATTTCGAACGTGTTAAACGTTACGTTCAACAAAATTGTTTGCCATGTTACCCACTCTACCGAAAATATAGAAAGTATTTATTTTTTCGAACCAAATAATTCTTGTCATACTATTTGAAGCTGACTTTTATTAAATTGCTTTTAAAACATTATTGACTAAACAAATTTTGTTGCTAGTTGCTACAAAAATTGCACTTGTTTGCTATGAAGAGTAACCAAAGGTGGTTTATATTTACACAACTAAAAATTACTTTCGTTAAAACAAATATAAAATGCAACGTTAACGCCATTCACGTTTATCAAAAAATTCAAAAAAAAAATTTTGACACGCAATTCCGAACAAAAGAAATGCTTCAATCTTTATGTTGCGTTTAACTCTCTTGTATACTTCATCATAATCATGGCTACGTTAGTTTATAACCGAAACTAATTCCGTAGAGAACATTCAACTACTAACTTCTACTATCTACAATATAAATGGAAGTATTTTCTGCGTTCGTGCAGACTTTTCACGATCAAAAAGCGTTATCATATTATATTCGCGTTGTACGGAAAATGGCGGGCATCAGCTGGATCAATATGTGTAAACTGAAGACGCTTTTTTACATACATCGGACAAATCTCTCTCTGAGCTACTCACATTATGCATTATATTTTAATCTTCCATGCAAACCTTGCAAACCGGTTCCAACAAAAGAATTCTTTTGTTGAAACCGGTTTGTAAGATTTTTATACTATGTACGGCAGTAATGGTCTAAACTATACTTCACAATTAGAGAATAAAAAATGTTGGCTAAACGCCAACATTTCACTGAAATTAAATACAATGGATATATTTCTTCAACGTTATTTTTTATTGGACAATTGATTAACGAACTTGTTATATTTGTCCGTATTATGAAAATAAGTGATGGTGTCACCGACAGATGGTCTTTAGTTCCATGTTGAAGCGCATTCAGCTATGAAAATAAACAGATACTGCGACCTACAAGTGGTTTACTATTGCCTGATAAAAGGTTTTGAAAACCGCAATCTATAATAATAGAATCAGCCCCAGCTTCTGTTTCTGTGAGTGTAGTAAACGAAAAAAAAGTTCGTCCGAAAGTTTAAGATGTGAATAGAGCTATTGCCACATTCATGCACAAGCGTTTTCTTTGATTTTCCAAAAATATAAAAAGAATTCTTCGATTATTTGATAATATTGCTTTCGAGAATGTTATTTATTTTTCCGCTTTTTCGTAATCTAAGATAAAGAAAATAAAATATATATTACACATTTGTGTACCTTACAGGTATGCAGGTTTGGTTTTTCAGATTATTATTTAGATGTAGGTTATATATATGTAAATGATTTCTTTTCTCTAGTTTTATGCTTTCAAATGATTTCTTGGTTTTCGCCTATATCTGCGTTAAAAAGGAAATATTCTTCGAAACATTTGCATAGCTCTGAATGAGTGAGCAATAATATTGGCAAAAAAATTTCTTTTTCAACTTCTTTTGTGCAACGGCATCTTGTAAAATGGATGAAAATTTCTCGGTACATTGCATAAGGTATATTTGATTTTCTCTTATAAATGCAAAAATCGAAATATTTTTTTTTGTTTTGCGAAAAATGAAAATTTTCCAATTTTAAATTTATGTCAATACTATGTTTGATTAAATTAGCCCAAAAGTTCTTTTTCAAGTCGCTCCGACAAGCTCTGACACAATTTTAAGTAATTGATCAAAGAAACTGAACAAATTCATAATTTTAATTATTTGAAACACGCATCCTCTTCGGTAGCCTGCTGTCAAAAATTCTCCATAAATTAATAGTGGAATCGACGTATGCACATGCAGCTTACCCTTGCCGCTTCATATGCTCACAAGAATACTATATTTTCTCCAAGACCGGGTTAGCGACGCTAGTTTTTCATTTACCCCGTTAGTAGCGACTAGAAACCGCTAATATTGAATTTTGCGAACCCGATTTCGCTGCTCGCTAAAATAACTCTACCATCAAAAACTGTCCTAAAAGTCCTGAAAACTTCATATTTTGAATAAGGGGTTGTTTATTAAGATTGTCATGCAGAAATCACTGATTTCTATAAGCAGCTCGAACGAAAATAGATGGCAGCACCTTCTATACATTTGACATTTGAAGCAGGCTAACTTATTTGAGAATTTTAACATTTGAAGCAGACTATATTTAGTTCATGATATCGACGTAACGAGGATGATAGATGTCGCACTTTTCGTTGAGAATGGGCTAATTTGCGCGTCAAGCAAAAAAACTTCATTGTTTGGGTAAAAAACGCCAAAACAACTAAAAGCCTACCTAGTCAATATGCGACAAAAGCAGCTTGAAATCAACTTATTTATGATTGGCGCAGTTTCAGGCGTCCTGTTCTTGATGATCTATTACGATTAAGGCGTTAATTATTTTAACAACTGACGAGCCATTGTAGTATTTAGTAGAAGTGTGCGGGCCTAACTAATTTTCAGGCCCGCCCGGCCCGAGCGCGATTTTTTTATTAACTGTTATGCTCACTCGATGATTTTTTTAGATCTTTCGGCGCACCTGAAATTTGTGTATCAGTTTCTTTAAATATTAAAAACGTGATTTTCAGAAGAATATTTCAATTTTTGTTATTTAAGTGTTAGAAACGATAAGATCAATTAAAGACACCAATTAAAGACACAAATTGTTGGTAAAAATAAAATAATTTATTAGATTGCAAAAACGTGTGACTTTGACAACTGACCAAATCAGAATGATTTGTAAAATCCTTTACTCCATACAATGCAATTGTCATTTCAATTGACATAAAAATTAGATTCACTTTAGCGATTACGCCTGTTCCTACATGTATACCACTCACCTCATCGCTATTGATATAAAAATTGAAGCTTAACAAAATTTCAATTTCTTCTTTTTATGCCCGCCCAACCGATGTTCTGCGGGCCGCTCGCTCACCTCTAGTATTTAGACATGATCTAGTTTCTTAAGATGTGCATCTACGTTATAGGATTTGACATGTGACATCTCAAACCACTAGCTCGAAATTAGTTGTTATTGGGAATTTTTTAACGTTATGAAAACATTGAACATCAGAATCGACAATCGAGATATAGGACTGGAGCATCAAAGTTCCGCATCTCAATTTACGTTTGAGGTGACAGAAATGATTGACTAAGTTGATTTTGTCTTAAGCGTAAGAGTTCTTTAGCCAGAAAATCAACCGAAACCTCGACGCGATTTCCTGAATTAAATTATTTCATAATAATTTTGACATTTTTTTTCTCCCTAAACTAGCGAGTTTTAGTGGTAGCTACTAGCGAACGCTAATTCTCGCTACTTTCAAAAGGGGTCGCTAGTAGCGACTAGCGTCGCTAATATTTTTCACTTTACGTTAGAGTCGCTAAAAATTTCCGTTAACGAATCCAACCTTAATTTTCTCTAGCATCTCGATCGCGGCTCTAGGACAAAATGTCTTTATTCATCGGATTTTGGTGGCTATAGTCACTTATACAAGCGCCCTGTTGATCAGGGCCGTAGCTACGGGGGGGCTAGGGGGGGCTGAGCCCCTCCTAGACCACTACTGAGCCCCCCCTGACACTCAGAAAATTGTACTAATTTTAGATTTGTGTCTTTTACTTTTCAATGTCAACACCGGCTGTTTTCTTATTCTATGAAAAATCTTGCATTCGAACAGCCTTTCACCTAAAAATTTTCGCCTGCGGCGCTACAAAACAATAGTTTTTCAAGAAATTATCTAAGAAAAAGCTAAGAAACTGTTTTGTTTCACTTGAATTCATAGTGTAAAATCTCTATTCTACCTAAAAAATTTGGCTGCGGCGCTGTGATAAGTATTTCTTCCAACCCCATATTTAAAAAAAGTAAAATGAACTATTTGATAAATAATCTACATAACTTTCGTAAATAACCGCCTTATATTATTCCTTGGGCTCGGATTCGCTGTGAATGGCCCCGTACAAAATTACGATGGAGGAACTACCAACTTCATTGTTTTATTTTCTGTTTTACAAAGTCTGTAGCGTCAAGTTGTAAACATTTCTGTAATGCAGCAACCTCGAAACATTTCATTTCTCGAGTACAATAGGCAGCAAACGAAAAAAATGTCGCTCGCTCCGCTCGCGGCGTTTTCACATAAACACATGATTTTTGTTAAGTTCGGGGCTTGAGGCCCCCCTGTGAATGGTCGCTAGCTATGGCCCTGCCTGTTGTGAACTCAATCCATTCAATTTTCGTGAACCCACGTTGTTATGTCTAGATTTACTTTTTCCGGAGTTATTTTGTCCATAATCAAGTAACCCAATGTCTGTGATTTGGGTCCATGGCACAGATAGATCTGTGTAATGAGAGAGCTAATGAATTGGCGAGTAAAACAGAGGCACCTACAGAGAAGGAGTGCAAACAAATCTCTTTTTCCCAGTGCCCGATGGGAAATGGGCCAGGGAATTGCTTAGCATGTATCGAAGTCGCATAGTTGAAGCTATCAAATGATCCCGGCGCGGCGTTGAGAAGCACTTTCACGTTATATGTGAATGCCCTAAGTTCTAACCTCTGATGACTCAAGGGGGTCGCGTGGTTAACCCCTTTAGTTGTGCCCAGGCTGTGACCTGTCACCTTAGATGGGTATCCGTGTGGGACTGGGAGGTTTTCATTTTCAATTTTCCTTCTTTCCTCAAATTCCCTATCTGCCATTGTTAGAAAAATGGTCACTAAATATCAAACCTGTGAAAGCTGATCCTGTTGCTCCCCATTCAGGGTACAAACTTGCCCATCTCAAATCCTAATTTACTTCAACAGAGTCTGTTATTCCGCCATCTATTCAGACCGAAACCTGTCTCTCCGTGTACATGCAGGCTTCTACTCAGCGTTAGTAAATAGAGCAAATGGTCGCGCATATCATTCAATGAAATAAACGATCATAGTAGACTGTCCAGTTTCATTATGAATAGGTCCTGTATATATGTAATCAACATATTTAAATTATATAAATAATTAATTATTTTGAAGCTCATTCATTTGGCACGACAAAAAACTGGGAGAATCTGTTAACGTCATCATTGTAAAATATTTTTCTTTCAATTAAAAAAATTTGTTTTTCATTCTCTTGCTAGAAATAAATATGTCAGAAACCGCATCATTGTAAACACATAACTATGTTTTTTCGTGCATTATTTTGGCTTTTCGAAAATTCGAATGTAGTTCCATACGACCGCAAAATGCTTTACTATTTCGTTTGAACAAGAAACGGTATTTAATTCAGGCAGAAATATGTGTTTGATGTTTGAATAAAAATGTATTCTGGTTTACATATGTTCTAATTTATAGGGAGTGTTTATATTTACAGTTGCTACTCAATTGCTATTGGCTCTTTTCTCCCGAATGCACAGAGAACATTGTTTCGAAGTCAGTTTTCTGTTTACAATCGGAATATTTTTGCTGCTTTATGTTACGTGTTTAAAGTTTTCACTTACTTACTAAAACGCAAATGTCCCATTTCGCGGTCTTAGATTTCGAAACTGAAGTAAACCTCAAAACAGAAATTATTTGATGCAAAATCAATCTAGAACCGGACCTTTTACGTAAATTATATTGTAAATGATTTCATATGCAGAATCCTCAGACATACGGGCGACAAGAATGTTTCAAAAGGTACACATCTGCCTAGCGCGCCAGATTCGTTCTTGCAAACAATAATTAACGTGAACGTTTGTTAAATGTTTTTTGAAACCAAATTGTTTGCAAACGACGGGCGTACAATTTTTCGGAGAGTATTACACCGCATCCATTATTGGTTATTTATAAAATAAAACTGGTTTGGTTATTAAATTGGTATAAATTGGGTTAACCCAATGAAAATCGGCGAAAATACTTTCGAAAACGACATTTTTTATCATTAGACTCGTACGAAGTACACAGAGGTCTTATAGCTTCTAAAGGCGTTTATAACGTGAGAAGATTGACACCAGGGTCGAAAATGTCTGTTCGTCACCAAACTTCTTGTCCTAATTTTTTTTAAAGAAAAACCTTTCCGAGTATCACAACCACCCAAATTGCGTATCAAGAGATCGAATGAAAGACATGGATCTCTGGAAAGGATGAAAAACAATTTAGTAGAAATCGATTGATTGATCCGGGCTCTAAGGTACAAGGAGTTAAAGTGTGGTTTTACATGAATATTTCGTTAAGCAGCAGATTGCAGAATCACTTCCCTCAAAGGAAAAATGGCTTCTTCGGTTTCAACTTCCATTCTTCGGAAGCGTCTTCAACATTAGCTTATGTAGGTCATTTAAATCAATGCAATCAATTTAATTAGAATTAGTTTGACAGATGATGAACGGATTAGCTTAGTAGTAACGTACTGGCTTTCCACCTAGAATATCCGGGTTCAATCCTGGTGGTGACAAATTCTTTATAGGATTTTTCTTCAACGTATAGCATGAAAGTAACGTCCCTAGGCACACTCAGGCTTATAATATGATTATTTGTGAATTTGGTGCCGCAAAGAAGCGTACATAGAAGAATGACAAATATAACGCCACCCATATTCGATGAATTTTGTGTACAATTAT
>CM055403.1:69659067-69703997 GCA_029228625.1 Pseudolycoriella hygida
CCCGGACGGGTTGTAACGGCGGATCAATATTATTATTATTAGTTTGACAGATATGATGAAAATATTTGACAGATGATCGCACGGGGCCTAATGTTTAGAGACAAATTTAACTGAAACCAAGAAGAGCGTTTAATTAAAAAACTGCTGACTTTTTTATGTGCTTCACTGGGGAAATTTAATAGAGTAATCAGTGCGTGCAGCTGAAATTAATTAATAAATATTCAATTAATGATATAGAACATAATAAAACACTAAATTGAAATTGATTTTTTGAATTCATCACATCAACGAAGAAGCTGATTTTGTATTATATTTATTTATATTTTTTTAACGAAATATTTAAATATTAAATGAAGTAAAAAAAGCAAATGACTGCAATAATCCGAAATTGGCAACAAAGTTTTAAGCTTAAATAATTGGATCACGTCAATAAAATATATTCGTATTTTATGGAGCAGAAAAGTATGGAAACAATTTTTCTATTTTATTTCAACATCATTTTATAGGTTGATACTTTCATGTTTCCTCTTCTGAGACGTAAAGCTTATTTGAGACGCATTTTACCGCAAGTGGTAAACCTACCTACAACACACATACGAATCTGTTGAGATCAAACGTCGGTGCATTCCAACTGTCAAAATGACGTTTTAAACGTCAAAGTTTTAATGCTGGTGAGAAGTTTTGATAATAATCAGAGAGGTTGTGTAGTTCCTTGATTTATTGGACCCATACGAAGAACAAAGGTCCTATACGTTTACAACAAGACATTTTATTGTAGCGGGAGCGAGGGGGATGCATTTAATATCGTCTAGAGGTGACGAATCAGCATTTGATCTCCCAAAACTAAAAAAAATTCTTTTGTGGAAATCGTATCAGTGGTGTGGGCACTGGGACCAACGGAATGGACGAAATTGATTTTCTTGGCCATATACGAAAGCAGATGGTTTTTAGCCTACATTTGCTAAACTAGGCAATATGGAGATTAACTGTTGAAGGCAAAGTTGTAGAGAACAAAATTTTAGAGAACACGCGTTTCGGGTTTTTAAGGAAAAATGACCCCATCCCGGAATATATCCACTTCTACAATTGCCGTACTTCGAAAGGGTTTTCAACATTACCTTTTGTAATTTCAGTACGTCGTTGAAATTCTGATGGCCTTGAAAATTTGCAACAATTTGCAATTTTGATAAACTCGCACCTATTCGCAAAATCTGTTCGGTTTGCCTCATCTGTTCTATTTGCCACATCTCTTCTGATACGTACGGCTCTTTGGTTATGTTTTTATTTAAAAACAAATTAAAGAGGAAAAATTAAAAAGAAAACAGCAGTGAAAATTATTTACCTAATAACTTTTGACGTTTAAAACGTCCTTTTGACAGCTGCAATAGACGTATATTTGACAAGATATGATATGATATTTGATATAATTGTGCAATGCGCACTTTCATCATTGTGACGAATAAAAGCTATTTGGGGGTCGTGCACATATTACCTCACACTCAGAGGGGGAGGGGGGTCACTGAAAACGTACGGGGGGAGGGGGGGGGTGTCTGCATGGAACGTGACGTCACGTTTTGTTCCAATAAAAAGGAAAAATTTTTATTAGACATTCAAAACATAAACTTCGCGTACCCGTAGAACACCTGTTCAATCGACTCTGGTTGCGAGGATTCCCGTTCCATTAAATTACTGAGTTATTTTGATCGAATTATTTACAAGAAACCCAAAATTACTAAAATGACCCTCGCCGAACGGCTTCTGAACATATATTTCCAGGTAGGGGCGGGGGGTCGAAAATGTGACGTCATATTTTAGGGGGTGTAAGTCAAACGTGATGCAACGTGACGGGAGGGGGGGGGAGTCAAAAAATCGAGAAAAAAGTATGACGTAATATGTGAACGACACCTTGTATGAATGTAGCCTCTGTCTTTCTATCGGAGTGCAAACACCCCCTCCTCCTGTGCAAATTGTTTTGTCCCTAGTGACGAAAAAAAATAATACACTCGCCGGGGACGAAAATAAAGACAAAATTTTTGAATGTTTTTCGGACTTTCTCCTTCTTCATGCGTAACTGTTTTCACCTTATTTCGGTTGAGTGCTACAAGCGAAAATGCGCAAAAACAACCGTCCGGAATAGGAACGTACTACATAGTTTCTATGCAGTAACAAACATTATTTACTTTTTTTTTAATTTCCCTCCCTTTTCCTGACCTAAATTGAGCTATAAAGACTTACTTGCAAAAGAATCTTTTTTATTAATGTTTTGGTTTTCAGACTACCTAAATCCTTCATCTCAAACGCACAGTCAACAATTTTAGGTTTGCACTTGTTGAAAGTGTGATTCCGTCGACATTAAAAATTCCAGCAATTAACATTCTTTTATGCGGTTGTTTATCATTGAAAATTGTTGTTTGTATATTAAAGTACAAAACAATTTAAGAAAAGAATTATAAAGGAAAAATGGTTACATGGTCGCTTTCCTAACAAGTTATGCAGAACATTGAACATTTGAAAGCATTTTCCAACCCCCTAAAAGAACTTGTATTTTTTTTCGTTAGCGATGTTTCAAACAAAAATTACAGCGTTGAATGGAATGGTTGTTTTAAATCGTAAATATATTTTTTATGTTTATTTTAGTTTTGTTTTATATGCACATAAAAAATAACTAAATCAATATTTGAATTGGATTGGGTCATACAAAAAGTCGATAAAAAGCTGAAATATTGTATACATACAATGTGCATGATTAAATAGTACGTTTACAACCAAACAATTCTCAAGTATGTGGTTTTCGGTTTGCTCACAATACAATATGCACATATGAACGCATTCTTAGAAGAGGTGTCGTAAAAAATGTTTGTAATCAAATAATATTTATTCAAGAAGAATGGAACGAAAACGTACAAAGACATCTTTGATATGCCACGTTCATGTTATAGCATGAATCCAGTGTTCTACACATTTGGTCCAGAGAGCAAAGTGTGACACAGTATCAGAGAGGTGAGTTGCCATTTTAAGGTCTGTGAGCTAACTATATCAGACTGAAGTGAATAGTTTTTTTTTTCATGAAAATATGAAATTGTAACGAGAACAAAGTACTTTGAAAGAGCCGAAAAAATAGCGACTCTGGTCACAAACTTTATGCAAGCCACATTTTCCAACTCTACTCAAGTTTGGAATCATCTTTTTGAAATTTTGATTGAAAACGGAAGCACGCAGTTCTTAAATTTTTTATCAGAAAAATTTACAATCAACAGAGTTGTAGCGAAAGGTCAGTAAACATACTGTATGTGCGATTACATTTTTATGTTCTTGTCTCAACTGAAAAGATTCTAATAGTACAATATTTATAAACTGAAATAATTCCTGGACCAAAACGCTTATAAAAGTGTTTAGAATATCGATGATTAAGCACCTATTACAACTTTTAAGTTAGTAAAATAGTGTGAGGACTACCTCAACGAAATGGGTCGAATGAACTGATCGCTCTCGTTTGATTACCGGACCACCCTGGAGTTCATGGCGACCAACGTGAAGGCCGTCGAACTGGCCAGAGTCGGCTCTTCAAAGCGAACTTGTGGATAATAGCCCGAGGGGGAAACAACTCGAGGAAATACTGCGACAGGCTCTATTAGTATTGGGGGAATTAGAAGGAAATAGTAGGGATATAGTAGGGCAATAGAAGGAATAGAGATAAATAGCTAACATTAGGAAAATTAAGAGGAAATAGGGGAAATAGAAGGGAAATAGGAGGAAATAGAAGGGAAATAGAAGGGAAATAGAGGAAAATATGGGCAAATGGAAGGAAAATATGAGGAAATAGGAGTAAATAGTATGGAAATAGGAACTAATAGAAAGGAAATCATCCATTTTATTTTTCGAATTTTAAATTTGACGCCTTAGACAGTCGATGCTCGGCGATGTTTTAGTCACAGAGAAATAATAACAGAGGGTTACCATATGTTATAATTTCCATGTAAACATATTTGACGTTTTCCTCGTGTTTTGTATAAGTAACCTCTCTCTTACCACAAAACATGTGTAATGCGCTGTGTATTTCGCTGCCATCACAGTAAGAAAAAGCAAATTGACGACGTGTCAGTCGTACCTTCAAAGGATGTGGTTTGTGTTTTAAGGGACTATACTCTAAATCGCAGGCAATAAAAAACATCTTTTTGGCAATAATTTACAGAAAAAAAATAAAACAACTAGAAGTTGATACATTTAATAATTTCACAGTACATTTTCAGAATAATTTGATAACTTCGAAGGTGAATAATAGAGACAGCTAAAGACTCAAACATTTTGACCCGTCCACAGTTAATCTTGTAATACACCGTAAAGTTTATGTTTGAAATGAGTCATCTAAATGAATTTAAATAGGCAAATAAGGGAAATCGCGTGAGAAATAGACAGTCAAATAACGCCAATGGCAAGGAAATAGAGGAAATGGACAGTCAAATAGGGCCAATGACAAGGAAATAGAGGAAATAGACAGGCAAATAGTTCAATAGATTGGACCATTGGAGGGAAATACTTTTTCGTTGGTTTATCAGGAGGAAATAGGTAAATGACTAATCACTTCAGGGCAAATAGACACCAATGCCAATAAATGGGACACGATTTTCTCGAGTTGTTTTCCCCTCGCCATAGCCGCAAATCCGTATTACTCTCTTTTCGATATAGTGTTAAAGAATTGGATTAAGGCTCAGCACGCAGAGCGCTGTGAGACGTTTGATGGAGTACAACAAACAAAATACTTCATCTCAAAGCCTATTATAGAATGGTCTAAAGAACTTATCAGAGGAATCGCATCAGCTGAGCTGTTGGTGCAATTACCAGGCACTGCGGCTTAGGAAAATGAGCTCTCAAAAAACTCTTTTTCGATCATATCTCCGGACCTAGTTGGTCGATTTTGCTCATCTTTGAACTTGAAACCACAAATTTGAATATCTTTCAGGAAAAAAAAAGTTCATCGAAATCGAAATTGATTTACTTAAGTTATGCTCTTAACGGACAGACGGACATTTTTTTATTGCTGATTTTGCATTTCTAGACATCCCCAAATTGTTTCCCCTAACACTCTGCTTCGAAATCAAAATGTTACAAACGGGACAGTAAACCTAATATCACCTTTGTACTTCGAACGGTGCTGAAAATCTTCTGACCATTTTCACATATAGACCTGAGACGGACGGCATAGTTACTCAAAACATCAGATGTGTTTGTGAGAAACATGCATCGAAAAATCTGAAAATTTGTTTTTGATGATAGACAGAACAATCTTGTGGAATATTTGTCGCAAAAAAGCCACCATATTAACCACAAACATTGTTATGTTTTCCCCAAACAAAATTAGAAAAAAGTTATGATTGAACCCAGTATTGAGTCAATTATGACATTTCGTTCAGTAGATGGTATAGATTGAGTTTATAGTTCACAAAATTTACCATAAAACAGCAGATGGCGCTAAAAAAAGTCGGTGACAAAACGTTAAATTTGTATGGGGAAACTTCGTTTTTTTCGAATTATTCAGTTCGTATTTTGTGTCAACCGAACCAAGTCAGTAGAATTAAAGTAGAATTAAATGCACTGCTGTCATTACTCATTTGATATAATGAATAAATCGCAAAAAACTATGTTCTCCCATGCAAATTTAATGTTTTGTCACCGACGGAACGGTTGAAACTTGGGCAGTATTACCAGATCAGACGCTGAGGCAAAACACAATCTATACTTTTTTAACACAACACTTCTGTAATTTATAAAAACAGAAAAATAATAAAAAAGCAAATAATAAAACAAATAAAAACACTTGCAGTCATGACCATTCAAAAATAGTTCGGAATTTGGTTCAGCAGTTTTTTCGAATACGCCGTTTTGTTAGTGTGGGCCTCATTGTAAAGAAAAACTAATAAAACAAAAAACTAAAAAAAACAATGTTCGAACGAAATTAGCGTTTATCAACCCCTCGAACCCAAATGTCATTCAACATGCCGCACAGTGGTGCCAACTTGTCATTTCTCTGATTGTGTCGTAGGAATAGGCGTTAGCCGCCACCGCTTATTTTTGTCGGCTCTACTTCCTTCAAAGAACGATAGAGACGAATCGATGTTTGAATTTATTTCAATTCTTAGATGTTTTTATGAGAATTTTTATATTGTCGGTCACATGTTGTTTGATCGTCAAAACTTTGTTCAAATACGTAATTTTTTTTTGTTGACTTACTTGCTATTTGTAACGTTGCATTTCTACTTGAAGCTATTCCTGCAGTACTTCTGGCCTCGCACCAATACACTCCACTGTCTTGTTCACGTTTGTTTTGCATCACCCTGGAAAATAAATGTTTTCAGGTTTAAATAAAAGTTGAATTTGATCCTTTTCTCTGTACGGATGTATATAGAATAAAAATAAATAGAAGGAAGTAATAAAAATTGCTTTGTTTTTTCAATTTAGAAGGCGTACTGGGTGTTGCCACCAAACAAAATTATATCGGAGTGATGACAGTAAATTTTTTCAATTGACGTAGGTGAAATCGACGATAAAAGTTAATGGACTTAGACTAGACAATAATTCGATTAATGCTTTATAGATATCGTCTCGATTCTGTTATTCTCCATATATTCCCCAAGCGAACTACAATGACAACAGTTCGTTATGAGTAAAAATTATTTTGGCAGTTTGTTGTATGAAAAACAGATCTTCTCGTTCCAACGAACGTTACTAATCATTGCTAATAAAGCCTTTGCCATAAATTTGCTGGGAATGGAAAATGTTTTTTGAAAGCTAAGCATAAAATGTCGTTTTTGTCTGTCCCCCATGACAGTACATCAGTACGGTAACTTTTGTAAAAATAAATGATTTCTGGATAGCTTTTAAGTATTGAGAAAAGTTGAAATAGATTTTTAATGAACAATAATTATCATTCAAACGAAACAAAAAAAATGTTAATTTTTTCGTGAAGAGTTTGATGCTCACGTCTCAAAAACATATTGACGGGTGATGAACAAAGACACAGAATGACATAGAAGACTCACAAAGTACTTCCTCCAGACACTGAGGAAAAATTTTCTAAGGAGCTGATCGGCCAGGACCGATTTCGCATATAGAAAGTCATCTTACGAGGCGAACGGGTTAGCTCAGTGGTAACGTACTGACTTTCCACCAAGAATATCCGGGCTCAATCCTGGTGGAGAAAAATTCTGTTTAGGATCTGTTTAGGCACATCCAAGCTTCATAATATGGGTAGTTGTGAATTTGGTGCCGCAACGAATCGTACATAGAAGAATGACAAATATGACGTCACCCACATTCTATGAATTCTGTGTACAAATATCTGAGTCTAACTTTAGAAGGAGATATAATTAGCACCAGAAGAAATCCTAATGGTAAAATGCAAACTACCGTTAGGCGTGGTAGTTCGAAATTCACGTTAAGCATGTGGTACAACATGTAAAACAGATGGACGGAGTGAACCGGCCGGCATTCTAAGCCCTAATATCAGAGAGGTGATATATAAGCTGGGACACTAGTATGTCGTGATTGGGGCATGCGTCTAGAGGGCTAATGTCGGCTTTTTTCGTATAAAATTGAACGCTATGTGTTTGATCTAGAGCAAACTCTCATCGTTGTTTACAAAAAAAGATTGATATTTTTCGTGTATAATTTTTTAAATTTTGGCTAAAATGCGGTATAGCTCAAAAAAAATGTACGCATTGCAATGTACGCAACTTAGTTTCATTTCAATGGTAATTTCATATCCTAAAAATTTTTTTACATGTACAAACCGTACGTAAGTGCTTCCAAATTTTTATTTTGACGAGTGGGAATACAGTCCTCCCCTTCGGGTCGGGCCGTAACCTTCCGACTCGTCAAAATAAAAATTTGGAAGCACGTACATAATGTACTATTTCTGATCATTTTAATGTGATTTTAAATTTCTAAGCATTTCTGGAGATGAGCATAACCGCGAAATGTAAAGAAAACATTCTGATAGGATATGTTTGTTATGATCATTTTCACAGTCGTAATTTGATTCGTCTTTCAACAAAAACAAATCATTCATCAAGGAACACGCTGCCATTTCAAAAAACTAAATTCATCCTTGAGACACCTACACAACAATACCTTTTTAAAGAAGCAAATTGTGACTGCTTCAGGAAGGTAATAGATGATGAATTAGAATTTAACCCCTTCTCTGACACAGAGCCCATAGATTCAAGCGTGAATCGACTTACAGTGTTGATAGCTCGTGCGATGACCGAAACCATCCCTTTGAAATGCACAAAACTGAGAAAAAGATTTCCTTCGAAACTGAAAAAACTTATAGGGCTGAAAAAAAGGTTGAGAAGAGCATACTTTCGGAACAAAATTAAGCGAGAGGAACTGAGAAATGAAATCAGACGTCTCGATAACACCATAGCAGGTGAATTAAATCTTGCAAACTCTAAGCTGTTCATGAATAGACTGAGACAAATACAACCAAATCATGAAATGTACAAAAATTTTAATAAACTCTTAAGAAGTGACAACACCGTAATACAATCCCTCAATCTGAGTGATGGCACTTTAGTGATTAATACCATTGACAAAGCAAATGCTATTGCTAATGAGTACGACAAGATTCACAGACAAAATCGAAACATGGGGGAGCCGTTATTCAATAAGAAAGTAGAATTTGAAGTACGCTCTTTTCTGTCGGCGCCAAGTTATCACGACGATATGTCTGAAATAGCGCTTACAAATCCAGAAGAAATTAAACTCATGCTCAGAAGTCTCAAAAAAAAGAAATCAACTGGGCCTGATTCTGTTCCGAATATTGCACTCAAAAAGCTTCCTTGCTCGGCACATAACTTCATAGCACAGTTAATAAATCACATACTATTGAAAGGCTACTTTCCGAAGCCATGGAAAATGGCTCATGTCATTCCAATACCCAAACCCGGTAAACCAGCAAATGAAGCCAAAAATTTAAGACCTATTAGCCTCCTAAATAACCTGAGGAAGATTCTTGAAAAGATTCTGCATGCTAGGATACTCAAATTTTGTACGCAGAGGAATCTCCTACCTGATAATCAATTCGGGTTTAGAGGAAAACACTCAACAGTACATGCCCTCATAAGGCTATTTGAGGAATGTGTCCTTGGTTTCAACGATCGCTGCTTTCTTAGATATTGAAAAAGCTTCTGACACGATGTGGATTGAGGGCCTGATCTACAAAATGATTAATGTGAAATTTCCAAATTATCTGATAAAGATCACTCTATCATATCTCCAGCAAAGAGAATTTAGTGTAATACTGGCAAATCACCTGTCAGACCCTGTGCTAGTAAACGATGGAGTTTCGCAAGGCTGTGTATCATTTTTATGGCTGAACGACGAAATAATTTTTCTGTACTTTCAGTTTTTACGCTGCAAAAATTTAACATTCGTGTCTTTTTGCGAAGATTGTTTTGAGTTTTAAATTTTTGCGTGTGAAAACTGAAAGTGTTGAAAAATTATTACGCTGGTGGGTCTGGCATTTGTGACGCGATTTTTTGAACAAAGGGAACGTTGTCGTCAAGGAAATGTATGCGTATTTTCAGCGCAAGCGTCACCTCCACTGATATCATTAATTTTGGAAGTAGACATTAGGGACTGCGTCACACTTTACCTTTTAAAAGGTTTTTGTTGTGATACCAGGATTGAGCCATATTTCCCTAAAGCCCTGAAACACGTATTCGCTCTTTGATTTTCTATAACTTCGCCTTTGGAACCAACTTTCTAACTCTCATAGTTCAAGAGATCTGGGTCATCCTGCCAAAAATTGCCACAAAGAAAGAAAGAAAGAAAGGTTTACCAAATTGACTATTTAAAAATATTCGATTTGGGTCCGTTTCCATACAAAATAGCAATATTGTTTAATTCATATCTCCGGATTGACTGAACCGATTTTAATGAGTAAGAGAGCATTTCGGCCTAAAATGTTGCGTAGAATCCGGGAAAAATATTTTCCGGGGGGTACGTCGCTCGGGTGGGGGGGGGGGGGGGGGGGGGGGAAGTCAAAAAGTTTCTGTATATATGTTCCTTAGTCTACGAAAAAATTTCTTGTGCGTCACGGGTCCTTACTATCGTGGGGCCATGATCAGTCTACGCAAAAAATTTCTTGTGAATTTTTTGGCGTGTAAGACTTGCGTCACGGCCCCTTACTATCGTGGGGCCATGATGATGAACGAAAACAAAAGAGATTATGGGACCTGTGTTTCATGACGGGATAAGATCGTCCCAAACTGATGGAAAGATGAATGTAATAAGAAGCCACTGTCTAGGATATAAAGCCGAACAAAGAATTTAGGTCGTGTCGGGCTTTCGAAAAGCCAAATTCTTGTTAGACCAACTTGTCTTTTTCATCTTGAGGAATAGTTTTTCTAGCAGATAATTTGACATAGATCACCGTTTGTGAAGAAAGTTTTCGAAAAAATTGGGTTTTGATGCCTGGCGCACGACATTTGTTCCTCTATTCTAAAGCATTATCTGTCTCACTCTAACCAACGCTTTAGAATAGAGGAACAAAAGTCGTGTGCCAGGCATCAAGATCCAATTTTTTCGAAAAACTTTCTTCACAAACGGTGATCTACGTCAAATTATCTGCTAGAAAAACTACTCCTCAAAATGAAAGAAAGGAATTGGTCTGACGAGAATTCGGCTAGTGCACAGGCTTGTGTAACTATGTGATTCTATAATATTGTATTTTGATTCATCGGTGAACAATGTTCGTCGGTTTTCAGAACTTTGAACGAAATTATTACTGTAAATGATATTTTATATTGAACATAACGACATAACATTTTATAGCGGTTTTTGGTCTGTCCCTTTTCATTTTATCGTCTAAAAGCGTCCATTTTCAGCGATAAAAACAAAATGAAATAATAAATCAACGAAAAATCATAAACGAAGTTCTTGAAAAGTTTTTTCTTTCATTTTTCCATCGATTCACAACCAGTCATTGCAACAAAGCATAAGGAACGGAATAGGTATGCAGTTTACGATTTTCTAACTTCAACTCAAGAGTTCGATGATTGATTTACTGCATACTTAAAAATACATTGTTTTGTTTGTTCTATTTATTGTATAGGATAGATGGTTGAAGCTGCAGACCAAAGTTGAATGAACAACTTAATTGAATTATTCAATAATAATAAACTTTGAGTAGACTTTTCCGTTTGTTTTTTGTTTATTAAGAAATTGTAAACAAGACCACAATGCGGGTAAATTTATGATAAAAAAAGATGAAGTACAAGTTTTTCAATTTCAACTCAAACAAAAGTCCTTTTTCCATACATAAAGGTATTCTTGAGAACCTCAAGTGTGCTTATGCTTTCAGCTTCTCTCAAAGTGCTTGTAAAACATTTACCTTAGAAAAAATAAGGATCCTTCAGGTAGTACAACTCTTCTTTCCGACGGAACCAGCGGAGTTCCATTGTGAAACCAAACTATTTCTGGAGGTGGTCGACCAGCTGCTTTACAATTTAAGGTTAATGGTTCCTCACGTGCTGCGACTGCATCTGCCGGATGTTCTAATATTTTAGGACGTTGTTGAGCTGAAAATAAGAAGAAAAAATCATTTTAAATATATTTATTACCTTTTATGCAAAGTATAAAACAATAAGGCAATGAAGAAGTTAAAAATCAAAGAAGGAAAAATAACAAAAAAAGAATGGAAATGCAATCTGTTTTCAAAAAGTTTATAAGTAGACCAACTGGATACACTCCAGATAATTAGCCATTACCCAGTATGCTTCAAAAAAAATACGTTAAGTGCGATGCTTAAGTTTGTTTTTCTTGTACATTTTTTTCTTGTATAATCACTTGAGTTTAGTTTATATACTTTTCATGTTTTACGAATCGAGGTTAATGGGTTTAAAATTGAATTTGGTTTATCGATTTGGAAATTAGTTTCGTACATCGGTTCGGTAACTAACATCTTCCAATATTAAATTAGTATCCAGAACAATAAAAGTGTTTTCTTTACGAAGATGATTTATTTGAAATTTTATAAACCCATAGCTTTCGGTTATTACGATTTGCTTCGCTGGTTTTGTAAGTGTTAATAAAAGTAACCAGAAGACAATCATTTGGCAACAGAGGTACTGAGTTGCATACATAACAAATTTAATTTTTTTTTCTATTTTCTTCCTACCGAACTAAACGTAGCCCTAAATTTGCTGTCCTCCATCACTAGTCACTTGTTGCGTGAAATGGTTATTTACACAACGAGACTCATAAGTTAGCTATTTCAAAATTCGAGATGTATTTGTGAGCAGCTGAGCCGTTGACATTTGGTTATATTTGTGACGTCGTACTTTTGACGTCATCTTTGCGAGATCGTATTTGGAGCGATGCGCGAAGGGGAGAGGTGGCGACGGCGATATAACTTTGAATTGGAACATGATTTTGGCGAGCCGGATATAGAGGCAGTAGTCAAAGTCCAAAGGCTGAGGTGGGCCGGGCATTTAGCACGTATGGATAAAAACAGAGCCCCCTTAAAGTTATTCCGTAACGATCCAGAGGGGCGAAGAGGAGTTGGTCGCCCAAAACTTCGATGGATTGATGGCGTCGAACAAGATCTTCGCACGCTCGGAATAAGGAACTGGCAATACGCGGCGCACCAGAGGCAGCGTTGGATAGGAATTCTCCAGCAGGCCAAGGCTCACAAGTGGCTGTAGCGCCGCAAAAGTAAAGTAATTTATGACATCGTATTTGTGACGTCATTTTTGTCTCGTCATTTGTGTGACGTCATTTATGTGACATCATAATTGTGACGGTGCACAGACGGACGGAAAGGAAGGTGGAAAACATAAAGTAGCTATCTCTACTTAATAAACCAGAGACATGGATATAGAGAAGTAGCGATAGCGTAATGATGAAGAATTAAACGACGTCATTTTTATGACGTCATTTTGGTGACGTCATTTTGGTGACGTCATTTTTCTGAAGTCATTTTTATAGCGTCGCATTTGTGACGTCATTTTTGTAGCGTCGCATTTGTGACGTCATTTTTGTGACAATGCACAGACGGACGAACGAACCGCAACAGTGAAAACATAAAATAGCTGTCGCTATTCTGTTGCAAATGAAGCGATTTTTAGTTAAAAATATGACTAAACTTTGGGTGAATTTTGTGTCAATTATATTGTGTATTAAGTTGAGGAACCTTTTGTGTTTGTGTGTTAGGTTATTTCTCATAATTCTACATACGCAGCTATGAGTAAGGCCATCCATCAATGTGGATTTTTGTCTCATTCATGTCATGAGTGTATATAGTGAAAAATGAGTTTGTTCACTTACGGAGCCCAGACTTTGTAAAATTGCATTTTATTCACAGTTCACCTTACGTGGTGTGGCGGTGTTAGTACGATGAAAATTCGTACTTTGTATTACGTACTTTAGCATGTTTTACTGCCCTTTCGAATTGCGAATCGTATTAAGGTTATTAGTTATGCGAGGGCTGAATATATGTGATTCCAACATGAGCGGAATTCGCTAGGGCTGTAGTTTGTTATTTTTCCCGAGAGTAACACAATGTTTCTTTTCTGTGGGCGGTGGGACTAACCGTTTTCATTCAAGACACATTACCGCCACCGTTCCAAAAGCTGATGTTCCACAGGAAACAGATTTCCGATTTGGAAGATTGCTTAAAATTTCTATTTTTCTAGTTCAAAAGAGATCTTTTAATGTGGTTATTTCAGGAGGAGGATGATATTTGCAAGCAAATATCGGGAGAAGGCCGAGCGAAAGAACCGTTTGTGTAGGAAATATAGTTCTCTTTTCATTTTCTTCTGCAATATGAAATGACATGTCCCCACAAAATCTTATTGCTGTAGCAGTACCCCTCCAGTGCACATACAATGTATGTCATACATTCTCATATGTTGGAAAAAATGACTGCAACATATTTTAGTTTGTATCAGCATCGACAAGGTAAAAAGTGCGGAGCCATCAACTGTAGAAATTTAAAAGTTTTTAACTCGCTTTTTTGTCGGTAAAAAGGGTAGCAAAAAGTTACCTATTTGAGTTCATTAGACTAGCAACAAGGCTTGTTACGATACGAACAAATGTCTATTGTGCACTCTTTCACCCACACAGCCAAAAATCACCTCACCACGCTGTGAAAAGGTAAAATTTAATTATGTTCGTGACAGAGTTCGAGTGAAACGACGCAGTAATTAACAAGCAAAGTTCATAATTATGCAAATTATTTCAGATACTAAAGCCTTAAATTCTTTGTTAATCGGATTTCATTTATGAGATTGCATGGATACGATACTCCACCGAAAAATTTGGTATAATTTGTATCTGCAATATCTACGATGAGGAAATTGTGATAAATTTTTGTTGTTAAACATAGTTGGAATCCCAAAAAGCTCAATTTCGAAGTAGTTTTAATCGGAATATTGCAACAGACATTAAATTTAATTCTCTGAAATGGGCATCTGGTTTCGTTTTCTCTATTTAAAATAACTTTAAATACATTTCCACAGCAATCTTAATTGTGTTGTGAACTGAATAAATTGATAGTAATTTGCTTAATTTAACAAGACATTCGTGTTGCATTAAACGTTTAAAAGAGTTCGTTTTCAGTAAGGACTTTTGTTTAGAAAAAGGCGCTTTCTCTGTTCGTTCGTGTGTCTGTTCCCTAAAGTTAGACTGACATCAAGCTAAATTTCAGAACACACAAACGTTCATTATTGGGATCTTAACTTTTTTCGAGACGGAATCATACGGGTCCGTGAAGCCGTACGTTTTCTGCATGTAATGATTTTATAACCGAAATTGATTAGAGTTCGAACCCGAAAAGCTCCCTTAGTAATTGGTAATAATTTTATTCCATCAATTGTTCATCAATGGAAACCTTTGATTATCGAATGACTCTACCTTTAATTGCAAAGAGTTGAAATTTAAAATGAGAAAGACTTTTAACGGTCGAAAGCTGAGTATAGAAAAGAACGGGTTAGCTCAGTTGTAACGTAGTTTAGTTTAGTTTATTTATAACATTTTTCTAACATCTCAAACCAAGTAATTAGAAATCACTAAAAAATCACTAAGAAAAATTATAACATTAATGTGTTCCAATATGATTAAATCAATTCGAAGGAACATCAATCATATCCTAAAAAACAAAAGAAAAAGAAAAGAGAATATAAGAAAAAGCTAGAATAGGGGAGAAAATTATACATAGCCAAAGTCCCCTTTTCTATTAACGCTACTAGATTCTTGAAGTTCGGAAACATTCAAGGAATAGAACACACATAAGCTATGTTGATGAATAGGAGAGGTTGCAAAATGAGGAAAGCCTTTTGACGGGTACTAGAAAATAACGACCGGGGAGGTCATCGATAAATATTAGTCCATCCGCTGCCCACTTATATAGTTTTTTAACAAACGCTTAAACTCGTTGTACTTGGTGATAATTCTGATATTTTTAGGTAATTTATTAAAAATGTTTGGCCCGGAAAAGGATATGGTACGTCTACCAATTTTAGTCTTTAATAGAGGAGTACGGAGAATATCCCTATTTCTCGTTGCATATGGATGCTCGCTTTTTGTGAAGTTAATATTATGATGTCGATGATCGTTCAAACATGAATGCACAAAATTACATATTTTATTAATGTAAGGCTCTGACAGGGGACGTATATTTGGGCAATGTACGTTAAATAGATCATCTGTACTATACCTTAATGGTAATTTAAAAACTGACTTAAGTGCCTTCTTTTGGAAAACTTCAATCGCGACAGTAATTGATTTAGCCGCCCCACGCATATACCAATACAGTATATAAGTCGTGTATGGATCATTGCAAAGTACAATTTTTTAAAACACTTCTTGGCAGGGAAAACTTTAACCGTCTTAGAATGCCCACACATGGAGCAATTTTATGACAAATACCCCTGATTTGCTCATTCCAATTTAGGAATTGATCCACGATAATTCCTAAATACTTCGTAGAGGACACCCTTTCAATTATTGCTCCATTGTATTCGACATCTTGAAATTTATCAACCCTTCATTTTGGCGATCTAAAGTGGATAATTTTACATTTTCCTAAGTTTAATGTAAGTTCGTTCTTTTTAAAATATTCAGAGACTATTCTGCCGTAATTTGCATAAGAAACTTAGTGATGACATTTTGAGAGAGAATTTCATATATTTTCTCTATCGAAATGACATCACTAAGTTTCTTTTGCAAATTAGGGCAGTATTTTTAGATCCTTTAACAAATTGTTAATGTTTGCATTCAAGCATATTGACGCAGTAAACATGCTCGTATCATCGGCAAACAAATAAATCGAGGATATTAAAAATAGTTCGTTGAAGTCATTAATGAATATTAAGAACAGAAGTAGACCCAATATACTTCCTTGTACAACACCATACGTCATTTCTATTCTAGTGCTACAGGATTCATTAATTGACACAAACTGATACCTGTTTGATAGTTAATTTTTCATAAGATTCGGGGCGACACCTCATACACCTGCTTGTTCAATTTTTTCTAACAGTAATTCATGGTTAACTGTTATTGGCCTATAATTCAAAACTTCAGTTTTTTTCCATTTTTATATATCGGGCTTATTCTGCCGATATTTAAAGCATCTGGGTAGGTACCAGTACTAATACATTCATTATATATTTCCGCAAGAAAATCATACATAGAGTCTACACATATTTTCAGCGATATTGCCGATATACAGTCATAACCTGGTGACTTATTATTATTTAGTTTCAGGATTATTTCCTTAACTTCTTGCCCGCATGTAGGTGTAGCATTATTGATGGTGCAACACACTTTCTTGGCCGTACACTATTTCATAGCCACTCTTTTTCCATGTCAGCTTGTGAAAAGTAGACAATAAAATTAATATTAATTCATTTGAGATAGCTAAATGCTTTTTAGGCAACATTGTGTCATTAGCCGACTGGTCATCACTATCATGCAACGCTTTAGCTAGCTTTTTACCCACAGTCGAATAATGATCATTAAAAGTTTGAGCCACTTTATCCTTATCAATCGTAGACCCATTAGCGTTTTTCAGTTTGACTTCAATGTTCTTTGATCGGTCCCTCCCTAGGATGGAATTAATTATCTTCCATGCCGCTTTCGGGCTGTCACATTCTCTGAATAACTCTTCATAGTAGATACTTCAATTCATATTCATAGTATTTTTGAAATCTTTTAATGGTAATGTCCATTGCCGCTATTCTATCCCTGATAAACTTTGTATTGGGACACCCATTCCTTTCTTTCCTTTTCAGACACTTCCATAGGGCGTGTTTGTCATTTATTAGGCCTTCTAGGTGTTCGTTCATGTATGGAACATTAACATAAGAACGTTTTAATTTACGCTTTTTTTTACTGGCTTGCCACCAAGAATATCCGGGTTCAATCCTGGTGGGGACAAATTCCGTATAGGATTTTTCTTCAGTAGCATGAAAGTGACACACCCAGGCTTACAAGCTCACAAAAAATTGCGGAACTACAGATCGGTATATTTGGATTTAAACACTTTTTAGATATGTTTGATATGTCAGAGTTTTAAATGTCACATTACATAAGATGTATGCGCAAGAAAGAGACGCAACGTGCACGTACAAACCAAGTATCTCAATGTAAAAGAAATGTGATTTGACGTTAATGACATTTAAAACTCTGACAAACCTAAAACTGTTTAAATCGAAAAGTTCCTCACTGTATTAAAATAAAATGATCTAGCCTCTGAGCTTGGGGTCGTAACGGCGGATTATTATTATTTTTAAGCTGAGTATAGAATGACGGAGTTATTTGGCCGGCCGATGACATTTTTTAGTATTTTTCCAGGTATCAATCAGACGTTCCATTCTTGTGTTTTTTGTAATCACAATTTCCTAAATTTTCACACATTGTCTGACTTTATAACGTTTTATTGTTGGATTATAACTTGTAAATTAGACGACGCGTGTCTCCCTCCCTATGTTTAATGGGAAAGTAAATAAATTTTATTCGTACTCCTTACTGAGAATACGAAAGTAATAGCGCCCCGTGCTTGGCGTTCGGCGTTAATCCCTTTCCCAAACATATAATAATCCTCTTGCGCTCTATTTATTTTTAATTAATTTTTCATTTATGTTGCAATTTTTTTGATCCATTTTTTTTTGTTTCCTAACACAAAAATATAAAATTCCATAATTCCATTCACTTCATTTTATTCATTCAATTATCCCGAAATGTGAAATATAAGATTATGTTACTGGAAACCACACATCGCATATTGCAGTAGAATGCACAAAATTCGTACAAGAACACAATTCAATCATTGAAAAAAATTCATTCGAAAAGGGAGAACAATAACCTTTTTTTGGGTGAAATTTCTGTACCAAAATATTATTTTGGATGACACAGCCAGCTGCATATAAAATGTTGCATAGTTGTCGTCGTAATTGTTAGTTCTTTTATAGTTTGGTTGTACAATGTACATGCATTAGAGATCGTTTCATGTGTTTTGTGTTTGGTTTTGTGCAATGGTTTTTCGTTTGATTTCGAGGGGGTTGAGAATTGTTTAATGTTTGCGTTCATTAAATATGGGAAGGGAATTAGGTTCTTTTGCTAATACATCTCGTATGCGATTGTTTGAATTTTGGATTTTATTTCGTCGTGGGATGGGTAAAATAATAGATCAAATTTATCTCTTAACGCAATGACAAGAGGGGATGGATTGTCTTAATTAATTATATTTTCTGTTAGATGATCCATTAGCTATGCTATTGCACTCAGTTTCAGCGTTTTTCTCATTCAAATTTCCGTGACTATTCATTGTTTTGTTTGTCGAAAATAATTCTTTTTCTTTTTCATCTTTTTTCGTTGCAGGTTACATGATACTGTTGTAGCGAGTCAAAAGAACATAAAACGATAGACACGTTTAAAGTTTCAATAGGACTAATTATTTGTTCAGATTTTTTTATGCTGATTAGTTTCTTCAATGTGAGAAACATATGGTGCTGGTTTGGCATTGAATTGGTCTACATGGTCTGTTTGTTCGTTTGTGTTCTTGTTAAATTTATACTTTGACACATGTGTTCTGTTGTAGGAGTTTTGTCTTAATTTATGTTCAAATGAAACAACTCGAAAACATATAATGAAAAGTGTGCCCGTATAATAATCATCATTTTTCTTTTACACTCAAACGCCAGTTGAAACTCACACTGAAATTGTTGCTACGTGCAAGAGACATGAATTTTTCATTTGATTGAAATTTGTTTTCGATTTTTTAATTTTCAGTAATACTTTGACCGAATGCCAGAAGTTTGCGGGCATCTTTATCTGACGTTTTTTTGATGAAATTTTGGTCATTTTGGACTGTTCCTTCTTTTTTCCTAGAGATTTCGACAAATTCGTATATTCTTGATGATACAACAGTCTTTTCTTCATTCGAAAACTTTCTATCGCTTATACCCACCTTTACCATGAGGATCGAACCACTTCGTCACAATTGGATCAATATTAGGAGTCGATTGTAAATCATATGTAAAAGTCGGTACTTAGAGACGTTCATTGTTCATGTTCACTGATAGTTACAGTAGAGCTTTCAAATTTTTTTGACGCGTTTAGAGCATATAGCTAATTTCATGATCAAATCCATAAAGTATTACTGGCATGAATGTTATGCACTTCATCAAGAAATGTATATCGAGTGTCATACTTTGACAGGAATGGATGTTGCCTAAAGGGCTCATTATATCATTATATCGCATCGCGTAAGGTTTGTGTGAAAGCTCAACTTGACAAAAAAAATGTTTGTTCTGTCAAGTTGAGCTTTCACACAGACCTTACGCGATGCGATTCGCATCGCGTCCAATATAATGAGCCCTTAAATGCTTTTCTTCAAATCTTGCAATTAAAGGGATCATTATATTGGACGCGATGCGAATCGCAACGCGAAAGGTTTGTGTGAAAGCTCAATTTGATAAAAATGATTTTTTTTGACAAGTTGAGCGAGCTTTCACACAAACCTTACGCGATGCGATTCGCATAGACTCAAGTGTTACGTTATAGAACGAAATCGAAAGACTTTACATCGGTGAGTTTACTCATCAAAAATTCTCTGAATTAAATAAGAGTTTATGTGCACTTTCACACAGCGGAAATTGTTCTCCATAACGACAGCCATGAATTTCTATCTTATATGTGGTTAATCGATATGTGCTATTATGAAAGATGAATTTCTTGGTTGGTTCTTTGATTTTGATACTGACTGTCTTTGGGTCTCAGAGCGCTGAACAACAATTCGCTTCAAAACCACTGGGAAATTCATCCCTTTTTCGTCGGACTAGGCTCGTTTCGACTTATTATGAATTACTTTAACGTTTACAACTGACGAACATTCTGACGAAAATATGGAAAATATATTTTTTTGAGGTTATGTATGGGGAGAAATCAAACCTGTCACTTTGTCTAACAACTATACGACTATTAATCTGCGGCCTACATGCACAAATATTTTTCCCGACATTTTTGAACATTCTCAAATCACGTTTTAAGAATTCCTACATTTAAATTGTGAATATTTCACGAGATATAGATTTTTGAACATGAATATAACGGATTCGCCTACTGTGGCGGCCCTGGTACAAAAGTCCCGAATAACAAAAATCCCGAATGTTTAGCTTTAAGAAGAAAGAAGTTTTTCGAGTTGCGTCTCAGCGAGGGTGAAAATGAAAAGAAAAAAAAAGCGAGGTCGAGGGGCGGCAGCCCCCGCTGTTAGGGGTCAAGGAAGGTATAGCCCCCCTTGCGGGGTCTACGGGGCAGAGCCCGCCGCAGGCGCGGGGGTGAGGGGGCAGAGCCCCCCAAACTCAAATTCACTCGTATCAATCAGGATTTTTAATATTTCACAATTTTTGTTTTCATTTGGGATTATGGTTTTTCGGGATATTTGTACATTCGGGATTATTGATTTACGCGATTTTTGTTAGTCGGGATTTTGGATTTTCGGGATTTATGCATTCGGGATTTTTTACGGGAGCCCATGCCCTCAATTTGAACAAAATGTCATCAAAATGTTTTACTAATTTGAAGATTGCGCTGGCCAGAGGCTGTCTAATAGAGAAGCTTAGTAAGCCGGAAACTGAGATGAAAATCAAATCTCAGATGTTGCATCCCTTGAGAGAGCAGACATCTCAGACGAGATGAGATGTTGCATCGCTCTGGGATGTTACATATCAGATGATATGAGATTAGCATATATTTTGAGCCCATGCTAACGTACCCTAATAGAACCACATTCTGCAGATATCGAGAATTTAATAAGTATTAACTGCACGTCTCAACGACTAATCCTTATTTTAGGAGTTTAACAATCTTAAATCTTGTAGGCGTCTACAATAAATACAAAGGCACTGACATACCGCAAATTTCGAAGAAAACGTTGTTCAATAAATATATTTTTATCATTCTCGACTAAATATGGCCCATGTAAATTTAGAACATAGGACATTCATTGGTAGACTCGACTATTATGGATTTATTAGTCGAGTTATTGTGAACAACGAAAATGAATGTCCTGCGTCACCGTGAATGAAATCACCATGGAAACATGAGTGGAAGTCATTCAAATTTTTTTTTATTATCACGCGTGGTCTCACATTTAATTGGGAATAGTTGCAAAATGTTGTCTCTGCTCAATAAATGGATGAGAATTACTTTGTTTAAAGTTTCTCTCCATTTTTAATGCACAATTCGTGTACGTAAACAAAAAAAATTCTAAACAAAACAATTCATTTGGATTTTGACATTCAGTTCAGAGCATACTTACCAATGCGGTGTACTTGAACTTGAATCAATGATTTATTTGGGAAGTTATTTTTCGAACTTTTTTTGCTTAAATTGCTTTGTTTTAGTCGAGAATGATAAAAAATTTTAAATCTATCTTGTACTACATATGAACAATATAGTGCTTGGTTGAAGAAACGTCCACGGGCTGCCGCCTGGGACTTTTCTCCAACTTGGCACCATATTGTCCAAGTACGAGTTGCATTAATAACTATATTTTTGTACATACAAACATGTAAGCATTGACCGAATTCGATCCGGATCCTGCTACACAGATTAGATTTATCAGTTTGGGTCGGACCTTGATTAGTCCATGAAACACAGATTTGGTACACAACATTGACCTAACGAAAACCGCGATATGGAAGCAAATCGACTCAGCAAGAATGGGTTTTTCCAGAGGCAGAAAATCGTAGTCGACATAATTTACCGGAAATTCACTTTTGATGCATTTATATTATTCTTTTCACGAGTTGAAACGTATTGAGTTTCATAAATCTCCGTCTCCAACAGATGGCGACTGTCACCATCACTGGTACGATTCGCTAGAACCGGAAGTATCTCTAACTGAGTCAAGTAGATGCTTTGAGAGTGATTTTGAGAAAACGTCGAACGATTTTGGGACAACATGTCCTAAATTTTCCCGATGAATGCGCCATTCGATCCTTTGTTCTATAGTAAGAAAAGTAATTTCTCATTTTTGGAAAATTTGGTATCTCGGATAAGTTATGATGCTTTAAGCAAGTGCATGTCAGGGGGTGATAAAAATGGTTTTTTGGCTATAACTCGCGTAAAACGGAATGAAATCAAACGAACTTTTATGGGATAGTAAGCACCAATGATACAAAGGTTTTTCATCATTGGATACCTTGGAGCCTTCCCCAACTCCTGAGTTATTAGTCATTTGAGGTGAAAATTTCGGGAACACTTTACTGCTTGAAGCAGCGATGAAGCGAAAAACTGAGTACGTAGTGTTCTAGTATACTACCCCTACTATGAGGCCATGCAAAGACTTCCCCGGTTTAAGGCTGTTGCAGCGGTCTGGAACAACTTTTGTAAGAAAGGTCATTTTTTGATACTTTTTCTTGACTATTTTCAGCTGAAGAAGTCTGTACAACTGCCCTGAAACATGGCCTGCAGCTGGATATGCGAAAGTATCGAAAGACTTTTCATCGTTGAGTTTACTCTAGAGATGAGCGGGTCGACCATTTTACGAAACCCGACCCGGACCGAAGCCGACCCGATAAAATTTTTCAAAACCCGAACTGTTTCAAAACCCGACCCGGACTGAACCAGACATTCGAAACTCACAACCCAAATTACTTCGAAACCAAAATTATTTCAAGTCCCGACGTCTGCATTCTTCACGGACCTTAGACTAAAACAAAATTCGTGTAATGTAAGATGATAAAATTTAGACGAGTTTTGTAAAATATAAAAAGTCAATAAAGGATCGGGACCCGAATAAAATGATACAACAACCCGACCCGGACCGAACCCGACCCGATAAAATTTTTCGAAACCCGAAACCCGAACTGTTTCCAGACCCGGTCCGGACCGAACCCGACCCGATTAAAATTGTCGAAACCCGAAACCCATGGACCCGAAAATAACAATTCGGGTTCGGGTCGGGTTTTTCGAAGTTCATCTCTAGTTTACTCAACGAAAATTCTCAGATTTAATTTGCCGAATGTCTTTTCTCGCATAATTACATCTCAACTTAAACTCTAAAATTATTCAGTGACCTTTAACTGAAAAAATTAGTCGAAATAATTTTACTTCTCATGATTGGGTTAATCAAGTCATGGTCAATCACACAATGATTGTGGCAATCGAATCTTGGTTACCGCCAACATGCTAATGTGTGTTATTTTTGCCGATTAATGGGTCGTTGTAAGTTGTGTACAAATTTACAATGAATATAGAAAACGACTTGTTAATTACCATGTCATCTTTGCAGAAAAATTGAAAGCGACGAAGGTCAAACATATTTTAGATCCCGACTATGTACTTAGTCTATAAAAATGGAAGAAAAATGAAGGAAAACCGTGTTAAGAATTGCTCAAAGAGCTAGTCAACATTTGATTAAAAGATTTTTCTTTGCAGTTACACATATCCACATTATATTATCATAAAAGTGATACCATAAGCACCACTTCACATGCCTACATGCGACAAAATTTTCCTCATATTTTTGTGCATTTTTTTCATGTAATAAAATTACGATAAAAAGACAAAGATGGATAACATAGTTTTCAGACTAAAAGCTTTTTTTTTGAGTTAGAGTTATTAAATGTTGCAATAAAGAACAACAGAAAAGCACTCTGAGTGTCATGCATCAGCAGTCGCGACATGACAATGTTGACATTATGAAAGGAAACTCGTAAATCTTAACATTAGACAAGAATTAACTTTTCTGTAAAACATTCACGGCACGGTTGTATGAATGTTTATCATGTCGGTTCCCATGGAACAACATTTTATTGCCATAACGATCTCGATGTTCGAAAGAAAGAAAATTTAATTAATGATACCAATGTTTTAAGATAATGCAGATTAATGGTCTCGATTTCATAATTAATAAAACGTGCTAAGCTGTTAACTCGTTAAAATTAATAGTTGTTTCAGTTAGAAAATCCAACATTGAATATCACAATCACAGATTGTTTCTATGTGACAGAAAAGAAGGCATTATTCAAATGTAAATTACGTATACAGTCTTAAGCGGCTGTTATGGTATAGTAATTTTTGATACAAGTTACGTATGGAGGTAGTTTAACGCACTAGATGTTAGATTGCCGATACGAGCCGCAGGCGAGTTCGGCAACACATCGTGTGCGTTAAACTACCAGCATAGGTAACGTGTATCAAACAACGTTTTTTGCAATTCACCAACAAAAACGAGACCTTCATCGCACTAGTGCGTAAAAAACTGTCATCGCACTAGTGCGACAAAATGACTTCATGCGACACCGAAATGACGCACGAAAAAGCGAGTTTTTGTCGGTGAATTGCAAAAAATTACATTGAAACCCGGGTGCGGGCGTCCGGAAATAAATACGCCAATAGATCCGGGCTGTAACTGATTTGGGTACCGGTAGAATAGGTTTACCAATAGCTTTCTTATACACTTTTCACTTTCGAATTTTAACTCCTTCAAGTTTATGCACAAATCAAAAGTTTAAATAAAAAACTACATGCTTTTGCATACATTTTTGGCCAATGCGAATAACGAAAATAAATCAGTATAGGGACAATTTCATTGAAAAACTAAAATTCAGAAATGGGAGCGGCTTCATTTGTCAAAAAACTACAAAAGATCAAATTTTTCGTTTTTAGTTGGAATGTAACAAAATTAAACCCAGACGTTCAAGTTAACGTGTTAGATTTATTCCTTTCATTCCATTTATTCCGTCATTTACACACCATAGGCCGTTCCTCATTTACTATCGCACCGACGATAAAACAGTATAACAATAAAGTCGATACAATCAGCAGAAAATTGTTCCTACAACACTATGTGTCTTCATAATGTCTATATCTATAATATTCCATTTTACTGTCATGATATGCATCTATTTATAACGAAACATATCAACATCAAATTCAGAAAACTTAATGATCGTTTATTCAATGTTCTAGGCGCTGCGTTAGCTGGTCGAGTATATAAATAAATGGATAATTTTCATTTGACAGAAAATCTAATAGACTATAACGTAGCACTTACTCTCGGGGCACTTCAGTAGGTGGCACATAAAGAATGGTAGGGTATTACTCTGATTTATGACACATTGATGAAATTATCGGCTTCCTGTCTTCAGAATAAATTCAAGTTACAATGCACAGCATATATTAAGGAATGTCATAATTTCCAGCGCACTTTAAGTGGAGACGATTTAAATCTCTGCTGGGGAAATTTATTATTACTGTTTACAACATAAATCCTTATAGGCTTCGGTTGTTTTAATTTAGTATAATAATTACATTCGGGAACTCGGATAAATCTTGGAATGAAACCCACTGATTGTGGAAGTAGAAATATATAAAATAAAATATGAAGAGTTTGTTGCTAACTTGGTAAATGTGCAATATATGCAAAGCGACCCGTGAGCAACGCTACCTCAGACCTCATCAATACTTTCATCCATCAAACTCAAGTGAATATTGAAACTTTTACTTTAAATATTCATCTCCGAGCATCATCAATTGTCTGCCAATAACAAAAGTTTGCATGAGGTTAATTTTACATTAAATATTGGATTTGATGGTTTGACCGTCTATAGTTTATTTGAATAACTGGGCGAATAGTTTTCAATGTTCGACAAACTTGAATTACCGAAAAGTTAGGAATTTTCAGAATTTTGGTAAAAACTTTCATTGAATTCAGTTTCAATTTGAATCGTAATAAAAACTCTTCAAAAAGGGATATGTGACGACGGGTGTGTGGAAGATCCGAGCGCCAATTACAGGCTTTGTGGTATAATATACAAATACTTTCGTGACAATGACTTTAGTAGATTTTCGGCACCACTCTGCCTTCTATAAAGCTACTAATACTATTCAAGTAGGCAGCCAGGTGCCGAGCCGGAACTAAGTGAACATTTATGTACCTTCTGTTATGTACCAAGGAACTTTTTGGCAGCGGGTTGCCTTCCTTTCGACCAGAAGGACCTGACCGTTGTCAGACAGTCACAGCCTAGTGTAATTACAGCAAAAACAGCAATACAACTAAGCAATAATTACTTATATTCCTCGCTAAAGTACCGCTAAGTATATGTTACAACAAACTGTGTCACCCTAAATTTGATATTTCAGACGACTTTACATTTACCAAACAATTAACAGAACATTATGAACCGATCGAGAATCTTGTATTTGAACAAACTAATTTAACTATTTTATAACATATGTAGGAGGCAAGTTGATAATAATTCGTATAACTTTTTAACCAAAAATTTAATATTCAAATCAAGTTGGAAATTCAATTAGCTAAGTTGCCGCAAAAACCTTATACTTTATCAACCGAAGGCATTATACGAGGACTGCTTTACTTCTATTATACACAATCCGAACCGTATATTTCGAGATGGTAACAATAATATATAACAATATACTATCATGTATATACCAGCAGCATATACAGAACATTTACGTGCTTCTAATTTATAAATTTTGCTAAACTTTTGGAATATTAAAAGCAAGACCACCGAAAATGTTGGCGATGATTTGTCAATTAAATTGACGTGATATTGTTTTGTTATCACCTTTTGTAGATTATTGGTTCAGTAAATTAATTTAGACGAGATTGCAAAGCATGGTTTATTTTTCGAAGCCATAACGAGAGGTCGATACACTTCGTTAGGTAGTCAGGAGTGTTTTTCGTAACAATAGAAACATTATTTCAATTTTGGGTGCCATAAATTGTCCAACCAAATAGCCCTTTTATTATTCTTATGCTTGGGTCCCTTTTCCTTTTAGTCGGTTGTAATTTCATTAGTTTCGCATTTGTTGTAAATTTGCATAGTTTTTACCTGAGTCCCCGACAAATCTAACCACCAAATTATTCTAACATCGGTTGTCCCGTTTGCCTTTCTAACTCTTAGTAAATTTTAAACTGGTCATCAATACAACGGAAAAGCAATAAAATTGTTTTTGTTCAGCATAATTTTACGTAAACCACAACTGAAGACCTCACATATTGAGGTGTTGGGTTTTAGGAACAAAACTTTAGTTTCTTTTTCATATTCTTATAATTTATGACGGTCATTTAAACACTTATGTAATGAGCCCTAAACCATTAAGCTACGCCAGGCCCGTGCGATCGCGAACCGAGCCCTTCATTTGAATATTTTAATTTTTACTGAAAAATTTCTTGCTTCGTTGTACGATGCGTGACTGCCATGAGACACAATTTGTGCTCTCGTTTTCCTTTCCAATAAACACATATCTTTCATCATTGAATTTTTTTCGAGTTCTTTAACTAGTGGAGCCAGTGGTTAGTTCAAATAACGCAAAAAATTGTCATATTCTTCACTAACGCTGCGTTGTTAAATCGGTCAAATTTGCGTTTGTCTAATGTTGAGAGCAATAAAGTGATCATGTAGTTCCACTCATTTACTCAAAATTTAAATTTTCGGGTGAGCTCACCGCGTCAAGTCATATTCCTCTCCAAAAGTCAGAATTAAATGAGAAGGAAATAAGTAAGGGAAAGAACAGTCAACAGTTTCTTCATTATACCGACTTTTGCTAAGAAACCCTTAATCTTGTTGGTACAGCTTTTATCATTCTTAGATTATAGTTTTTCCTATCGAAGTGACTATTCGCCAGCGCCGGCGAATAGCCAGACGATATGCCGGCGCACTTCAAAAAATACTACGATACTCTTAGGTAACGAAACTAGAGGAGTTATCCTTTTATGAAACGTTACAAGAAAAAACACTAAAAATATTGCTAAAATCGTGAAATCGATTAGAATCTTGGTGACAAGTGAAATAAGGGCCCAAGATCATGTGATTTTGTAACGAAAATACGAAACTAGTGAACTTGCGATTTCAGGAAACGTCACGAAGGACTAGGGAATTTGTCCTTTTACGAAATTCAGGAAACCTTCGTGGGTAACGAAACTAGGGACTTTGCGCTTTAAAGAAACCTAGGGAATTCGTCTTTTTACGAATTATCCCGAAAACTAGGTCGCTAACGAAGTGAACTTGCGCTTTAAGGAAACCTCACGAAGACCTAGAAATTTTTCCTTCTACGAAATGCCTCGAAACCTAGGCGGGTAACAAAACTATGGACTTTGCGCTTTAAGGAAATATCACGGAAACCTAAGGAATTTGTCCTTTTACGAATTGTCCCGAAAACTAGGTTGCTAACGAAACTAGTGAACATGCGATTTCAGGCCTAGGGAATTTGTCCATTTACGAAATTCAGGAAACCTAAGCGGGTAACGAAACTAGGGACTTTGCGCTTCAAGGAAACATCACGGAAACCTAGGGAGCATTTCCTTTTACGAATTGTTCCTAATACTTGCGCTTTAAGGAAACGTCAAACGTCACGAAGGCCTATGAATTTTCCTTCTACGAAAAGCCACGAAATCTAGGTGGGTAACGAAACTAGGGACTTTGCGCTTTAACCAAACCTAGGGAATTCGTCCTTTTACGAATTGTCCCAAAATATAGGTCGCTAACGAAACTATTGAAATTGCGCTCTAAGGAAACCTCACGAAGTCCTAGGAATTTTTTCTTTTAGGAAATGCGTCGAAACCTAGGCGGGTAACAAAGTTAGGGACTTTGCGCTTTGAGGAAATATTCTCGGAAACCTAGCGAATTTGTCCTTTCACGAATTGTTTTGAAAACTAGATCGCTAAGAAAACTAGTGAACTTGAGCTTTAAGGAAACGTCAGGAAAACCTAGGAATTATTCCTTTTACGAAATGCCACGAAACTTAGGTGAATGACGAAATTAGTGACACAATATATGAAAATGACTAATAGCATTAATCATGAAATAAACGAGTTCAGGCCAGACAACATTTTCATATGTGGTTGCATGCCACTTTCATATCTTCTGACTATTCGCCGGCGCCGGCGAATAGCATCTACCTTTTCCTATTTTCCCTTCTCAGTAATATTTCTCTTGTTTCCGCCACTCAGTATTAACGGTGTGCGGGTATGCCCGATTTCACGGCCCGTTCGCAAGTCCGCCCGCCCTATACCGGGCACGGGCATTATTATTTCGAAAACGGGCGGGCACGGGCATCTTTTTATAGAAAACTGGCGGGTACTGGCTGCCCATTTTCAAAAACGCACGCTCTAGGACAGGCGAAAAGTGGTGCCCGCTGACCTCTACTAACTAGAAATGAAGTATAAGTGTCTTTAGAAAGTAGAAAGAAGAAGAATCTTTATTTCGAAAACGGGTGGCTGCCCGTTTTCAAAATCGAATGGGCACGGGTGGACTCGGGTATCTTGGGATAGGATTTTAAGAAACCAGTTAAAATTATGGAGGGAATGTAGCTGCATTCTTCAGTTTCCCTTAAGAATTTCGAACACCGCAAAGTTTGGAGAGAAATTATGAGCCCTTGAACGGGTCACTGTCTACATTTGTGCAATGTTTCATTCCCTTCCTATGTGAGTCTACATTTTCGTATCATCATTAATTTAATAACATCATTCATATTCGACTCTTCAAATTCTGTTTTATTTCATTTATTACTCCCACAATAACGCTACGGTAAGCACTCTCAAAGTACAGTCATTTTCTAAAAGCCAACCAACCCCTTTCATTTGCATTAACATATTACTTTCGTTGCTAAAAAAAGAGTTAGACTCTCGCTCAAGTCTAACATTTACAAAATTTCTTTCCATTAACCAAAAACGTACGATATTTCCACATGGCTTTAATGCATCCATTTTATTGATTTTTTTCATTCAATTTTCGACTGAATCACAGCACAGACACATTAAGTTCTTGATGAATTCATTCAGTTATTGTGATGTTGCATTTCCAAAGATTTTAATGGCTGAATCGATGGAATTCTTAATGTTCTATTAGCAACACAGCTATATAAAGTACTTTGAAATACAGTGGCGCAGACTTTGATGTGGCGAAGAAATCATTCAACGAAATTCATCGAGCAAAAACCCCTACACAATTTCTCATAAAATATTAACTAAAAATTATTTAGTTACAACAATGCTCTATCTTCCATAAAGTTTCTTAAACCACTTGTTACAGGATCTCAAATGCTAACATTGTCTTCTCCAGTCACCGCAAGCTAAACTTTCTAACGTTCAAGTCAATAGTCTTTATGTTCAGAACATTTCAGCACACTAGTCAGAACATAACATTGTGAGAAAATGCCACAAAAAAACTAAATAATTCGCCAAAGTTGTTCAAGACACTTTCAAATTCTTACTTTAGTGTCCCATGCACAACTTTCAAAATTTGTTTATTATTCAATAATGTTGTCGCATGAATTCCACACTATTAAGAACACTCGCCAAATACTACACATATTGGAATCATCACATTTCTCATTAACTTTAGTTTTCAAACTTGAAACCCACATTTGTTTCCTAACATCACCACAATATCACAACTATGACGTCGGTAGGTGGCGCTGGTTATGCAGTAGAAAACAATTCCCTGCTTTATTCGTTTAAACATTCTCTAATTTACCCATGAGACCCTTAGGTGTTGCCCCGAATGTAAAATTTGGTTGTGATCAGAGAATAGAAGTCGATATACGCCTCTGCTCAGAAAGTGTTCTTAGTATAAACGTTTTTCGAAAAAAAAAACATTTTGCTAAAAAATTAATGCGGTTGCTAGTTATTCATTCAATCGTATGCGTTCCTTTTTACGTATACGAGTGGTGCTATGAATATTTATGAATTACACCAACCCACAATAAATTCGTCAAAAATAATTAATTTGATTATGAGATATTAAACATACACATCGAAAATTATTATTAACATTATAAAGAATACTATGAGTCACATAATTCATAGCATGTTATACATACATTTGGTATACCGTGTGTAGTGTACACTGTACATTGAAGTTGTTTCATTCTTGAGCTATAACATGTGTTGAACACGGAATTGACAGTGAGATATTTTGGGGCTAGTAAAATTTATAGGTCTGAACTCAATCTGATATTTTGAAATGGGTTGATACCATTAATTGTTTCCGTAAATTTACAGCCTCTAAAATTGTAGATTCTCATGCGTTGGTAATTATCTTTATGAGTTGGAAACTATTTCAACATCTATTTGTATGTTCTTATGCTCGAAATCATAAGTTACGTTTAATTATCGACAATTCTGTCGTGCGGGAAAACTTTTATTTTTTAGGTCATTGTCATGCCAATGGTTATGGGGAAACGACTAAGAAGGTTTTCAAATCGATAATTTTTGGTGATTGTTGTTTTGATTATTGTGCCTACAAATCCGTGAGTTTCAAAGCAGAAACCAAGACATAAGCATTCGGCGTTACTTGAAACTATCCACTTACAAATCTCTTAGACCAGAAAATTTTTTATTGAGTTTGCTATCACGCACTAGTTTGCAATAAAAAATGCGTTAATTGGGAACATAATACTTTTGATGTAATCACAAAATCTTTTCCGTAATCATAACGTGCCAAATATTTGTGTCAATGACACTCCACAGACATGTGAGCCGTCTACAAAATGTCATGGGTGGCTTAAAACGGCGGCTCTAAAATCTTCCCCGCGTAAGCCAATTTGGAACTCGGCGACTCTTTTGTCTGAATCGGTAATTCGCCAACCCATTTACAATTTGTGATTTTTTTTAAATTTATGAGTTTGGGTCGGACCATTCCTGGTCCTTCAAATACAAATCTGATGATCCTTTGTTTCGTAACCCGCTCTGCATGTAAATCTTAGAAACCTCCCAGTCCCGACCAGTAATCTGCCTAGAGCGGCAGATCCCATCTTGGATACTGTTGCAGGCTGGACCACATGACTTTCTGGAGTCCTAAGCCTCAGTGAGAAGAACTTCGGGTACTCGCATTTAACGTGAACGCCTGTTTCCTCACTTAGGCCGCAGGTACAGTTGAGATCGTTATAGATTCCCATTTTCGCCAGTCCACAGTGCCCTGAAATCGCGCCTGACGCGTCCCCTCTCCAAGTTAAGCAGTTCTCTTGCCCACCTCTCATCGGCCACCGGGAAGAAACGCTTCATATGCATAACGAATCGTTCTATGCGTGACCAATCTATCTTACTATCAGATTGCTTTAGTCCCACATATAGTCATTCCTAAGCGCAATGTCATGGCAGTTACGTTTGCGGGCTTTAATCCGTAGAGATTTGAAAAGTTTTGAATTTTTTTGTTTTTGTTTGTTTTGTTTTGTTTCTCTTTTATTTAGACCATTATATTATGTTTGTAATTATCATATTATGTTGTCTGCAAACAATGGTTATTAGAAGCATTGAATTTGTCTCACATGATTTCAGACGTAGCGTCCAACATAGTTAACATCACTGAGATGTAACATACTATCCGTATTACTATAAATTGGATAGTATCCAAGGCCCATAAATAATTAATTTGAGATCGACAGAAATGAAGCAAAGACTGAAGTCAGACTATTTTTACCGTAATGGTAACATTCAGGTACTGCAGAACACCATCGTGCTTCACGATTTGCTATTAATTTATTTAGTGTAAACTTTTCATGTGTTAAGTAGAAAATTAGTTATAAGAAAAGTTTACAAATTGAACGCCTTCATTTTAAATTCTTTAGTCTGCTGAAAGTTTGAGTGGTAAAATATGGTAGTTGTATTAAAATGCAGCCTATAACCACTTTTTATTTTAATTTGAATTAATTGCTCTTAAAATAACCCCATTCCATCAATCAGCCTTCTTACATGTAAGCAAATGAGATATTTCAAGGATTTTATTTGTTCGTTCAAATTTATATTTTGGATCACTGCTGTGATACAACAGTAATAAATCAACTAATTTTGTCTTCACTTTATGCTCATGTGTGTCTACAAAATATAGATCAATTAGCATATTAATAACAATAACACGCATCACAATGGATCCAAGAAAACAAAAATATTATAAGAAGTTTAACATTTGATCTTTCGAATGGAGAAATAACAATTTTTTTATGTTTTTATTTTCTATATGCTTAGAAGCTTTACGTTCTATCTTCTTCGAAAGAAATTTTCTTTTATAGTAGCTTACAAAAGACGGCATGAAAATCGCTTATTAATCACACGAGTGTATCTCTGAGCCATTGAAAAAACCCACTTCACTGAAAACCTTTTTGGTAACACGTTTGGTAGCACTGAAATTCGTAAGGTTACATTTTCGTCAGTGTTGCGAACGATGTCTCTTTCAAATGATCAGACGGTACAAACTGTCTAGTTGATTTGGAATGAACAATTCAAACGTCACCGTACCAAGACATGGGTGATTCACCCGTGAACCATCGGTAGTTCCCTAATGAATCATCGGTGATTCACTGGTGAATCATCGGTGATTCACTGGTGAATCATCGGTGATTCACTGGTGAATCATCTGTGATTCACTGGTGAATCATCTGTGATTCACTGGTGAATCATCTGTGATTTACTGGTGAATCATCGGTGATTCACTGGTGAATCATCTGTGATTCACTCGTGAATCATCTGTGATTTACTGGTGAATGATCGGTGATTCCCTGGTGAATGATCGGTGATTCCCTGTTGAATCATCGGTGATTCGATGACGAATTATCGGTGATTAATTGGAGAATCTTCTGTGATTGCCTGGTGAATCATCGTTGATTCACTAGTGGATTATCGTTGATTCACTAGTGAATTATCGATGATTCACTAGTGAATTATCGCTGATTCATTAGTGAATTATCGTTGATTCACTAGTGAATTATCGCTGATTCACTGGTGAATCATCGTTGATTCACTGGTGAATCATCGGTGATTCCCTGGTGAATCATCGATTATTCCAAGATGAATTCCTCGCTCCCATACTGTAACCCGTAAGGATCAAAAACAGTTTTGGACGGTCGATTTCGCGAGTTGTATGCGGAACGGCGTTGACATATAGAGGGACGAAAATTCGAGTAAAGTTACAAAATTCCTCTTTTTGGTGTACCCGACGCATATAAAAATTGGTAACCCCCAGGAAAATGGAAAGTATTTTTGGCTTTTATTGAATTTAAATTGTTTTTACGCTCGCCACAATTGCAATTTTCCATACTCGGATTGAAAACTTCACACAAAATAACTACATTTTAGAGAAGCCCCTGGGGATGTAAACTTACACCTCGAGGGAGGTAACTGAAATTCAAGCAAGAGCAATAACATGTGAGCACAAAACGTAGGCCACTGATGCATTAAATATTTTAACATAGAAAATCTTCTTAATCACAACACATCACACGCATACGAAGTCACTAAGTCACCATCTCATCCATGGAATTGTGGATTGAGCAGTGTCAGCTGTTACATAAATAAAAATATTGCGTCCCATAAAACTAAGGCGTGTCATGACAAATTTTACGTTATTTGCCCAATTCATTCAGATAGCTACGTAGCATTGTTAGTCGAGATCTAGATGCCACATACACCGAAATTTTTTGATTTTTTTTATTTCCACAAGCCGTGAAATACACAAGGTCTAGACTAAAAATGTTTGCTGTTGACAAATTTATAGTGTCACTCGGATACCTTCCATGGGAATGCTGGGCGTTTTACATATTAAAGTTACATATTAAGTTGCTTCAAAATAATGTTATTTTTTAATGAATTCATGTTGGCGTCATAAAAATAAATTTTCCAAACTAATAGAGAAAGGTCGTTTCGAATGCAAATGGGATGAATATAAATTTTTTGAATATGCAACTATTCCGTTATAAACACTCCTATATGCGCAGCTGGTGAGTATAGTAATGTGTTGAAGCCGAGCTCTATTTTAAATTACTTTTTAAATGGATATGAGCTCTCAAAATAATGGGCTATAAAGATTAAGGATGAGATAATTCATATAGTCGACGGATTAATAGCTAAAATGATTTACTTTAACTTTGTTTGTCAAAAAATGCACACTTTTTTTAGCGATTCGTAAGTTCCGATTGGGTGAGGATTGTAAAAATTGTGAAAACTAGCCTGTCGTTATAGCGCCATTTAATATTTCATTGGGAAGTTGGAGCATTATACAACAGGACTTTGTAAAAAGTACACTTTTTTGAATGTTTCGTGTATTTGCCCGCGATCGAAGCGGACTTAAGATAAATTTGAGGAGGCAATTATACCTACATGCGCAGTGAGATCACAATGTGTTCTGCGCAGAAAGATAAACATTAAAAAAAGGTGTGTGTTATTCGCCCCGGTGCGAAAAGCATAATATAGGAATATTCACACCGGGTTACTGTCTTTATAGTGGCATTTGGCATTGCGTTCGAATAGTCAATTCGTAAAAAAAAATGATTTTGTTGCAATTGAATTTCTTTTAAATTGATTTCTTAAATGGTTTTCACTTTGGGAAAAAGTGGAAAATTCCATCTGAGACGACTTAAGGCGCTCGCTTCACTCTATCCAAAAGCTTTGTTCTCATGTTGTGCAAACAAATAACGATTTAAAATTTCAAATAGAGTTTTTTACTTGAAGCAAGCGCATTTACACAACCCAAAGAGCGTTGCCAGTTGTAGGCATAACATGAAAAGGTGAAAAAGAAAAAACGTCACGTCACCTTTTTTTCCTTGTAGAAATTAGTTGGAAATTATGTTAAAAATTAGAAAAAAATATTTTCTTGGATTGTGTAAACTTAATTGAAAAAGCGTGTCATGTGTCACGATAATCAGAGAACATTGAAATATTCAGCCCCTTTGCAGTCTATGTCTCCTTAAGATAAGCATTAATTGCGTAAAATTTCTTACGATTTTATCAAAGAGCATATGTCAGTCAACGTGTAACAACAACGTCTTCTGTTACATTTCAACAGTAAATGCTATACGAGAAATATTATCGCGTATATCAATTTTTGATCTGGCTCAATATGTTCAAACCGAAATTTAACAAGAAGGTCAGTAACTCTGTCGGGAGTTTTATATTTCAAATGCAAGGAAATATAGTTTTGTTACGGTGATGTAGACCCATGTAATCTCAATTTTTTTAGAGTGTCGTGCTCCGTATAAGAACATTGTATTTCTGAAATAATTATGCACCTGGCACTCATGTTACATGTTCAAATAAAACTTGGCATTGCATATTTTATTATACCCATGCGGTTTGCCTAAATATTTTTATGTTCGTCTTAGTTTCTCGTAGTTGGCTCTTTCTTTTTTACTCTTATGGTGTTTCTGGTTTCGATTGTAGGGTACCTTCTGAGTATTGAAAAGTACCAAAAATCATTTTATTCTTTGGGTATAATTAGTGTTCATTAAAAGGGAATGCAAAGCACAAAAGTTATGGTGATATTTATGCTTCCTTAACATGGAAAACCTTTTGACGTCCAGGTTTGGTGTGATGTGCTTGGCGAGTACGGAATCAGGAGAGCTAGCATAAATGGCGAAATAAGCTAGAGTTTGAGTGATTTCTCCTCTTGTCTTCATCAAAAGCGTCACAAAGTCAACGACTTTTATTACTTGGACTTTTCATCGTGAGAGTTTAATTATGTTCACAGGGCTCACGACAAGACTCATACAGGATTCTAGAACTAACGGTCTAGGAGCACTGAAACTGATCCCAAATGTGCATACGTACCTTCCCATCAATTGTAGGAACCGACGTGATAATAATTTTAGAAATTTGGAAAAGATTTAGAGAGAATTCAGGATCTTGTCTGCTAAATACAAACTTCGTGATGAAAAAAAAGTTACTTGACCGAAAAATCGGGAAGGAATTTTCTGACATTTATTAGAAGTGTCTCATTTGCTAAGAAAGTAGAAACAAGAAAAGCCGAATTTCTGAATCTACACCTAACGATAATCGCCTAAGTTTCAGATCCCTCTGCTCGATTCCCGAAGGCAGCCCGGTGCCAAAAAAAAAATTCCTTCCAAAATGTGGGATGATGAAACGAGTGCGTAAATGTTATAGTAAATAGTATTAGCAGCCTGGTGCCGAAAATCTGTTAAAGTCATTGTAACGGCAGTAAAGAATATTAAACGTCATATAAATTTCAATTTGGCACCAGCCTGCTGCTGCCCTCTATGTCGACATTAGAATATGTTGAGTAGGCAGCCTGGTGCTGCGTTGAAATTAACGTGACGTATAATACGAATATATACTGCGGTTTCGATGACATTAACAGATTTTTGGCACCAGACTGCGTTCTTTTTGTTTACTTAAGCTTCCCAAGTAGGTAGCCGAGGTGCCGAGTTGGAACCGGGTGCATAGTAATGTACTCGTTCCCCACTCCAGCGTTGTCATAGAAACTTTTTTGGCAACAGGTTGCCCAGCTTGAAATACAGTCCTCTGTTTGTTGCAATTTTTAGACCCGTACGAAGAACGAGGTTCTTCGAGAAGGGGTCTTATGCGTTTACCACGACGTTTGTAACCACCCCAATTTTGACCGGGGAGTAGGTGAAGAGCATCGATCATGGTCGTTAGATGACGAATGAGCAATAAAAAAAATGTCCGTCCGTCCGTCCGTCACCGTGATAACTTGAGTGAAACTCAACTGATTTTCAAAAACTTTTTTTTTCCTGAAAGGTAATCGAAAACTCTTTTATGGGATTGAATCTGGGCACTGTCGGCCCAATGGCCGCCGAGCTAGGGCCGTTTAAGTGGTTTTTGGTCTTTTGTACACAACTCGAGTAAATCTTTCCTGATTTTCATAATTTTTTTTGTTTGAAAGAACTGGGCATGGCCGACAATTTATGGAAGAAACTTTTTCAAATTTGAGTCCCTGGACTTAGCTAGTACACTAAAACCGAGTCTATGCTAGGGCCATACGTGTTTTTTGTACATAACTCGGGTAAATGTTTTCCGATTTTCATAAATTTTATTTTGTTTGAAAGATCTGGGCATGGCCGACAATTTGTAGAAGAAACTTTTTTCATTTTGAGCCCTTGGACTTAGCTAGGGCACTAAAAACGAGTCTCTGTTAGGGCAGTACATTTTGTTTTGTACATAACTCGAGTATAAATCTCTTCCGATTTTCAAAAAAAATTGTTAATCGAAAGGTCTAGGAATGTCTCACATTTTATGGAAGGAAGATTTTGATAAGATGTCCTTGGACTCAGCCAGGACCCTGAAACTAGGCCCAACGTGTTTTTGTTTACATAAATCAGGCAAATCCTAACCGATTTTGTTGATTCTTTTTCTATTTGAGAGGTAACCGTGTACCGAATTATATTCATAAACAAATTTGGGGCTCAAGTGAGCCTCTGGTCGGTCCTAAGGTCGGCCCTAACCAAAAAAAAAAACAATTTTTTATTGCAGAGCAGATTGAGGGAAAAATTTTTGTCTATGGAAGTATGTGTCAGAGACATTTCTTTATGGCCCTAGGTCGGTCCTAAAGTCGGCCCTTAACAAAAAAAATTGTTTTTTGCTATGCTGTAGAGAAAATTGAGGCGAACATTTTTTTGTGTATTTGGAGATCAATTTTGTACTTTCGGGAGGGTTCTTTTATACCGTTTCTTCGGACGGGTTTTGCAATATTGCCCTATCGGCAATTTCCAATACAACTTAATGTGGATGTAATTTCATACACTTAAGAGGTAAGGCAAAATTGACTTAAATATGTTCGAGTCTTTTCGTAATATCAACTCTGTTTGCCACATCTATTCTGATACGTACGGGTCCCTTCATATGTTTCTCCATGAAAATTTTCAAGACGACGATGAGATAAGGAGTTCAGACACTAGACAAAGGACCGATCTAGTGCCTGAACTCTTTATTTCATCGTCGTTTAGAACATTTTCATGTAGTAAAATTTCAGCAAATCGCCTAAAAATAGAAAAATATTAAATACAAAAAGCGTTTATGTGCTTATGTGTCAATGTGACAACGGAATGTGCAACAATTAACAACATCCAACAACAATTCATCGAATTTTGCTCATACGCTGTGTTGTCAATCTCGGCTGGGCCTCGGAAATTTTCCCATCTTTTGCGCAAAACTTTACCTTCATTAAGAATCATGTTAGTAAAATTGCTGTCAGCGTTCTGAAAACCCCTGCTGAGACAAATGTTATTCGCCCGAACGGGTTGTTTTATTCGAACGTATATTTTATTCTCCCGTATGAATCACTGGAAATAGTTGGTTTATTATTGTGGTATTCAATTTTCGAAAGTAACTAGGATGTTTAAATGTAATGAAAGAAACAAAATAATAAAAATAAATTGCGGTTTTTTAGAAAACAGTAAAATGGCAAGACCGCAATCAAAAAACACCTTTTCAGTTTGAGTTACAATTTGTGGATATGAGTACGTTACAAGTTCAACAAAATGTGTTAACGTCAATTTACATTTAGAACATCACTTAATTTAACCGACTTAGACGAATCCCGGATGCATTCCAATTTACTGATTGTTACTGCCATGGTATTATGGAATTGTGTTAGTGAACTAACGATGTATCAAAGCATCAACCCAAATGTAATAACAAAATAACAGTTTCATTAGACGTAATATTGTTACATATAATTACATTATTAATCCCGTCGTACCCTTTGTGAAACATGCCAAAAATGTTAGTTTTCGTATTCCAAATCGTGTACATATGGTACGATTGTAAATCCTACAAATTGCGTCAAACAGTTGTCAGCACCATGTGCTCTTATTAAATATTTTGACATCATTACCAAGGGGTTAATTTAAAAATAAAATAGAGAGAAAGTTAAAAATTGGATATAAAATGAAAGAAATCCCATTTCCCATTTTTAAACCTATTTTCATACATAAACGCTATCACACAATTGAATTAACAGTGAAATAATAAAATTGTATGCTTTTTGTGTGGCGCCTGAAAGGGGATTTGTTTCATAACTAGACATGTGCGTCGGTTTGTAGATGTGCATCGGCGGAGAAGTTACTTCACTATATTTTGCATTTCGATGAGCATGAAAGTTGGCGCTTAATGCAACCTCAGCTTCTTTCAACGTAATGTGAATTTTATGATAGTTACAGTGGAGGTTATCATACAAATCTCTACACTTTGTCAAAAGCTGATTTCTCATTCAACGTCAAACCTTTTGAGTCAGTTTTGTGTCATCTTCGTGGAGAAGTTAAAACTTAAAAAGGAAAAATGTTGTGCATCACCGCGAATTATACGTGACTACGTGGCACTGGGGATTTTTTCAGGTTAATATTGTTCGCAAATTCTGGCGAATAGTTTGTCTTGAGTAATATGCGCTGAATCTACGAATAGTGCTCAAGAAAAACTATTCGCAGATGAAATTATATATTTATTAATTTATTAATTTATTGATATTTATTTTTGATAGAATGAGGAAAGAAAGACGCTGGTGACGCTAGGCGAGAGGTCTGCACCCGTGCTAGCTCACGCGAAATTTTTGAAATGTTTGACTGAATTTTACATTTTCTTTAATTTTAATTGATTTTTAATAACTCGGTACTCTAACCCCCGAGGGGTGGCGCACTTCATTTATTCCATTTATTCTTTTATTCCATTTATTCCCAAATTTTTTTTTGTTGTTTTTGCGAAAAATCTGAACCAAACGCATCACAAGTTAGACAAATAAGTTCAAAAAAAAGGTTTGCACAAATTATAAAGCATTTAAACCATCTTGAGATTAAATTTTATTTTTTTTGAATAAATGGAATAAATGTATTTATTCCATTTTTCAACAAAAATTCTTTTAAGTTTTCAAAAGTGGGTTTTTTCACATTTTGACACATTAGTATGGTTTGTTGTGTGGGTTGCCATCAAAATCAAGTCTGTTTGAGGTTTTGACGAATTTGAAAAAATTATCTTTTATTCCATTTATTCCAATATTTATTCCATTTATTCCCATTTATTCCCTTTATTCCCATTTATTCCATAAACCGCAGAAGTGCATCATCCCTCGACTTGCTATCTAAATTCAAGCACTTTCGTATATATAGGAACCTTTCAGAAAGCCAAAACAGCATAATAGCTGATTGAACAATGTCATACGTGAGCGGTAAAAATTGCTCTAAGCCAATCAGATAATAGTATTTGTCATACGTGATCGAACGTGAGCGAAACAATTGAAAATGATGTGCACTGACTCTCTGCATGAAAAACTCCTATACATGAGAAGAATCATAAGATGGTGCAACGCTTCGTTTTAACTCGTTTCACCGAAAAACCGAGTTTTACATGCACAAAATGCAAGCGAATACGTGAAAAAAGAGATAAAAGAGAAATAAGAAAGGTGCACAAGCTTATGATTCTCTTTCTGTATTTCTTTTGGTAATTAAATAATTTGACAGAAAGCTACAACGTTCTTTTTTCAAATGGATTTTTTGACATTTTAATTTGAAATTGCAGGATTATAATGAAGGAATAGGGTAAATGCACGATAACCGGCCATGTAGTAATCTCCGGCAAAACCATAGTTTCACTAGTTACCGGCCACTTTTTGCATTGAAATATGGCCAGTTACTGGTGCTGGCCGCAGATTACTACATGGCCGATGACTAGTGCATTTACCCTAGGTAGTAATTTTTTAATTTCTTTTGGTTTTCTTCAAGACTTTTTTCTCCGAAACCAAGGAAAACTATTCGTAAAATCTGCGGATAGTGTCCAAGTAAAACTATTCGCAGAATCTGTGAATAGAACCGCGAATTTTTCCCACGACGTTCGCACGTAGACAGTGGCGCACAAGGCTATTCATAATTCCATATAACCTTATGCATACCCTTCCTTTGCGGAGTGATAGAATCAAATCTCTATGTGAAATGGTTATGGGAATAGTATTTTAATAACAAGGAAAATATATTTTTAGAAATAAAAATTTTATATCGAAATGGAACATTTTATACTTTTTTCGTTTGAAAAAAAGTGTATTTTATACACTCAGTGTAAATTATATTCTCTTTTTCTACAATCCAAGTGAATGCGGAATAATAAAAAAAACTTGCCTGTTTCGGTGCCCTAGGGGCTCATTTTTATTCTTTCTTCTTATATTGTCTAAAGTCTGCTTTCTTCTGCATATACAATACAAGTTATATTTTCAATGTTGTATTAAGTACATATGAAACCATGCCAGAGATCTCGGATGATACCAAAGGCAACGTGTATAGCGAAAAATAGGATATGTATAGCGCGAGGCTTTGCAAATGTTTGTAACAGATATTCGTGTATAATACTTTTGCGAGATGAGATATGCTATTACTTGAGATGGTTTCATGTTAAATAAAAACTCTGAAAGATACTTCTCAAGATAACCTGATTGTTATAGTAAAAATGAAGAAGTTGGGTAAAAAAATGACAACTATACGCAGTATACCAGCTACAACAAATGCCCATGAAAGTGGAATATCGAAATCATTTGTTTTATCGATTTTGCAATCAAATTTGTATATCAAGCAATTTTGCGTTTTATTCAGAAAAGGCTAGCAAACTGTTATATTGAGTGACATGAATTATAAATGATGTGGCGTTCTTTTTTGTTCATGCCTTGTCGTTTTTATCAAATAAAAAAAAATGCTGCCTTAAGGCACATAAAGAGGGTTAATGTCTTCCGTATCATCTCATTGGATACAGCATATCATTTTACCATCTTATTGATTACATCTTGACATAGTTTATCAACGCTAAAGGTTGATTTATTTTCATTGCATTAAATTTTATTAGGATATCGTTATACAATATCCAGCAGAGGCTAAGCTTCAATATAACCTTATACTCTTTATGACATTAATGAATTATCGTGAAATATGTTTGTGGAGTAAATGTCAGGTCAGGTGTTACGTTATCAAAATCAAATTGTTGAACGGAATTTACATTTATTTTGCGGATCATTTACATGGAAAATATATTTAAATTATTTTATCAGGTTGCGTGTCGATTTCAGCTTTCGCATTTCCATAACAGGCCGCCGTAATTGACGTCAGTTTAAACCAATTTAAATTCATTAGTTCGAACCACAAGCAGCGGCATCGACTTCATTGAGCTTCGTGTGTTACCAATTCCTTTTGGCAATGTGTTACCAAATTTTTCATTGAAATGGTTGCGCACGCCAAAAAATACGATTTTAGAAGCATTAAGATGTATGACCCCCAGCCCACACTCTCCCTAAAAAGCGAGCGCACTATTTGAATGGTCTATAATCATTGAAGGCAGATATATTTCATTTTCAAGAGGACTTGACTTCAAGAGGACTTCAAGAGGATGTTCAAAAAAACAAAGAAACACGCAAAAAATTTTTTCAGAAATTCTATAAAAGGAAATTCTTGGGGCGTCTAAGCTAAAGTAGCAGAGAAATTATTTCGCCGTTAGCTCTGACATTTGTGATGATTTCTCATTGCAAGATCTTGCTTGCGTATCAAGGAATTGGTCATTTTGGCTTCGGTCGATTCTTCTTCTTTACAAGCCTTTTATTATCACTGCTGAATGCAGTGCGGGTTAGAGAATAAACCACATGCTTAACGTGAGTTCCGAACCACGCCTATATGCTTAGCAAGTCTATAGGTGCTAATTATATCTCAGCCTAAAGTTAGACTTAGATATTTTTCATTGTGAATTGGACCCGTCATTCATGCCATTCTTCTGTGTACGGTTCATTAAGGACACCAAACACCTAAACTAATCACTTTATCAAGCTTGAGAACCCTCCCAAATACGAGATCTCAAATTACAGCCCGTGTGTTATGCGATATTTGAAAACACAGGACCTCAAACTTCAGTTTAAGGGCTAAAATATACATATTAAAGCCCCGAGTGTTATAAAGAATATTAAACGTCATACAAACAATTGGGCACCAAATTGCTGCTGCCCTCTATGTTGACAGTAGAATATGTTGAGTAGGCAGCCTGGTGCTGTGACTCGGTTTTTAGTTGTTATGAATTTTGTGACTAAGGTTGTTAAGAGAGTTTCTTGATTTAACCCGGTGAATATATTCGAAGTGCGCCGGAGGTGACAGATAGGTGGCACGTACGGTTTGATTAACCGGCTGAACAGTGACAATTACCAACTAGTAGACGCTTGATTCTATCGTTGCAAAGTGTTTGAGTTGAGTTCGACCGAATACTTCGCAGAGTTAACAACGTTAAGTGAGAGCAGCTCACCAGTAGAAGCTGACCACTAATCACAGGGGAAATTTATATATTAAGCTTGCAGTCAGCAAGGTAATTTTTATGGTGGACAAAGCTTTTTATTGATATTTTAATTATCGGAAGTGATCCAGAACATTGTAGTCGTGTGATTAATTATCGGAAGTGATCCAGAACATTGTAGTCGTGTGATTAACTCGGACCTATAGCAGACATTAAGTGACAACCAAGCGGTTAATTTGTCCCGCAAATAAAAGCGTCATTATTAAAGGAAATTTTGTCAAGGAGGTAAGTCGCACTCACCACCCAACATAAGAGGTATTTTTAGTTATAAGGGGTCATACACAAATTACGTACGCATTTTGGGAGGGGGGGGGTTTCAAAATTCGTACGGAAGCGTACGGTGGGG
>CM055403.1:69704497-69739090 GCA_029228625.1 Pseudolycoriella hygida
GCCCATAGGGCCAGGCCGGGACTGAGTACATGAAGTGAACACGTGAACATTCTGACAGCCTAGATAGATAGAACAAGTGAGTGGAGTTTATGCTTCACCTAAGCCTCAAATGGGCTCCAAATTGATTTGGAATTTATTGTGTATGAGCCCACATATCTTGATCTTAGTTTGATTTGATGTAGCCGGACAGATCGCAGTTTGTATCTGCTGAAACGCCAATCGAGTTGAGATGTTTCTTTAAAGGATTGTGTCAGTGAGTCATTTTAGGTTAGATCTGTTGAGCGATAAACAATATTTTGCATATTTATTGTTTATTTTTATCGCTAGTCTGACCTGTCTTGCAGTTTGTAGCGAGTTCCAGTGTTCATTGAATTTTTGTGTTTTCCAATTTGTAATAATTATATGAGAAAGATATCAGGCTCCGGACCGGTGGCAGGATGTTTCCCTTGCCAGTTCATCAGCCCTTACATTACCAGCGACATTAGAGTGTCCTTAGTGTAACTCGAGTAATTTCTGCCAATTCCTGAAGGGAGTCGCGACATTCCAAGACTATCGAAAATGAAAATTTATATTTATCAATAGCTTTAGTTGCCTCCTGACAACGTATCTCCTTCTATTATTTTTTGGGTGCTCATTTGATTTTAAATGTAATTATGAATTCCTTTGCATCATCAACAAATCATCAGCGAAAATTGCATATTCATTTTCCGTTTAATGATATGGCGAGTGCGGTGAAAATTACAATATCAAAATCAAAATTAAAGCAATAAAAGTGTTTCAAACACTTGTGGGTGGTGAAATTCAAATATTGTTCACCCACCCATCAAACACGAAAATGCATTTTATCGGAAAGAAATGAAACTCTTAAGAACATGTATTTAATATTGATTTTGTGTTAGTAGACGACATACAAACATATTGGTTGTAATTTGCAATTGCCATGTTTTCTATACGCGAGTTTCAGAAACTGAATAGAATTGATAGAATTTCCTTGTACAGCGAATATAGATTGATTACCATCAATATATCAAGATTTTCCATAATTTATTTGCATTTTACTTGAAAATGGATATTTATACTAAACTTGGATACTCGACTAAGTTTGTAACGTCAATTTCCAAGAAAAATGTTATTTTATTGAATTTGATGCCAGACATGCACATAAAATGAAATGAGTTATAAGTTATTTTCATTTTATTTTTATACAAAAATGAAATGGAAAATATAATAAAAAGAATTACATTCACGTACTATCGAGGCATCAAGGGGTTTTATTATATTTAAAATTTGAATAAATTCTATCGAAAATAAAATGTGTGTGGTCGATTTGTTCTGACATATTTATGAGCATTGAGCAACATTAAAAGACAATTTGCGAATCATTTTATTTAAATAATTTCGGCCATTTAAAATTCCGCATTCAAGCTCAACGGCATGAAAATTTTCGAAGCAGCCACTTATGAACATTGGATGCTATTCATGTTTTTGTCGTACGAAACGTAAATAGAATTTCAAATTTTTAATCTTATACTTAATACAGCGATTCGCAATGAATTTTTATTGTATGGACCATTATGCTTTGAATTATTTTCTATTTAAAAAGTGTGAGTACAAGTGACGGCAATAGATAAAGGGCACTTGGGATCATGGTTAAAGGGCATATGGTAGAACCATTTTGTTGATTTATCAACTTGGCCTAAAGATTTTTATATTACATCGACAATCGTAGCTTTTGTACAAGCGATGCTTGCAAAAGGTTGCCCACAGGGAGGCGTCCCGTCGCCCATTCTCTGGAATATGGTTATAGACTGTCTCCTAAGGCAACTAAATGATAACGGCTATAACGCAGAAGGATTTGCTGACGATTTAGTGATATGTGATATAAATCATAGGTAAATTCGAAAGTAGTAGTAGTAGTAGTAGTATATTCATGACATAATATGAGTAAGGCCTTGCAGCCTTTTGAATTACATATCATATTCGAAGAAAAATCGTACGGTTAACAAATGAGCACAGTTAAATACCACGAAAAAAAAAATAAAAAAATTTTGATCGCAATTCTCTACGAGGTAGATACTGTACAAACTAGGAAGTCGACCCAAGCACAGGTAATCGATAGAAACATGCGGAGTCCATTATAAAAAACCATTCTACTCAGGCCATTGAAATCAAACGAAAATAAAATGAGATGGATGAAGCACAGGAATCTTTAAAGTCCATGCAGGCATCCTTATGGCCAGTTATCGATAATTCTTCAATGGCAATGAGATGTAGGTCCTTCAAATGTTGCATAGGTTATGACAAAAATGAAAACATTCCGAGTGACGCTGTTATCCACACGCTTTTTGAGATTAATGCTGTTTAGTACGATGTGATCTTGCCTTCAGGTGTTTTCGGCTTTCCACGTAACTCGAATTTTAATTCAGACACGATTTTGTACGATGGCAAGGCATTTTATTTGCAATTGAACTGATGTTGATTGTTCCAATTCCAGTTTCAGAGAAAAAAAAACAATTCACAAACGATGGCGGCATCCTTTGTCTTGACGTAAACGAAGTAAAAAAATGTAAAAAATGTAATGAAAGTACGTTGAGCTCAGTAATGAACTCCGCTCTAACCATCGTAGGGAAATGGTGCACTCAAAACGGATTAACTGTGAACCCAAGCAAAACGAAATTGGTACTCTTCTCCAATAAGAAGAAATTATCGGGTTATAAAGGACCGAAGCTAAACGGTATACAGCTGAAGTTATCTGATGAAGCAAAAATCTTGGGAATCATACTTGGGGCTTAAGACCTAAAATAGTCCACTGGCTATACACTGCGATTATCAGACCATAGGTACCATAGGTTAAAAGTGAAGAAGAATAAATCCGAAATGGAACACGTCCAAAGGATGATGCTGTTGGGGATTACAGGAACCATGAAATCAATTCCGACAAGAGCACTAGAAATTCTTACAGATACTCTTCCAGTGGGTCTATACGGAGAGCAAGAAGCCCTAACCGCGGCTATAAGACTGGCCAATGTTAACTGTTGGCAAAATTCAGAGTATGATGGTCATGCGGAAATTCTGATCAAGAACTCAAAAGTAATCCCTGAACTCTTAATGCATACGGATAAATGCACCCCCATATACTTCTTTAATAAGAAATTTAAGGTTATCATTCTTCAAGGCAGTAACATCCTCGAATATGCAGATTTCAACATATATACAGATGGTTCGAAAACGAACGAAGGAAGTGGAATAGGGATTTACATGCGCTATAATGAAACATGCAAAATCCATACGATAAGCAAGACCCGAGGGAAAGTTATAAACATTCACTCGGACAGTCAGTCCAGTCTTAAAGTAATGGGAGGGCACTGCTTCACGTCTAATATATCGGCAGAATGCTATCAAATGCTAGACGCACTATCAATGAACAATAAGGTGAACCTGATCTGGGTACCAGGACATTGCGGCATTGAAGGAAACGAGGCAGCTGATCAACTCGCTAAATTAGGCAGCAAAACCCTTTTTCACGAACCAAATCCCTCTTTAGAGCTTACAGCACACAAGAGAAGTCTTCAAGAATAAACATGATCTTCTCTGGAGAAACTTGCCGAATTGCAAGCACAGCAGAACCATTATTGATGGCCGTAGTAAATGGAATTCCAAGTACCTGCTAGGTAGACCCAGAGAAGACTTAAGGCTACTTATTGGCGTCATCACAGGACACTGGACACTAAATGGACACCTGCACAAAATGGGCATCACTGACGTAGACACGTGTGAAAGATGTCAAGAAGAAGTCGAAACTCCACTATAGCTTATGACACCTTGCCCGTCTGTAGCCAGACTGAGAGTGCTTAGTTCTTACATGCAGGCGGTAACAGTTGGAGACTTAAAAAATATCAAAATCAGCAGTATGCTAAAATTTTTCAAAGAATTGTAATTATTTGGCTGCGAAAGAGGCCCGGCCATGAGGCTTAGTTGCAAGATTCATTGATTTATAAATAATATTTATGTAACAATGGAGAACCAGTAAACTTAACTAACTAACTAACTAACTACATCGCTAGCTTGTACTTCGTATTCCGCACCATATTTTTCTCAGGAATGATATAAATGATTTTCTTAAAAACGCATACACTTACGGAAATATATTTTTGCATCAAATACAATTTTGTACTTCTGCGCAGGTTTTTGCAGTGTTAAAAAGCTGCGCAGAAGTACAAAATTCTATTAATGCAAAAATATATTTCCGTGAGTGTAATGTTGTCAATAGTTGTTACTTGTTTGTTACAAAGCTTCGTAGTCCGTAGTTGGTAGGTTTTCGTTTTTGGAGTCTGAATAAGAGAAATCTGTAAAAAAAAATGTCGAAAGAAAACCCATGTATGGGTATCTCAGCGTAACCCACATAGTAGCGTGTGTTAATGATCAATTTATTTCTAAAACTTTTGGGATTATTCTAGAACTTTCTATAAGTCTAGAACTTTCTATACATTTAGGTCAAAATGAATAGAAACTTTGTACTTCTGCGCAGGGTTTTGCGGTGCTAAAAGGTTTCTATTCATTTTGACCTGAATGTACGTTTCTTAAACTTCCCAAAGTGTCACTCTCGATCTGGGTGATGGATCTGAGAGTGGTGTAAAGTGGTAGAGAGTTCTATATATACAAATTCTATAAATTTCTGGAAAGTTCCGAAAAGTTCCAGAAAGTTCTCGAAAGATCTAAAAAGTATCATAAAGTTCTAGAAATATTTCGAAAGTTTTGCAAATTTCTGGAAAGTTGTAGACATTTCTAAAAAATTCTGCAAAGTTCAAGAAACTTCTGTGAATAACTTTTGAGACATTTGAAGAACTTTTCAGAATTTTCTACCCCCTCCTCTTACGACCACTGCACTGACACAAGTAAAAGCTCACTCAGGAAATCTATAGTCAAAGAGCTATCCAAAGACGCAAGTTTGAGCCCTCTAGGTTGGCTAGAAGCCTAGATATGTGTAATAAGGGTAAACCCTCTTCGATCCCTCTACCCAACCTATACCCCTCTGGCACAAGTCTGAGCTCTCGTGGAGGTCTAGTAGCAGAGATATTCGTGATACGGACAGACGACAGACGGAATTACGAGCATATAAACGTTACCCACAAGTAAAGCTTAACCGATTTTCAAAAAAATTTTTCTGAAGGAAATCTAAAAAGTTTTCTGCGTTTTCTGTATTTAGCTCGAGTAAACTTTTACCGATTTTCACAACTCTCTTTTTATTCGATAGATCAATAAAGGTGAAAATACTTTTGAAGACAAATTTTTGAGTTTGGGCCCTTGGAGAAGTGATCACAGTTTAGCGCCCTACGTGTTTTTTCGATTTTCTAATCTTTTTTTTTTGAGAGGTAACTGAATAAAAGAACAAATTTGGCGCCGAGACTTAATAGCAATTTGTTGGTATGTTGTAGATGAAATTGAGAGGAACATTTTCCCCGCTGAAGTGAGACTGGCAGTATATTAAGACGAAGAATGTGCAGAATCCTTTTTTCATTTACATTTTTTCTAGAAAAATATTGAAAACGTTTCAAAAGAAAGTCATTAGAAAAAACCATGTAAAGGTAGGAAAATATGATAAAATATGAAAATATGTGAGGCGTAGAAATTTTCAGAAACTCATTCCAGAATCTGTGAATTAACTGGAAAACCATAAAAAATTGTTTGCAAAATCCTCGATACTTAAAAATATACGAACAATCTTCTTTTGTTTTCTTTCCTTCCTTCTACCAATCAACAACTCCTCTGCTAAAAATGTGAAATAAACTTGAACCATCGACTACATTAAAAAAATATGGATGTAATGCAACCCACTCAAATATTGATGCTACCACCAATGTGTCGAAAACGAAGGAACAAATAAATTATGATGATAAACTGAATTCGACATCTCAATCAAAGAATATTTCACATAACATTATGTGTGTAGGTGTGACATATTTATGAATGTATCCATCAACACTGGAAATGAAAACAAAATCTTAACAATCAACGTAAATAAATATTTAATTTCAAATTAAATTTTAATTCTCATTGACGTGTCTCAATAAACATCCGCTGTTAACGCATAGTATACATACAGATTGCGATAGCTGTGAAAAGTGAAAATTAAACAGTTTTCTTTCGAAATGTAGATGGTAAGAGATATGAGCGCCGAGAAAAAAGAAATGTCGTCGGTGCTGGTTAATCGAAAAAAAGATTTTTAATTCGGAAGTTGCACCGCATTCTTGACTTCTCGTATAGGGAATTTATCATACAGTCTGCTGCTAAAAATCTCTATAATGTTGAAATGAACGTTCTATGCACCATTTCTCAACTTAGAACCATCCTATCATTTTGAGTCAAACTGAAAAAAACTGGGCTATAAGTACTTCAGATTTAGAAGACTCATCACATTTTGACTCGAAAGCTTATCTTGGCACTTTAAACACATCGGCGCCCGTAACTCCTTGATTGTTGAAGCTACGCTTCGTGCGCACGTTAATTTGCAGCTGTTTCGCATTTAACAAACTGAATTTTTGTTTTTTATTTAAAATAATTTTTCGAAATTCGACTTAAGAGTGCACACTGCTTACAAAAGAGCCATCTGTCGGAATCTTTTCATCTAATGAAAATTTGTATGGAAAAAGTCGCAAATTTCTGTAACGTTTTTCTCTTAAAGTCTTAAATGAAAACGAGTGCTCATGTCATCATAACATACTTAACATATTCCCTAACAAAATTGCGGAAACACTTTTGCAGAAAACATTTACATTTGCTAGAAATGTGAATTGCAATATTTCACTGCAAAAGTCAGTCGTTCAGCTTTTCCACTTAATAAACACTTCAAAACGCATAATTTTTTCGACCAATGTGTTTGCTCACTAAATTTTTAACTGAATAATCAATTTAAATGGCGGAAAACATTTTCTAAAAATCAGAAATTTATGCAAAAAGTTTTGAGTTGATGATTGCAAATAAAAATGGCCGCCATCTTTGTTGGCTTTTGACGTTTACAAATATTTGCAAATGTATCAACTCAAAAAGTTTTTATCCATTTCTGACTCGTAGAAAATGTTTTCTGTCATTTAAATTGACTATTCAGTTAAAGATTAAGTGAGCAAGCACATTGGTCGAAAAAATTATGCGTTTTGAAGTGTTTATTAAGTGGAAAAGCTGAAAGACTGACTTTTGTTGTGAAATATTGGAATTCACGTTTCTAGCAAATGTAAATGTTTGGGAATAGGTTAAGTATGTAATGGCGACATAATCATTCGTTTTCATTTAAGACTTTAAGAGAAAAACGTTACAGAAAATTGCGAATTTTTCCATACAAATTTTCATTAGTTGAAAAGATTCCGACAGATGGCTCTTTAGTAAGCAGTGTGCACTCTTAAACCTTGAAAGCCTTTCGTGGTGAGGGGGGAGAGGGTAATACAATGTCCAACGGCGGCTCAAAAGCGGCGCTCATGTCTAGTCGAAGGAACGAATTAGCGTTGTGTTTTTCTTTACATCGAATAACAGAGAGAGATTATCAGAGCCTTCCTGCATTCTATTAATAAATTCTTGGTGTTAAAAGAGCACTATTCATTTTCACATTTTCACTTTAAAATGGTGAAAAAATATCGTTTTATGTGTTATTATATCTTAGACATAGGGTTATGCTATAAAGGCACGTTGGTTACGGTGGTTTATGGTTGGGTAAAAAAACATTATAGAAACTTTTCATTTCTTGTCTTGGATTTTAAAAATATATATTTTCCCCTATTTTACTAAGTTCACGTTATATTTTTCTTATCTCTCATGTTACATAAAGCATGAAATTTTCATATTATATTTGAATATAATTTTACATCACTGCAGGGAATTTCGGTCTGATATCCAATTCTAAAATATCTACATCCATATAGTGTTTTGCTTATCTAAATTTCTCTGGCATCGTTAGCTTTGTTATCATCCCCAGTACACCGACTAATATATTATTTTTCTCTGATACAATGTGGATGTGTTGTATGTACGTAGTTAACCATAAGAATGTTATTTCGTACAAATATACCATTTTATTCAAACATAGTTTCATGTTGTAGCATCCCTTTCCACAGGATAGAGTGGAACGATTCAAAACGACATCCCCATACAACACACGGAGATAAATATGTACACACCAAAAAATACGTATCAACATTTTGTAGAACCGAAATTGTAAGAAATTCATGATAATGCGATGACATACATTTCAGATCTTTTATATCCACTATACCTACGACGACGTATTTTATATTTTCTAGAAATGTAATACAGGATGTCGTTTATGGTGAAAACATTGAAAAGTTAAAGGTATATTATTCGAAATATCTAAAATGCTACCCGAATGAGGGAGCAGAGACTTTTTTCAGAATAATGATCCCGTATCCTACTTTGTATACCTGTAAATTTGTAGTATTTGTTTAAACAATAAACTAAGGGATGCACCACAATGGCTTTTGTATTTATTTATATTGTAAATGACAAAATCAGCTGCTTTGATGTTTTATGACATCGTGAACAATCAGCGAAAATGTGATGGTAAAGAAAACGATGTGGCTTATACATTTGTATCGATGGTAAAATGTTTTGTTCAATTTTTTTTTAATCCCTTGTCCCACAGCATATAAGTCAATGCTTGTCATTTGTAAAGATGAATTTAAATGTCTCTAAAAAATTTGTAAATTTATGTGAACGATTTTGGGGAACCAGCGAACAATATGACGGTAGTCGATCCACTGTAAAAGATGCTCCGTCTTCTGACTGGACTGGAAAACCTTTTTTTTTTGTGAAGGAAAATTGTGTTGTCGTTTGTGTATAATTCAAACTGTAAAATTTTGAAAATATCCACGCCAGTTGCAATGAACAAGAAACAAGGAAAAAGCCAGTTGACAGCTTCCGGGCGTCGATTGCACTGATTTGAAGAAAGGATCCCCGAAACGAGACTAGAAAAATCATCAGGCTGCATCTTTCAGTTCGAAGAGTCGAAACTTCGTTAATTGTCTCTTAATTTTGAAGTTATTGATCTATTCGACTAATCAAAACAAGAAATCTCCCGTCCAAATTAAACGAAAAAAGTTTGAATTTGGTTTTCAAAAGAAAAAGACTCAGTTACTTATGTCAAGAACCACGAGGTTCAGGAGCTCGAATTTAAAATTCAATTTAACTTGGGTCGGTATTAGCAGTCCACAGGGATTTTTGGTAAGTATCTCGAAATCGTCAAAATGTTCATCAATCATCAAATGTTCAAAATCATCTTCGAGACAGCTCAGGCCTAGCGCTCGCTGGTCAGTTTTGTTGGCCTGATTTGACCTCAATTTTTGGATAAGCGTCGATCTATTTTGAGCATTAGTCGAAACCTATCGCACAAAAATGGCATTCCTAACAAATGTGTTGTCGTTATTTATTACTAAACGCTTAAAGGTACTACAGCATTTTGAAATAAAAATGAATATCTTCGATAGCATATAACTCATCCACTCTACCACTTTCAGAAGTCGATAACTCTAAGTCATTTTTCATTTCAATTCAGGTGGGCGAGATTAGGGTAAGTCGATATATCATTTATACGTAAAATCGTTAATCATACTACAAAATGAACGTACGAGTCTTTAGTTTGACTGCGTTTAACTTCTTTCTGAAATATCTAATGTGTCTGTATCCTTTACTTCTGTTGTTCAAATGAGAGGAAAAGTTTTCATCCTTGAACAATGAGGCAATAATGAAAATGAAAAATGTGTAATTTGAAAGCGTATGTCATTTTCAATGACAAATTATTGCCGTCATAAAGTGTATGAGTGAGAAACAGATTTCCTTTTAAGAGACAGAAGCAAAAATATGTAAAATTTTCTTTTGTATTTAGACGGATAAAATATTTGCTCGACCCATTTTTCATGAAAGAGATTGTTACTTTGTATGGCACCAGGTACATACGAATAATTGGTAATGCATATTTTAACATGAATCTATGCACCTATTGTTGCGAACACAAAGGCGATATGTGGAGAAATATATTCAAAAGCTATCATTTATGGCAGAATAGTTTACGTGTTGCAAATCTAGCCATTGGAATTGAGTTATTATCAACATTGATCCTTCCTGTGAGAAAGACTAACGTTTAGTTTTATGAAACTTACATTAATGTGAGCTCGCTACGTTATTAAACCAGAAATTCATTGCTCAAAATGGCGAGCAATGGGGGATAACAGTAATTCATGTATCAAGTTTTATGAAATTGTAGTTTGTCTCATTAGATTCAATAAACAAAGCATGATACACATGTTACAGTAAGAGAATTGTAAAATTGTACAACTTTATTTTGCATTACTGATCGAATACACGAATGTAACAGATGTAGAATTCGTCTTACTCTTCTCTACGAACATAGAAACGTAAAATTCGTCTTACTCTTTTCTACGACCGATGAGGTGACATTAGTCTCATTGATGAAACGATTTCTGAGGGTCGAGCTCTGTTGCATAAAACGTTGTATACAATTCGGTACTTTATTAGGCAAACGAGGCTGTCATCATCAAACTTAATAGGCCGTTTATACCTTCCGATGTGAGCTCTTTACGCCCGGTGATCATGGACCATCCTTCTCCCACACCCTCCTATCCGTGCCAAGGAGATGGCTTGTTTGCCAGTGAAATTCCCCTATCTTCTGATTTAATTGAGTCTACGACACCTTCTCCTTGGTCTACCCCTAGTGCGCACACCCAGAAAAGAATTTGTGTATTTATGTGATCGATACCGACCTTTCCAGCGATGGAACCTGTCAATAGAAGTCTACACTAGATAACATTGATACAACCTGCGACTGTGAACAAATTAAAAACGTGAACAGATGATAGCCAGTAAAGTGGTTTTCACGGTATCTGCACAAAGACGAAAGTGTCAGTTGCCATCCTCTCGGCAGTTTCCATTAAGTCCGTCCGTGCGTCTGTCACCGCGATAATTCGATTTTCAAAAACTTCTTTTCCCTGAAAGGTTATCGAAAAATCTTTTATGGGATTGCATCTCTTTTCCGATTTTAATAACTTTTTTGTGTTTGAAAGGTCTGGCCATGCCTGACAATTTATGGAAGAAACTTTTTTGATTTTGAGGTTTTGGAATCACAGCCAGGGCCCTAAAACTGAGTCTCTACTAGGATCGAACGTGTTTTTTTTACATAAATCGTAGATTTTATCCGACTTTCAAAATCTTTTTTTTTTTAAGATAATAAAAAAACATATGAAGGGACCCGTACGTATCAGAATAGATGCGGTAAACAGAGTTGATGTTACGAAAGGGCTCGAACGTGCATGAAATTACGTCCACATTAAATTGTATTAAAAATTGCCGAGAGGGCAATATTGAAAAACACGTCCGAAGAAACGGTGTAAAAAAGGCCTTCCGAAAGTACAAAATTAACCCCGAAATAGACAAAAATGTTCATGTCAATTTTTTCTAAAACATAGCAAAAAATCGTTTCTTTGTCTAGAGCAGACCTAGGGCAAATACTTACATAGACAAAAATATTTCCTTCCATTTTCTCTACAACATAGTGAAAAGCCATTTTTTTTCTAGAGCGGACCTTAGAACCTACCTAGGGCCATAAGAAAATGCCTCGGACACATACTTCCATGGACAAAAGTATTTCCCTCAAATTGCTCCGCAACATAGCAAAAAAAATTTTTTTGGCTAGGGCCGACCTTAGGACAGACCTGAGGCCTACTTCAGCCCTAAGCACAGGCACCGAGTCCAAATTTGCTTTTTAATATAATTCGGTACTCGATTACCTCTCAAATAGAAAAAGAACCAACAAAATCAGTTAGTACAGAAAGGGAATCATAAGCTTGTGCACCTTTTTAATTTCTCTTTTATCGCTCTTTTTACGTATTCGCTTGTATTTTTCTCAAGTAAAACCGATTTTTCGGTTGAAAGAGCTAAAACGAAGCGTTGCACGTTCTTATGATTCTCTTCCTGTATTTAAGTATTTAAGTAATTTAAGTAAGCAAACACGTTGGCCCTAGTAGAAACTCAGTTTTAGGGTCCTGACTAAGTCCAAGGGTTTCTAATAAAAAAAATTTCTTCCATAAAACGGAAGACAGTCCTGGACCTTTCGACCAAAAAAAAATTTGAAAATCGGAAGAGACTTACTCGAGTCATGTAGAAAAAACATGTAGAGCGATAGCGGAAATTCGTTGTTAGTGCCCTAGCTATATCCTAGGGCCTAATCTCAAAAAAGTTTAGTTTACTTATTGTTGGGCTTTCATAGACCTGTCGACTAAAAAAGCAATTATGAAAGAGACTCGTTTTTAGTGTCCTAGCTAAGTCCAAGGACTCAAATCCAAAAACGTTTCTTCCATAAATTGTCGGCCATTCCCAGATCTTTCACACACAAAAAAGTTTATGACAATCGGAAAAGATTTATTCTAGTTATGTACAAAAGACCAAAAACAACTTAAACGGCCCTAGCTCGGCGGCCCTTACGCCCGCCGTCATTGCCCAGATTCAATACAATAGAAAATATTTCGATTACCTTTCAAGGAAAAATGAAGTATTTGAAAATCGGTTGAGTTTTACTCAAGTCATCGCGGTCGAAATTTGGGTGGCTATAAACGTCGTGGTAAACGCATAAGACACCTTTTCGAAGAACTTCGTTCTTTGTACTGGTTTAAAAATTACGAGATTGAATTTGGGCAAAATCGGTCAAAAACTTTTGAAGTTACGGTCGAAAAATAGGTCACAAACATAATTCTTAGAAGATTGGTGAAACTTTTTCACTTTTTTGTCTCCAAAATTATAACGTCAATCATTCTTGAAGGTTTTAAATAACAGATATGGACATTAGAAAATCAAGGAAAATTAAATTAGTAAAAATCTGTTGAGTGGTTCGGGCTGTAGAGTCCTTAGTGTGGGCCCAACTCATGTTACACGACCCTAGACGACATTTGGTGGTTCGTGAATATTTCTTTAATGCTGAGATTTTTTGTGCGGTGGAAGTATGGCTCAGAGGCCTCTCCTAAGTGCTCTAAGTCGGTTTTAAGATCGACCCTAGTACAAAAACTTTTTTTTGAAAATTTTTATGAATAAATTTTTTTTTAACTTTTTTTACAATTTTTTTATATTTTGGGCTTTTTTAGGGATTTGGAGAGGCTTTTTGCGCTGTCACTTCGTACGGGTTTTTCAGTTTTGCTCTTTCGGCAATTTCCAATCTAATTTAATGTGGATGTTATTACATATACTTAAAAGTTAAGGTGGTGTTGCAGAAGCCGAGTCGGGGAAGGCAGGCTGGTACCAAAAAATTATATTAGGGAAGTTTGAATCTAGTATGCAGTACATTACGGCGCAAAACTTTTTGATTTGGCACTAGGCTGCCCTCTATGTGATCTTGAACAATGAAAAAGAAGGCAGCCTGGTGCCAAAAATTGAAGAATATATCACTATGACGGCATTGAAGAATGCTTCACAATGCATCAATTTTCACCTTGACACCGGGCTGCCGCTGCCTTCTACATTTAAACGAGCATAGCCCAAGAAGGCAGCCTGGTGCCAAGATAAAAATTGATGCGTTGTGAATCATTCGTCAATGCCGTCATAGTGATATGCTTAGATTTTTGGCACCAAGCCGCTTACTCTGTGCTGTCGAGCCATGACAAAATACGCAGCATATTGTCAAATTGAAAATTATTTTTCCAAGGAGTACTTGCTATTGGCTTTAAACGTTGCCTTACATCATTTTTAATCCCAGACTTCCTAGCCGAAAATGCAGTCTTCCACTTGTTGCAACTTTTTGAAGGCTGCGTACTTCGGATTCAAGATCCAGTAGTTCATGCACTTGAGGAAGGATATTCTAGTGCATGAAAGAACTATAATTGCTGAATTTTGATGCGTACGGGTCTCCTGCATGTGTTCACGAATTTAAATGAAATCTGGAAGTATGGTTCAAACATTTGAATTATCTACGTTTCATTCGCTTGATTTCGCTTTTAAACGAAATCCACCAACTCGGATGTCGAAATTCGGATTGGTACAAACGCATACTTCGTACGGGTCTAACAAAGGATAATGAAGCGAATGAATGCAAACAATAATATTTCCATTGTTTTCATTGAACCGTGATTTGTTGATGTAACCAATTCCATATAATAATCTGATAATGAAATTATTTTCGTGTTAAAAATTAAATGAAGTTGATTCAGTTAATGTTTAGTAGGTACTACGTGAATGTAACAGGGACGATTGACAACAATGTTAGTTGACTGAGTGTTTCTCTTTCAACAGACGGAATTGAAGAAGAAAAATAACAAATTTCGTTTTCTTCGATTACTGACATAATGAAAAATAGATGTGAAACAAAAAAACAAACATTCACTTAAACTAAATAAAAAGGAAACAAACACAAAACGTTAACGAATAAAAAAAATACGATTCCTAAAGAAATAGAATTTATAAGTCATTACTGTTTGTGGGGATTGTAGAAGCCCATATGGTAGACACACAAACTCATTTTTTTTATTGAATTCAGTGGACATAAATTAAGTATTTTTTTTTATTTCTCTGAAGAATTTCTTTTTAATAGATTTTGTGGTGTTATATGAATATTAACATTAATATGTAAATCAGAATCACAAAATAAAAATGATTTCTTCAATGTCAAAGGGTTCCGATTCTCAAATCCATTCATTGAAATAGTAATTTATGCAACTGGCTTTGAAATAAGAGCGTTTCTGTCACCGTATAAGGAGGAAAATGTTTAACCAAGCGAAGTGTAACAATTTATCTTGGCAACGTGTTTCGGATTATATTTTATGCAATTTCATTGCGAAAAACTGAACATTTGAGTGCAACTCACCAACATTAAACATTCTGAACGATTTGTATAAATGGATCAAGCAGACAGAGCATTTCATATTCTCGTAAAAAATGGTTAGCTACAAAAAATTTTACATCGGTTAGCTCAGGAAGTTGGTGTGAAGTTGGAATACTCTTCGTCAGTGGAAGATTCTTATTTGCATATTTCTGTTTTGAAAACGGAAGTTCAGTCACGTTGTTTATGCAACCGAATGAAATATATTTGGTATGTGTTTGTCATTCGAGGTCGAGGCTATTTATTATGTAGTTGTATGCAGCGTGTACACTCCTCTGCCCCGAAAATTATGGATTTTTAGGATTTTTTTGTAGCAACAAGCAACCAATAGTAAAAGAGAGCTACGAGAATAAAAACACTTAGCGATAACGATAAAGGCAACAAGTTTTTTTCAGAACAAAAACAAGTCTGACACACAACAAAAACAACAGAAAATGTTTAATTTTGAAAACATTGATTCATTCTAAATATAAGGAAAAACATGAACCTGACCTGATAAATTCCAGGGATTCTGTTTCAGGTATACGGGTCAAGTCATGTCTAACTTTCTTCGAGCCCTTCGAGCCTTGATATTTTAGATGTTTCCCAATCAAACATCAACATTTATTTTTTTTTTTTCAATATTGTAGCTAGTCCTTTTTTCAAATCGCTTCGAATCTGAGAGATCTATAGGAGTTTTTCATGCAGAGAGTCGGAGCACATCATTTTCAATTGTTTCGCTCACGTTCGCTCACGTATGACAAATACTATTATCTGATTGGCTTAGAGCAATTTTTACCGCTCTCGTATGACATTGTTCAGTCAGCTGTTATGCTGTTTTGGTTCTCTGAAAAGTTCCTATAGGAATCAAAACTCAGTCCATGCGATAAAAATTCATAAATGACCAACACTGCTATTACGACATGTTTTATACACTCTCTACTCTTCTGTTGGGTTTACAATACTGTAGCGTCGTCACTAACACTTTTATCCCATAAAATTTGTTAACCCAAGAAGAGTAGAAAATAGAGGAGGTATGCCGTAATCGCTCTTCAGAAAAATTTATGAGTTTTTCAATATGTCACTATTTTTCAGCAAACACGAACAGAATGTCATCGAGATAACTCAAGGTATTGATTGATTCATCGCAGCAGTGTTTAGATTTGCTTTGAAAAATTCTTATTTAACCTCTAACTTGAGCTCAAACTTCCTCATTTAGTTAGAAAACATTTCCTCGAAGTCGCATTTCAATTATCAGTCCCTATTCTTATTAGCTTACATACGAAACCGTTCACAAAAGCGAAGTAATTATAGACTATCCGAAAAAGATTTACCTCGTATCGTCATATTAGATTTCGTTATACCCATCTGTCTATTCTTTTCACTGAGAGCTTTTACAGTTTTCTAAATAAAGAGTTCAAAAATACACTTATCAAGTTGTCTAAACTTTGAAATATTCTTCGCAGTGTGTCATCGTTTGTGTCGGGTGTTAAATGAGAACTGTAATTTGATGGGCTTCCCTGTAATTTTCAATTATTCGGACACTTAACACATAGCTATACTTAACACATAATACCCGAACGTTACACAACAGAAATTAGGATAATTAGTGCAGATAATGCATACAACAAATCCATAGAAATATAGACTGGATTTACACGAGAGATGTAAAAAATGTTAATCCAGTCACGATATGAATATGCATACAAGGTAGTTCTTCGGTTGTCGGAACTTACCGCAACAATAAAACACGTTACGTTAATGAAACTGAATTGTACTCACAGGGTCGTACTTAACTTTTTTTGCCATACAAGATGAAATGATTGATTGAAATACATCATAACGATAATATTCTGATCTCGCAACCTACATCCAGCTAAAGAGGTGAACCTTTGCGAATAAGTTTTAGTAAATCAATAATTGGGCAATTTGAAATTGAAATTTACCGAAAATGTAACCTGAATTACGTAAAACAAAAGCAAAATCTGCACGCTTCAAAATCTGAAAGATTCTCTGGTATCATAGAAGGAAAGATATTTTTCCCTTCCCCTCAAGGATATATTTCAAAATGCAAATTTTCAGAAAAAAATTTTTACATGTTCTTTACATCAATTTTACACAGATTTTACATAAATGTAACATAACTTATCCATCATTTAAATACACAGATAATTTGTTGCCTTTGATGTACATATGTGTAAGGCTTGTGTGATAGTTGATGTAAAATTGATGTAAAATTGATGTAAAGATCATTTTTGACAAATAAATCGATTCAATTTGTTAGTTTATCGTCATGCCAAGGCAGGGCCTTATACAATTTTACTTGGGCATAATAATCCAGTAAATAGAAAGTTACAAAAATGTACAGTTCACTAAACTACTAAACTAAAAAGCCGCAAAATTTACAAAATAAAATTAGACGAAACCGTGGTAATAACAACAAAAAACAATTATTAAGGAAACGAAACAACTCCCCTCCCTATGCATAAATTAACCGCGTAGAAAACCGAAATTCACATTAGGTTCACGGATCAATAGTAGCGATAGGCAGGCTGCATGGGGGCTTACATACCCAGCCCCGCTCACATTGTCAAGATAGCGAGCTCTAAACATTTCATACGAACTCGAGTTTCTCACTACTGTTGGCAACGCATTCCAGTCTACAAACCCTTCACCGAAAAGATAATCTGACTCATTGTAACAATATGTAACAATCTTGAAGTTAAACTTCACATAAAAATACATAATTCGTGCATCATTTTTACATAAAGATAACATAAAGTATCTATCACTTTGACATTACATATACAACATTTTTTTGTTGATAGTGACGGAGGCCACCACTGCACCGTCGGGCCTATTATGCTAGCTATTTGATGTTTTGTTTTAGTCTGCTACCGTATAAAACCTTCCTGTGCTAAAAATATAGCTCAGGATATCTCGAGGGTGCAGATTTTTGATCAGGTTGTACCTGATGATGTAATTGCCCAAATGCTTACGTCTGTTTGTGATGAAAGCAGTGCAGTTACACAGAAAATTTTCAGCTGTTTCTGCATGTTCCCCACACAAGTCACAACTTGGATCCGTTCGTTTGTCTATTGTGATCAGATGTTTGTTGAAGCCGAAGTGTCCAGAAACCACTCCAGTAAAAGTTTTCATTCTTGGTCTGCTTATGCAATGCACTTGTGTAAAAATGATGTAAAAATTGTGGATAAATAATGCAACAATTATGAAATTACTTCGAAACAAAACTTATTTCAAGGCCCGACGTCTGCATTCCTCACGGACCTTAGACTAAAACAAAATTCGTGTAATGTAAGATGATAAAATTTAGACGAGTTTTGTAAAATATAAAAAGTCAATAAAGGATCGGGACCCGAATAAAATGATACAACAACCCGACCCGGACCGAACCCGACCCGATAAAATTTTTCGAAATCCGAAACCCGAACTGTTTCCAAACCCGGCCCGGACCGAACCCGACCCGATTAAACTTTTCGAAACCCGAAACCCATGAACCCGGAAAAAACAATTCGGGTTCGGGTCGGGTTTTTCGAAATTTCGGGCAACCTGCTCATCTCTATATTCAGTACGATGTGTTAATGCATAAGTTGGAGGTGCGTTACTTTAACCATTCACACTCTACTAACACATCGACAGCGAATGCATTAATACTACATTATGTATGTGCTTAAAATTTGTTGTTTTGACTCGTAGGAAGCTTGCTGCATGAGCCGAAGGCGAATACTGTAATTCTACGAGTCAAAATAACTATTTGGAAGCACCTACGTGCAATTTTACACGTTGGTGCTCCCGTAAATGCGTTTTCCGAGTCGCTTGCGACGAGGTAATGACACATTTACCGAGCAGAAACATGTAAAATATATAATTTGTCCAGCAATTTTACATAAAACGAACATCACTCGCCATATACTTTACATCAGCGTACAAAAATTTCACATCAATTTTACATAAATTTTACATCATTCTTACATTAGTATCACACAAAGTTTACACTATCTGTGTCCATTCTATAGCGAAAAGTTGAAAAACGCGTAAAGGGAGAATTATCTTCTGGCTAAAATATACAGAAATCGTGCTCCTTTCGTATGAAGCAGTTACAGATTAAACCTTTCAAGGAAACTTTTTCATACAACACAAGTCTCTAATGTACATGGTTTAGCAAGGAGCCAACATTCCCACGCAACCTAAAATAGAGTCAACCCTGTACAATTTTTGTTGTTTTTTGAAAATTTGTATTTTGAAATATATCTCCCCTCACGACGCGACGCACGTTGCACAGTGGGGAAAACGGTTATCTTCGTCCTCATAAACCTAGTACTATTGAAACATTCTTGACATAATTTCTGAATTTTCGCTGTAATTACTCTATAGTAATGACAGATTACAGGCTCAGCCCCCCAGATATTCTCCGCCCCCCTGAGGCTTGTTTCTGATATATATTAATGTTCGGAAGAAAATCTGCCCCTAAGGAGAGGACACTTTTATACTTTTTTCTTGAATGCTCTTGAGCCTTCGACTACCTCTGAATCACAGAAAAATTTCTTAATATTTAATAAAATTCATGAGAATGGCGCGCTCTATGGACCCTGCTGCCTGAACCAGTGAATCAATTTTCATCAACTTTCTTTAGTTAGTTTTTTGAGATCCATATCTTTCATTCCAAAACTTGCAAAGCAATTCCTGTTCGTCGGAGATATAAGCAAAAACGTTTCTGCGATCTTCAATAAACAAGGTTTTGACAACTTATTCGAAAGTTCTTGACCGATTTTGCCCATCTTCAATCTCAACATTCCTTTTGAAACTACCTTTCAAGCAGATCTGATTAAAGTAGAGGAACGGGAGTAAATCCTCCGGGCTCGTGCCTGAAAGGGTGGCCCGGGCGGTCATTTTAGGAGCCCATCGTATGGCTGAAGAAAAGAAAAACGGATCCAAATTTTCAAAATTTCAAACACCTTGATTTAGTAAAACAGACTAGTTAGGAGCCTAAAAATTTTGGCCTACGGCGTTAGACAAACACGAAATCAATCAATTATTGCAATTCTTACTTATAATAAGTCCTACAACCAAAAACTTTCGCCTGCCTAAACAACAATAGAGAGCAGTCCAAAATTTTCGCCTGATCTGATGCGGCTATTGAACAATTCTTCGAATTACCCAAAAAACGAGGAAAAGCAGTTCAAAGTTTTTGCCTGCGGCGTGTAACCCACCTTCGTTTAGTTTTTGAACATTTGTAAAACCCTAACACTAGACTAAGATTTTAGCTATTTTGGATTAACCCGGTGGATATTTGGAGAACGCCGGTGGTAATACACATAGCCAATTTAACCGGTTGACGCGAACGACAGCTCCGAACCGACCGACGCTTGCTAAAAGCGATGTAATTTTGTTGAAGTCTTTTTGGTTGAAAACTTCATTGAGTGCACACGTTCGAGTAATTAAATAAAGAGTTACCAGTGAAGTGAGTCGCTCTGTCTTGTTCGAGAAAGGATTCCGTACCAGCCTGAACGAACTGCTGCTGATTGAAAGCTTGTGGCTAACAAGGTAAGGGAGTTTTTGAACAAGATGAATGTGGACATAAGGTTGTGACCACATTGTATTAACGGAGCAAACAGCTTTTCGGTAAGCGCATTAAAATTGTGAATTTTGGGTCACAACTCTTTGGAACCTTGTGGCAAACTTGGTTAAAACAAAGGATTTCATAAGTGCATAATGAATTAATGCCAATTAAGTCGTTCTCACCACCCAACGTAAAAGGTATTTATAGATTAAGGGGGGTTGCGCAAATTAGGTTAAGTGGTTGATGATAGTTTAAAACTAGATTGATTTTGATGAGTGTATTAAATATTGTGATTTAAACATTTCAAGTAGTGCTTTTTGTTCAGAGATTAAGCCTAGAGGAAAAAGAATCGTTACAGGCGCTTTTCTCGATGCGGCGATTAAACGATTCTCCGATACCTAAAGAACGAGAACCGGTGGTTCAAAATTTTCGCCTGTTGCGCTTTGCATGACAACCTAACTTGCACCAGTTGAACACCACAATTAAAAAAAATTGCCTGGGGCGCTGGACTCAAAGAAAAACTTCCAACGCAGTAACAAAATTTTTCTTTGACAATGTAGAACTTTGACTTTCCTTAAAAACCAGCTTCTTCATAATTTTCATGAATTTTTGACTTATTTGCTCTAGGGAACCTCCAGGTCGGCTTCGGACTCAGTTATCATCTTAAAAACTTTTCACAACACTATATTGATACTTCATTGAATTGCACAAAAAATTTGGGCCGCGCGCCCCCCCTAGAAAAGCGATCTAGATATGGTACTGAGACCCGACCACCTCTGACAAAGTTTTTCAGAAAAATAACGTCATTTTGCGCTTGGTCTAGTTCGAGCCTTTAAAAAATCCCTATTTTGGTCGGGTATTTTGCGCCCTTTGCCAATATATAAAAAACCTCAGCTGTTCGTCTCTACCCTTTAATGTTGACTTAAAAATGATCATAAATTTGACTTAATGGTAACATTGTACTTTTTATGCTTCAAAACATTGTACGTTCACACAAAAAGTCGTGGTTTATTCAATTTATCTTTAGCTTCTCTCGAAACTTGTCAAAAAAAAAACACACTCACAAAAATAAATGGAAAACAAAATAGAAAATTCAATAGCAATGTATGTATTCATTATGGTAATCTGTAATACCCAACAGTACATTCAGAAATTAAGACAAGGAATATAAAATGAAAGCCGTAAAAATAAAAATTATCGTTTTATTTGAATATCAAGTAGAAGCCACTCCCGATGTAATGTCTTTACTGTCAGTGGAAAGTTAACTAAGGCAAAAGTTATTTGATATGTTTTAATGGGATGACCTAAACTCATTCATTTCAGCTTTTTTTTTTAATTAAAAAGATTGTGAGTTAGAGATATATGTAAAACCCATAAAAAAACTCTTGTCCTTTTTTGTCGTTCTACATTACCATATGAATCACATAAATTGCGAGAAAATCCTTTTTGTTTTATTTTTGTAACGTTTTTGGAATATAAAATGTGTTTATTTTTTCTGTTTTTTTATAAAAATTGCTATGGGTAAAAATGCTTAACATAAAACTGCCTACATGGTTGAAAATCCAAAAAAAACCAAAAAAAATAATTCATTTTTTAAGGAAATCCTTTTTACCTTCAGTGAACACCAATAAATCCAGAACGACCACGAAGTAGCAAATCACGGTGAATTTATCCATTTCCGCAATTTAAAAATGTATCCAAAAATTGGGGGTTATCCAATGCACAAAGCTATTTTTGATATAAATATTTGTATTTTTCACTTAAGTATACCCGCACATATTTTCATCCTTAAGCTCCAAGGCATTCACAAATTTTGATCATTGCCCATTCATCAAATTCAACAACTTTAAGTTAAGTGATAGCAGCACGAGTTAATTTCTCATTCAAAAGTGTTTCTTCTTTATTTTAATTCAAAAATTCATTTGAATTTTTTTATTGCCATTCTCAGATTTAGATACATCCAACTTGGAAACAACGAAAATAATTGACAAATTAAACAATTAGTTACATCAAAATGATAATCCGTTTCGATTTTACTCGTTGCAGCACCAAAAATATTCTCATGTCAAGAACGGATTCACAGTACGAAAAAGAAAAACAATTTACATTCTTGTTTAAAGGCCATCATTTATCTTTCAATCATACGAGCATAAATAAAATGTGAGATTTCGTTCGATTTTGGTGATTAACGTCTGCACTTTCGAAGAAATGTTTTTGTTTTATTTTTGTAGAAGAACTTTTTTGTTTTGCTAAACAGATTTGTTTTGACCGAAAATTCACGGTTATGTTACAACAGACACAAACATCAACATTATCGAACGAAGGTTTTTACATAACTGACTAAAGCAAATTTGAAAGATTGAATGAACGCAAAGAGTACCAATCTCTCATCGGTTCTCTCATGAATGAAAATTCGGTGAGCAAAAGCTTTTATTCCACTCTCTCATTCTCTGCAATGCATGTGAATTGGAAAGCTTACCACGTGAATCTGAAACTAATTTTAAAAATCCTTTGCCACGTTGCCGGTTTCATTTAATTCAATGCAAATGGTTTCGGTAATGTGAAATTCTCCTTGACTTCAATGACGTTTTTTAATGGAATTTGGGGAAAGTCATATTCAAAGACACAATATGTGAACATATCTTGAAAGTTAGTTGATGTGAAAATAAGGGATCGTTCATAAATTACCCAACTCGTAATACTCATTTTAAGTGACATTTTAGTTACATTTCGAAAAAGTTCCCGAAATCTACCAGATTTTTAGTGCATTTTAAGCTATAGAACTGTATTCGTTTGGACAAAATAATTCCTGAAAGGATAACAGTGACGAAATATCCCCCAAGCCCAGACGAAAAGATGTTTAATAAAAAGTATAATTTATTGTGGCGGGGACTCTGCGCATTGTGTCAGATTCTGTATTTTTAACGGAGCCTTTCAAATGATAATAGTTTTCTTAAAAATTCGCAGCGTACTCTATTTCCATAGACAACATCCCAGTTTTCCGATAAGTTTTCTTCAGGTGTAACATTTTTACCTGATTGATATTTCTTATATTACAATTAACATTGATCGACCTCACTCGTGAAACAAATAGCTTGAATTCGACGAAGACAAAATTTGAACATCTCATTCAAGCGCCTGTTTTTGGGAAAAAATTCCTGAAAATTTCCCGAAATTCCCGAAAATTTCCCGAAATTCCCAAAAATTTCCCGAAAATTTCCCGAAATTCCTGAAAAGTTCCCGAAATTCCCGAAAATTTCACGATATATAAAAAAAGTATATAGTAACATGTCGAACAAGTCCAGCAAAGAACGAGTCCACCATACTCATGTACATGCCAGAAATTCAATTTTTAACCGAATTTCTCATGTGGATGTTGATGTATATGTTAAAACAGCGGTCTTTTAGATACCAGATAATTTTGATTCAACCCGTATAATCTGTTTATCGAAGAAAATATGAATTTCTTATAAGGGAATCATAAGGACATTTTCTAAATATTTTATTTTTCAATAATTTGCTCTAATTCACTGAACTTTTTTCTGATAATTTCCCGAAATTCCCGAAAAATTTCCCAAAAATAGGCTCTGCCTCATTCATACCCCAAGTCCGCCGAAAATTTTTATTAAAGTTAAAAAATGATAAATAGAACTCAGTGATAAAAAGTGGAGGTCACCCGGATGACACCAAATCCATTATTTGACCGGACAACGAAGTTTAGGCGGAGTAACATACAAGCGTAGAGTCCTCAGTACGGTCCTGAGATGAGGTCGGGGGCAGAAAACTAAATAAATTTAGCAGGCCACTGACACTCAAAATATAAAATCTGAATAAATTTTCAAGCATTAGTTTTCGAGATTTTTTATTTATCTTGTGTTCAGATTTCTCCATCTGGAAATTAGCTTTACCCCTTCCACACGTTCGTTGGGAAATACATTCACCACATATATAATACGTCGCGTCGGCAGCGTATATTTTAAACGTAATTCCTACGTCGCTTGCAGATATTTTCCTTAGTGTAGGGGCCGTCGCTACCCTTGCGGTGCGTTATGACAAGGGGGAGTCCAGACCGGAAAAGTAGCGTTATTAGTTAGTGCTACTTTCTAATTTTTTTGTTGAGATAACTAGCACCTTTTGTGAGTACTTTATGAACAGCCCCTAAAACAGCATAACATTTACAAATGTTCGTTGAAGTTACGCGATGATTAAGAAGCTACTCGAGGGTGGAATATATGTTCCAATGCTTATCATAATAAAAGGAAATTGAAGACTTAATTTTCCAAATTTATTTAGATTTGATTATAATTAATTTTGAACTTATCTTGTTGATTTTGATAATATTGAGAATGTTTTTGAAGCTTCGAAAGGAAATGAATTGTGCATCTTGGAAAATGGGGAAATGAATGTTGTCTGATTAAATTACATCTGTAAGGGAGCAGTGTATATGTTTTAACGACGAAACGGATAAGTTGGTTAGAAAATTGAGAAACTTTTGGTGTCAGGTATATGTTTTGACAGTTTATCAGAAAAATATAGGTGTCGTTGCAAGAGTTTTAGAGAAAATGTCCTTAATGAATAAAATCAATTGAAAATTTCGAAGCCATGTTTTTAAACGTTTTATCACTCAGAACTAAGTTCTTTTATGATTGAAAAAAGGCTCCGCAACTAATTGCAAAATATTCTATTTGTTGCAATGTTATCTTGATGTCCGATGCTCCCTACCCCTTCATGGGAGCGCCTCTTTCGTACCTTCTAAGATTTTTACGTTTAAATTGTTCCCTTGACTGAAAGTCAGGGTCTAACACCAGAAAATCTCTCAAAAGTGTCTGTAATAAAAAGATCACTATTTTGCTATCTCCGTGTATTGTGTTTCTGGTCGGGATATCAATCCTTCCACTGGTAAGAAAGCTCACGAAAGCTGGTGAGAATGAAACGTTTAATACATGAAAATGTCATCAGTCCAATGATCTTGGAGATATTCTTAAGGTGGTGTCTCTTAAAAAAGGCCTCTGTTTGTCTTAATTCTACTTCATGACAATGTTCTAAGCGACGATAAAATAAGGAGTTTAGGCACTAGACCGATACTTTGTCTATGGTGCCTGAACTTCTTATCATATCGTCTAGAACATTTTCGCGGAGAAACAAACAACAAACAGAGGCCTGCATTTCAAGCGGTGCCATAAAAGTTTCTACGACGATGCTGGAGTGGAAACCAGGTGGCACCAGGTTGCCTACTTGAGAAGTTTAAGTAAACATAAAGAACGCAGCCTGGTGCCAAAAATCTGTTAATGCAATCGAAACCGCAGTTACAAATATTACACGTCACATTAATTTCAGCGCGGCACCAGGCTGCCTACTCATCATTCCAAATGTATGTAATGTAAGGAACGAAAATTTCTCCTGAGTCGTGCAAGAGTCCAAATTTTGTGTTCTATGAAAAAATTGTTCACAACTGTAATATAAATTTTTTGGCCGAACGTATGGTTTCGCTATTTCCTACGGTTAAGGCAATATTTCCGTTCCTTACAGTGTTTCAGTGCTTCCATCTCTTGAAATAATTGATGTCGGATAACATTCCTTATTGCCGCAACAATGACTCTAACAGATCACGCTGCCTTCTATAAGGCTGCTAATAGTTTTCAAGTACGCAGCCTGGTACCAAGTCGGAAGCAAGTGAACATTTATGTACTCGATTCATCATCTAACATTGCCAAGGGATTTTTTTTGGCACCAGGCTGCCTTCCGGAATCGACCAGAGGGCTTTCTGACCTTAACAGTATTTTTGTCTGTTATTTTGAGGACACGATAACTTGAGTAAATCTTAACGGATTTCTACAAAGTTTGTTTTGTTGGACGAAGAATACACTTCATAAGGCTAAGTTCGAAGATGGGCTGTATCGGACTAATTCCCTTGACTGAAAGTCCGGTTCTTACGCCGGTAAATCGCTTAACTCACAATAACTTGAGCAAATCTCAATAAATTTTGTAAATTTTGGTTTTATTCGACGAAGAATGTAATTTCTCAAGTCGTCATTAGGTGATATCAGTCTAGGGGCTCAGGAGTTATTCCCAAGAGAATGTTAGCGTATGAAATTCAATAACACGCGAGGTACATACATACGGGGTCTTTCAAAAGTAACTCCACAGCCTACTGCGGTAGTCTCGTTCATCCAGGGTACGTGTAAAAGAGACAGTCATAGTAGGCTATGGAGCTACTTTCTTCACAGCCTACTACGGTAATCTCGTTATCGAAGGTACGTGTAAAAGAGACAGTCATAGTAGGCTGTGGAGTTAGTTTTAAAAGACCGACTATAGCTCTTTGCCAAATCGTAACGTTAGAAAAGTTATGCACAAACTTGTAAGGTGCTACAAGCAAATAAAATGTCGCAAGGTCTACGAAATATTACTTCCAGACTTCAAAACGCACTTTCAGCGCTATCTCAGATCATATATGAATTATTTTCAAAATAAATTTTGCCTGTGTTTCTGTTTAATTAATTAATTCATGAGCTTAAGCTCGAAGTTTTGAAAATACATTTATAAAGAAGATTCTTTCAACCTTTTATTCAGTCAAGGGACCTGACCCACCCAAATGGTGGGGCCTAGTTATGATAAAACAAATTAAAATATCTTCTTATTTTCACATCCTCCTCGCACGTGCCTTATTTTTTCACCCCCTTCCATGAAGACGGCGTTTAGGACGAGCCCTAATTAATGTATAATATTTTTTTTTCAAAATTCAAAACCTTAAAACTGAATTCAGTGTTATCTTTACTACGTCATTCTTAATTGATTTCAGCTAAGTCGGGATTGAATTGTAGTGGAAACGTCATTCCTTTTTGGAACGGGCCAGATAATACCTGGAGACAAGTGCATTTCCTCATCCTTGGCGTGTTTCACATTCTTGCAAAATAACTTCAGTTTCTGAATAGCCTGAAACAAATAGGTCATGGTTTACAAATCTTGGAATCGAAATTGGAACAAGCTACTATGAACAGTGAACATGTATGTGTTAAGCTGATATTAAATAACTTTGCCGGTTTTCCTACGAATTACATTTGTATCCATCATTAATAACACTGTTGTATGTACCATTACATCACATAATCAAAACATAACAGTTTCCTGAAGCATTTTGAATTTATGTCAAATTCATGTACTCCTCATTGATTAATGATCAACCTCTCGTATCACAATTGGAACATGGTGATGGTGATGCATATTATTTACTTTACCATGTAAATGACGTCAGATAAATTCAACAAAAATGTATTATCCAACACATATTTTTGTGTATCTTTTGACTTTCCGTTTCCACTTCCACTTATTGTAATAAAAACTTCTTTTTCTACCCTCTGCTTCCACACAAAAATTTGTTTTTCTCGCATATTTATTATCATTTCCCATAAACCCTATCATTTCATCAAAATTTCTCTATCTCTAACAATACTTCCATTGAGAAAGTAAAATATTATCCTCTGTACATAGGAAAAAAATTTTTTGTTTGCAAACACTTTGGCCAAACCAAAAAGACAAGTGCCGATCGATTTTTGTTGCGAAACATTACATTTTGGGTACAACAAACTTCTGGTACATTATGTAATATCAAAATATAAGTACGTTTGTTCATATAAATAAGAGCATAACAACATAGACGCTCGTATAACGTAGCAGAGCATGGTATGCCAGTTATTGTCAAACGGAAAGTGGCAAGTGTCCAAAAAAAATTATATGGTGTAGTGTGAAGGATCAATAATGTCGGAGAGCTAAGGTACATGCCTCTAGCACCGCAACGATTTAGTGGAGCTACAACGATTTCGCTAGGAGGCATACTTTGATTTACGTCTAAGCAAAGTCTCCAGTCGTTGATTCGAATTTCGACCAAAATAACGAGAAAGTCTTTTAGATCTAATTGCGTTACATTTCTGAACAGGAATCAACAACAAGATACTCAGTATGGTAATTATGGTAATTACCAAATAAGGAGATTAAATTTACAATATAATTCTCTTTAGTCTAAATTTGTCATATCTTTCCATTATGCAAAGATTCAAGTACTCTGATAACAAAATACGATACCATATTTTTAGTTAAACTGTGGTTTACAGTTTACACGATAATTTGTCAGGACTATATAAGTAACATTATTTGAAGAAATCTCTCCAATTTCAATCAAAATTTTCAATGAAATGGTTGAAATATCTTAAAATAATTTCACTAAAATAGTTTCTATAATTTGTAGTACTAATTTGTCCAAAAAAATTACCCGAAAACCTAACTATAATTTCTTAATACAACAAATGCCTGCAAAACGTAAATTAAACAGAAGAGGCGTATATAAGTCTTGAGGGTTGCAAAAGTATACTTTACTCATAAAAACATCTTACAAGTATATTTTAAGACAGAAATAGTTCTATTCTCATTTCAACCGCTCGACTTGTTATCGATGCAGATTTGAAGGATATAGGAAGGAATTTCACGTTCGTAATAATGTATTGTAATATTATTAATAGGGCAATATGACTTCATGCATATTTGACGATGCCACTTAATTATTTCAAAGTTTGTATTTACAAGAGGTGCCAGCGACATACACTGAGAAGAGGGAAATGAATCTAAAGCTCCCAGTTTGATTCTCACAAGAGCATAATATACTCCAGAGTAGAAATTTTTCACGAATGGTTTTGTATAGTTATAAAAACCAAAACAAACCGCAAAAACATTCTCAATTTTTCTCTTTTACTCTCCCGGTAAAGTCTCTTCTATAAACAAAATCAACAACACACATGCTTTGACACTCTTCTCAAGTCATCAACTTTAACCGTTCTTGTTTACGTAAATAAACCGAATAAAAAATATACAACCGAGGCGATAGCTAACATTTAAACATTTTGGAACTCGCGTTTATCGGCTTTCTGTCATGTATGCATTTTCAGTCAAATTTTATAATAATAAATGCATTATGCAAATGAACTTCTTTTACTGCTTTATTATTTGTTAGTTGGGAATCATTTAAGCTGGTAGAAAATAGTATAAGTCGAGCAAAATGCGGAAATTGTTTTATTTTGAACTAAATTTGTTTGGTTTATCTTTCCGTCATAAATATATTGAATATTTAGGTTTGCATATGTTGAACTTTGAACCATTTCGTCTGTTTATAATAAAGTTTCTTGACGGTTTAATTTTTTTTTTTTTGATAATTTTTCTCTGCTCCAAAATAATATTTTAGATAACAGCAAATTCATTTCTTTTTGCACGTACAAAATATTTTTAAAATTGTAAAAAAATTTACCGACTAAAAAGGTTTTACTTGTCAGACAACGGCAGTCTGGTGCTGAAATTCTGACAACGCCTGCCTATCTTTAAGAAGGAGTGAGATTATTAGTTAGTAACACGATCGAAGTCTGCACCAGGCTGCGTACTTGGGACCCCAAAGCTGGGAATAAATAAGCCAGCCTGGTGCTGAAAATCTGTTTTCGCCAAATTGTAGGCAATACGTCACATAAGTTTCAATTCAGCACCAGACTGCATTCAAAAAGTCTTAACTCGAGGACGCAGCCTAGTACCTGTAACGAAACTTTTACTATCCTTCAATAAATTAAACACTTTTCCACAAAATTCCAATTTAATTATAAAATTCTAAACATAAGTCAACTGTATTTATGCTCTATTACTCTTAAAACTATTTGCGCCACCCCTTAAAACTAAACACTGGCCTCAATTTACGTTGGGTGAAAAGACGTAGTCCTTGAAACACAGGATCATCCAAAAAGATATTTGTCATCATAAATAAATTATTCACATAACTCGGAATGAATAATGCCATGTTTGTCCTTAACCTTGTGATATTCTGGTTGATCATACAAACCACGTGCAAAATTGTATCACCAAAATTACTTCAATGATTTGAAGAATAAAAATTCAAATACTCGTTCCGTGACCTAAAAACCCGCTCACTACGAGCACTTATGAAATCACACGTTTCTTTCTTTTGTTCTTGAAAGAGCTCTTACTTCTCAAAAATCTTCACTTGAAAAATGAAACTTTGTTGAACGATCTGTATCCTACGAGAACAATTTTTCTGTACTTTCAGTTTTTACGCTGCGAAAATTTGACTTTTATTTCTTATTACATCGTTTAGGGTAAATTTTAATTTTTGCGTCTAAAAACTGAGTGTTGAAAAATTATTCCGCTCATGGGTCTGGCATTTGTGACGCAATTTTTTGAACTCAACATAATTTTGTTTAAAAATGTTTGTTGCGAATCGAAGCTTAATGCGTCAACCCCCTCTGATTTCAGAACTTTTGTAACTGGAAGAAAAAAGTTTTACCTTAGATGATTAATGCGTCACACTTTTCTGATTTCACAGCTTTTGTAAGCAGGCATAAAGACTTGCGTAAGAGGTTTTTTTGCGGATATCAGTACTTTTGTAAGTTTGTAAACAACTTTCTAGCTGCCATAGTTCTAGAGGTATGAATCATCCCTCTGGAATCTGGAAGTGGCGTTATCCCGGGATTAGGCCACATTTTCCCAAAACCATGAAACACGTGTTCGCTTAAACTTAATTCTCTACAACTTCGCCTTTGGAACAAACTTTCTAACTCTCATAGTTCTGGAAATTTGGGTCATCCTGCCTAATTATGGATGTGGCCATATACCAGGATTGGGCCATATTTCTCCAAAACCCTGAAACACGTGTTCGCTTAAATTTGATTCTCTCTAACTTCGCCTTTGGAACCAACTTTCTAAATCTCATAGTTCTGGAGATCTGGGTCATCCTGCCACAAATTGCCATAAAAAAGACGAAATTCTGGAAGTGACCATATACCAGGATTGGGCCATATTTCACCAAAACCCTGAAACACGTGTTCGCTTAAATTTAATTCTCTATAACTTCGCCTTTGGAACCAACTTTCTAACTCTCATAGTTCTAGAGATTTGCTTCATCCTGCCTATTTATGGAAGTGACCATATACCAGGATTGGGCCATATTTCCCCAAAACCCTGAAACACGTGTTCGCTTAAATTCAATTCTCTATAACTTCGCCTTGGGAACCAACTTTCTAACTCTCATAGTTCTAGAGATTTGCTTCATCCGGCCTAATTATGGAAGTGACCATATACCAGGATTGGGCCATATTTCTCCAAAACCGTGAAACACGTGTTCGCTTAAATTCAATTCTCTATAACTTCGCCTTTGGAACCAACTTTCTAACTCTCGTAGTTCTAGAGATTTGGTTCATCCTGCCTAATTATGGAAGTGGCCATATACCAGGATTGGGCCATATTTCCCCAAAACCCTGAAACACGTGTTCGCTTAAATTTAATTCTCTACAACTTCGCCTTTGGAACCAACTTTCTAACTCTCATAGTTCTAGAGATACGGAATACATTTCATGAAACTTTCAAAACCTTACAACGTCAAAAAAAAAAAATTGCCACAAAGAAAGAAAGAAAGAAAAGAAAGAAAGAAAGAAAGGTTTACCAAATTGACTAGTTAAAAATATTCGATTTGAGTCCATTTCCATACAAAATAGCAAAATTGTTTAATTCATATCTTCGGAACGACTGAACCGATTTTAATGAGTGAAAAGGCACTTCGGCCTAAAATTTTCCGTAGAATCCGGGAAAAATATTTTCCGGGGGGTACGTCGCTCGGGGGGGGGGGAAGTCAAAAAGTTCCTGTATATATGTTCCTTAGTCTACGAAAAAATTTCTTGTGAATTTTTTGGCGTGTAAGACTTGCGTCACGGGCGCATTGCTACCGCGCGCCCATGATAACTTAAAATTTAAACAGAATATTTACTTATGATTGAGTGTGATAATAGAGAACGAAGTGTAATAAACCGCTCGGTGAAGTGACATTCGTCGTAATCGTAGCATTGTCGCCTGTTTCGTGTTCCACGTCTGACCAGAGCATAGGTTTCGAAGCGGCTTGGTCAAGATCCGATACACAATCGACAATCTCTTTAGGGTCTTTAATGTCCTTGTCAGTTTTAGCTAATTTTGCCTTGTTGCCACCACCACCTCGTCGAGTCCTTTTCAATGAATTCGAAGAAGCACCATTACCAACGAGTTGGTTGAAGGAACAAGCGTGAAAATAGGAGTAGGTTTGTCATCCAGGCATAAAGCAATGTGACAGATGCCGTCTCTCGTGAAGTACTTATGTATGAACCCGTTCCGCTTGGCGTTTTCGCAGGCTTGGAAGATCTTATAATCGTTAGGCGTAAGATTTTCCTTGATATAAATACGCCGGGGCACTGAAAACCCAATATCTGTAAGCGAGAGGTTTTTGTACGACAAATACTTTGCGAAAAAACTGGACTTTTCTGATGTTGAGTTGAACTTGACGACGATAATGGGAGGCATGTTGTTTTCATTGCTTCGCAGACGATTTTTCAACTGGTTCATGCCCGATTTATATATGCGAAATGCATTTATAGGACCTTTTATAATCGGAAAGTTAATACGCCAGCAATTTTCGTTACAATGTCAGCGCACGATTCGCTCTTAACAACAGGGACCCCTGTTATGACCAATTCCTTGTTTCTTTGTAAGCGGGCAAATTTATCTTCCAACCTAGCAATGCGATCATCATGCGACCTTTGATTACTTTCCACATTTTGCACTGCTCCATAAAGATCATTCGAAAGGCGGTCAAGGTCTTTTTTCATGCCATCATTAACAGTAGCCAGTTCCAGTCTAAACCTCTCCGCTATACGATCTGTGAGCTTCACATTTTCACAAGCTATGTAATTTGCAACATCGTTAAATGATTTTAGGTCCATGATAAAAAGAGAATGATAGAAGATTAGCACAGCAATGATGAATAGTAGAACAATGGTATGTTAATGTGATTATGGTGACGTGTCGATGACATACTAAATTTTTCTTAATCCAACGAGCATAACGAAGACGAAAACTCAATCTAGTAAACACAGGTTCCTAATTACAACATAACAGCAATTCCAATCGGCGTAGTAAATGAGGAAAATAAATGATTTACAAAAAAAAATTTCAATATTTTAACAACGAAAAACAAGTTCAACTATAAATACGACCACACCATAGATATCAGCAGCCGAATGTAAGCCGTATCTCTGACGTTCGGTGAGCAGAATGGGTTATGAATACGGTGAAAAAAGGGATCCCATCGATAAACAGCGATCTAACGGTTTTACCACAAGACACTCCGATGAGATACAAGCCAGAGTTAGTCATGGTACGGGTTTTTACTTGCGTCCCCACCAAGAAATCGAAAGAAATAATCTTGGATACTATGGCGCAGATGAATAGAGACCTTAATACCGAAAACTGGCGCATCACTTGGATTCGTCCCAAAGGCGCCACGTCATCAATGATTTACATGCGCATGGACAGTAAGTCCTATGATCAAATCAAGTCGCGTGAAAATAAGATTAACTGGATTCTGGGACCGATAACAATTAAATTGGAAAAGCATCGCCCAAAACCGAAGCTACCCAATCCACCATCCGCAACAGTATCGTGCACGGGGAAAGATATCCATTCCAAACCCGAGGTACTCCACCTTAAACCACCTTCTACGGAAGTTGTGGACAGCAACCCTAAGGGACCAGGGCTCACCAGATATGGAGGGTCCGAACCGAAAGGGCACCATAAGCTAAATTGGAGCGACACAAAAACAAACACCATAACCAAGATACTAACCCAATTCGCAATACCCAAAACCTAAATAACCCAAATCCCAATAACCTAAACCCCAATAACCCAAATCCCAATAACCCAAATCACACTAACCCAGATCCTATTAATCCACCTCTCCCAATCCTAACCGCATACCCACATCCCAAAAAATACAGTAATAACCTATCCCATTCCCAATCCCATTACCACACCCAAACTAACCCTAAACTTACTGATGTCGCAATGGACGGTCAACTAAGCCCACTCTTGACAGACCTAAAATTTGCGCAGATCAACTTGCTACACTGTAAAACAGCCACGTACACTCATTGTCGGGGTATCACAGTTGAGCAGACAGACATATCCCTCATTCAAGAACCTTGGATTCGAGGTAACAAAATTCACGGCTTCGGCCAATTACATAACAAACTATTATACTGCAAAACTGGTAAAAAACCCAGGGCAGCTATCTATGTTTCACCAAACGTCA
>CM055403.1:69739590-69818798 GCA_029228625.1 Pseudolycoriella hygida
AACCCTGAAGCACGTGTTCGCTTAAATTTAATTCTCTACAACTTCGCCTTTGGAACCAACTTTCTAACTCTCATAGTTCTAGAGATACGGAATACATTTCATGAAACTTTCAAAACCTTACAACGTCAAAAAAAATTGCCACAAAGAAAGAAAGAAAGAAAGAAAGATCGAAAGAAAGAAAGGTTTACCAAATTGACTAGTTAAAAATATTCGATTTGAGTCCATTTCCATACAAAATAGCAAAATTGTTTAATTCATATCTTCGGAACGACTGAACCGATTTTAATGAGTGAAAAGGCACTTCGGCCTAAAATTTTCCGTAGAATCCGGGAAAAATATTTTCCTGGGGGTAGGGGGGGGGAAGTCAAAAAGTTCCTGTATATATGTTCCTTAGTCTACGAAAAAATTTCTTGTGAATTTTTTGGCGTGTAAGACTTGCGTCACGGGCGCATTGCTACCGCGCGCCCATGATAAACAAAGGAAAGCCACACCTTTCCAACAACAACCAACTCCACCAAAATGGTACATTTCAAACTTACAAAGTCATGTTATTACAGCACATATAAAGACAGTAGCTGGCGAAGGAAACAGCCGTCAGGAAGAGGACCCATCTGAAATCGAACCTGGAAATTCTTCAACCGGATCTGATAGTCAACTTGCTGAAGGACAGAGCTACTGATAGTACAGACCGACGTTCCTGCCCGAAACGAATTACAAAAAGACATGCGAAACAAAGAAAATATTGAAAGTTGCTGTTGTTATTTCATCAAAATGAATTATCTATTCATTTAGAACCTGAAATAAATCTAATTAATTTTCCTAAAAAATTTCCAAATTTTCCAAGTAATTTCCAAAATTTCCAAATATTTTCCAAAAATAGGCCCTGCTTTACTTCATGATTTTTGGCACTTTCAAATTTTCGGCACCAAGTGTCCTGGCTGAATGTGCAGACTGTAACTCAGTTGTGTCTTGTCCTTAAGAATTTTTGTATGAAAAATAATCCTAGCCTTAATATTAGTTTTGTACTAACTCGAGTGGTAGATTTGAAGACATTCTGAGTGTGTCGAACAATTGTACACAGATGGAGTTAGCCACGCATTCGCCGATCCTTCAATCAGTTTAATGTCAACTCAATTGCTGAGTTATAACGAATTCGTTTCGTTAATTTGTGTGTTAAAATCAGCTTTTCGAGTTATTATTTCGGAGGGGACATTTGGTCATATTTTTACTGCAAGTTAAAAGTCTCTTTGGATCTTTCGGCAAACCGAACATAATTCATGTTGATATTCTGTACTATCAACATCATCAGTCTCATATACTCCAACATAAATCAGGTATTAGAATAAGGAGAACGCTAAATCTAGTTAAGGTTACTGTTTGGACACGTACGAAGTACGAATGTCCTATACGTTTACTAAAAATTCAGGGCTCCCGCACATCCAATATTTAAAAAATTGTCCGTCTCCACTTTTTTTCGAAACAGCTGCACCGATCACCCTGAACTTTTTTTTCGCTGAAAGGTACATGTGTCCCATAGTTCAAGTTCAAAGATGAGCAAACTCGATCGGGTAGTTTCGGAAATATGGTCGAAAAGGTGTGCAAAAACATGGTTTTTTTGGGGTGGGTGAGACTTTTTCTCAGATATCTCTAGAATTAAGGCAGTTAGAAAGCTACTTTCTGGGACAAAGCTGTAGAGAACTAAATTTTAGCCACCAAGTGTTTCAGGGTTTTCCCCAGAAACGTCCCAATCCCGAGATTTAGCCACTTCTAGAAATGATAGGATGATTCATGTATCAAGAACTATGACAGATAGAAAGTTGCTCCGAAAGGCAAAGTTGTAGATAAATAAATTTTAGCGAACACGTGTTGCACGGTTTTCCCCAGAAACGTCCCAATCCCGAGATTTAGCCACTTCTAGAAATGATAGGATGATTCATGTATCAAGAACTATGACAGATAGAAAGTTGCTCCGAAAGACAAAGTTGTAGATAAATAAATTTTAGCAAACACGTGTTGCACGGTTTTCCCCAGAAACGTCCCAATCCCGAGATTTAGCCACTTCTAGAATTGGTATGGATGAGTCATATCTCAAGAACTATGACAGATGGAAAGTTGCTTCCAATAGCAAAGTTGTTGAGAATTGAATTTAGGGAGCACCTGTTTCAGGGTTTTCCCCAGAAACGTCCAAATCGCGAGATTTAGCCACTTCTAGAATTGGTAGGGATGATTCATATATCAAGAACTATGACAGATAGAAAGTTGCTTCCAAAGGCAAAGTTTTAGAGAATTAAATGTTATCGAACACGTGTTTCAGGGTTTTCCCGAAAAATGTTCCAATCCGGAGATTCAGCCACTTCTAGAACTCAGAGGGATATTATTATATAAACAATTTATTGACAAATAAAGGTGATGCCCTCATAACAAAGGTTTCTAAAAATACACATCGTATCGATCTATCTATTGACAATAATTTTACTGATTAGTGTCGCATTTAATTTTTTTCTATCGTTTTGTTTTTAGTAGATTATTAGACATTAGACAACGCGTGATTAGTGTCAGAGTTCCGAAAATGTACTTTGGGAGGGCTTTCGACATTACTTTGGGTAATTTCTGAGAGTCGTTTAAAGTCTGATAGTTCTAAAGGAACTTGACTATGCATTCTGATGCGCATTATTTATGATAATAGTAAGAGTTTTGTACACCGAGGCATTTCGCACGTGAAGGCTTTACGTACGGGTCTTTGCATATGTTTTATTCTTAAGTTAATTAAATTGATGATTCGTTGTGAAATATATAGAACAAAATTGATTTTGAGATTTATTTTATTAAGTGAGGTTACAAAATCGTTACAAGACCTATCTTCGAACGAGGAGTTTTTTGAAAAAACTAAGCAATCTTAAAAAAGTTGCTCAACTACTAGATGAAAAAGCAATGGCTTTATTTAGCTATTGAGGTACTTTTTTGAAATGAACATTTTTTTAACAAAAGCTTCGCTGGAAAAACATCCTTTTTATCAGACCTGCTCTTAAGTACTTGCGAAGACCACTGGAAACGAGTTTTGATGCTAGTTCCCAAGTAACACTAGGGTTTTTGCGAGTAAAATCCAATGAAAATGAAGATTTCCTTCCAAATGAAGGAAATGATACAAAGGAAAAGTGAACGGACGCACCATCTTCCATAATCCGCAAATAATCCACAATGAACCAACGAATTCAGATATGTTGGTCATTGCAAAATTCCACTCACTGACATATTATCGCAAACTATAAAGTTCCGATCAAAAAAGCTCTTGCCTGCTTTTCAATATTGTGCACATTTTTAGTTTGAAAATCGAAAAATATATACTCACCCGAAACGGTTGCAATGCTCATATTGATTTCTTTAGAATTCTATTTAATTCTTCCATGAAAGATACTCCAACATAAAAAATAAGGTTAATGTGCTATTCCATCTATTCCTATAACACTTTCACAGATATCTTGCACACACCAAAATTGAGTTCACGGACTTAATCGCGAACGAACATTTTTTTAAGCGCTTGGTTTTACGGTTTCATTTTGTTAGCTTCGATTTGATACATATTCAATCCAACCGCCACGGTAATACCCAACTTACATTCATAAAGCTAGATCAATATGGAATGATATACAGGCAAAACGTTCGACTCTATCGCAACATTTATTTGCTATTATGTGGATTGGGATGTTTGATAAGAAAATCATTATTTGCTATTTGGCCAGAATATGGGTCAAGGTATAATGGGTATTAACTTTGGTTTATGCAATGGGATTAACTTTGTTTGTTTATTTATTGTACGTAAGGGGTGAATAAAGTACGTGCTATTCGAATCGTAACTACTTTGTAAGAATGGAGGAAGGTTTGACTTTAACAAAAGTTTTCTTTCTGTTTCTAAGGTCGACTTGAATAATCAATGTAATTGACATCGGTGAAGATAGCACCACTCTAGAAAATGACTACGATTTTTACCTTATTAAAAATGGAAATAGTAAAGAAGTGGATATGTCCGTGAAAGGTCATTATGAGCCGCTGTACATTTTTGAGATAAAGTCTTTTTCTTACTTCGGTCAAATAGAGAGAAATTTCGAGACATTGGTGCCTCAGAGGTCAGACTGGGAAGGTAGCTCACCTCCAATGGAGGGAAGTATGGTAATCCAGAGCTCCCGAAGGGGAGCTGGGGTGTATTGTATATCCCGGATCGGAATTGAGACATTTCAATATCGTTGGGAGTGAATGCCACAGTTTTGCAGTGAGAGATCGTCGCAATAAGTGAGGGTGCGAGTGAGCTGATAGAAGGAAGTGTCGTGGAAAAAACGATTCTGATGTGTTCTGGAAAGCGCTTTCTTCATGTAAGATCACTTCTTAGAGTACTCCTACAGCTACTAGAAACCCTTTCAGTACGCAACAGAGAATGATACTGATCTGGGTACTAGGACACTCCGGGGTACCGGGGAACGAAAGAATGGACAGACTAGCGAAGACGGAGAGCGAAGCAAAGTTCGTAGGACCTGAGCCGGTCATTGTAACTCGACTTTTATTTACCAGCTTTTTTGAGAAATACTAACATTAGGCTAAGATAGTTTTGAATTAACCCGGTGGGATAATTTGGAGAACGCCGGTGGTGACATAGAGATGACGCGCACGGTAGGTTAACCATTTGTGACGAGAAGGCAGTGACTTACCGATTGATGTTTCATAGAAGCGAATCTATTTCAGTGAAGTCAGTTGGGTCGAGTACTTCGTGGTGATCACACCTTTGAACAAAAGTTATTCACGTGTGTATTTAATAAAAAGATCATTGAGGACATTTATATTAAAAGCTTGTGGCTTACAAGGTAATCTTGGTCGTTGATTGAGAGGAGGTGGAGCATATTTGCCACGTGAAATTAACATAATTGTAAAGCTTTTAAATACGTGCGAAAGTTGACATAAAATTGAGGCAACAAAGGATAACTTGGATCATCATATATTTTAATTATTCGAAAAGGATTGCGTGTCATAAAATTAAGTCGTTTTCACCACCCAACGTGAAGAGGTATTTATAGTTTATAAGGGGTTGCGCAAGTTAGGTTAAGATACTTTAAATAAATAATTTATTATTTTTGGTTGCTTTTTGTGAAAGAGCCAGTGTTTTCTGTGAAGATTAATTTTTATTGGAAAGAAATAGAGATCATTTGTGTTAAAATAGTAGCCGAAAATATTATTTTGTACATCATCCCGAATCCTCCAGGCTTGATTAGGACGTTGCTAAGCGCGGAAACCGAAGAGAGTCACCGTAGGAAATGGGTGGAGCTGGACAGTTGCAGGCAGACAACGATGCGCAAATAACTAAAGCCATTTTGGCACTGAGCAGAGCTGACTTGTGAAAATTAGTGGGGATACTCACGGGTCATACCACCCTGAACTATCATCTGTACAAGATAGGAGTGTGGGTGGCCCTATGTGTAAGGCATGTAACATGCTGGAGACAGCAATACACTTCATCTGCACGTGTCCGGCACGTGTCTCAGAGCAAATGCTTGGTAGATTGCTATTTTACACCGGAAGAACAGCTGAAGCTGAGTATTGCTGATTATACAACTTTCATTGCAGAAAGCAAAAGGCTTGACGAACCCAGAAGGGGATCATAACACAGCGGAGTTGCAGTACAATGGACCCAATAAGGCTTCAGTGTTTGAATTGATTGCAGCAATTTGATCTAATTTATTTGATTTTATTGTAATACTCGTACCTTATTTGTCAACCAATTCATCCTCTCAATTAATCCAACCCCTCAAAGAATTAGTAAAGCCATTTAAAGAAGGATCTGTGCGAGTGTTCTCGGACTCTTCTTTAATGAAATCATTTTTATTTCTGTCAAGTTGAGCTTTCAAACAAACCTTGCTCGATAACTTACTCATGAAAAGAAACTAGTCCGTCCCTCCGGATGTCCGTGAACACAATAACGCAAGCAAATCTTGATAGATTTTCAAAATTTGTCATTTTCCTGAAAGGTAATCGAAAAAGATCCGAAAAATCCGTCAGGACTTCCGAAGTGGATGGATTAGGTGAAGGTTGGAAGAAGAAACAAGTGGGGGTCGGGAGTGGTGTTTCCTACACCATTACGTTGTAGAAATTTCGCAATATTGCTTTTTGGTAATTTACAATATGCCAATTTGTTAAGGACGTAATCAGTAAGTTAATGTTTCATTACTGTCTCCCATATATATCTCTTACGACGCTGGTTAAAACTAGGGAATCGTACGGGTGTACATAGCTAACGTTTTATTTAACTTTATACAATGTTTGCAAAAGCTGATTTAATTTTACATGGAAATTGCAAATCGTACCCGAGACAAAGATAACAAGTTCGTACACTCTTTAGTGAAAAACCGACACAATTGTGAACTTCTACTTCTGCATCTCACATTTTTCGTATTTGAAACACTTCGCCATTACATAAGTACTTCTCATTGCACAGCTTAAAGATTTACGAAGCTCAACATGAAACTTGATTTCATTTAGTTTTATTTCTTTCATTCATAATCTTCATGATCCACGCAAAATTTATGTTAATTAAATTGATTTACTTTAAGTGGTAACTGTAGTTTACTGTAGTTGATAGTTTTACGGGCATCCACAAATTTATGTGATGTTGTTTACCAAATCACAATTTGTGAGCTTTATGCGACATCGATGTAACATGTAATGTTTAATGAAGATTAATTTAATTGGAGCAAAACTTTATAAGTCGTTTGGAAGAGTTGTTAAACTAGACTGATTACAAAATTTACCGAAGATGACTTTTAGAACTATAAGAATATATTTCAAGTGTATCGGTTTCTCAGTTATATTTAGACGAAAAGTTTGAGGGCTTCCCTAAATCCCCTTAAGCTTCATATTCTTAAAACTCAAAATCTAAAATATTTACTTCCTTATATTTATTTTGATTGATGATTTTGCCCCGTAGGAGAAATTTTAGACTAATTGTCCTATCACCATAAAAGTAGCAAAAGGTGCAGGTGCATCTACCAAGTAAGTAACCATTGTTATCATGGGCGCGCAGTAGCAGTCCACATGCCAACAAAAAATTAGGAAAAGTTTTTTTTCGTAGACTGCGGATTGCGGAACCATATATACAGCTAAGTTTTTCCCCGGATTCTAAGGACAATTTTTAGGCTAATTGTCTTTTTTTTGCAGGGACCTTCGGCTGGGCATTGTACGCCATATGCGCTTGTAAAAGGGGGGGGGGTACCGGCCTCGTTTGGGCGCCAGGCCTCTTAGAAGGCGCCATATACAAAGGTTGTGTGCTCGAGATGTCAAAATGGCAGAAAATAGGCGGGGACTCAAAAAAATACTAATATACTAATAAATAGTAGTCGCCGCGCTTCGGATTGTCGGCGGCGGCGGCTCAAATTTTTTTTGTATGTTGTACAGTGGGGATCATTTTCGACTATGGGAGTATTAGTCATATCGCTTCTATATATAATTCGTCAAAAACAACTTTCCTACTTCCGAAAGAACTGATATCACAGCAAAAACTCTTTTTAAAAGGCAATGTGACGCAGGTCCTCGTACCTTCTTCCAAAGCAACTGATATCAATTTGGATGACGCTTACACCTTTGGCACGCAAAAAATTCCTTTGAAACATTTTCACATTTAATTAAAAAATGCCTCACAACTCTCCCAACGTAACAATTTTTCTGAGCTTTCAAATTTAACACCCCAAAAATTTAGCTTTGCACGATGTATGGAGTACGGGTAGCCAAATTGATATCAGTTGTTTTGGAAGGAGGGACGAGGACTTGCGTCACATTTACTTTTTAAAAAGGGTTTTGGTTGTGATTATTTAATAATATTGAGTGGATTAACCGCTCATAAGTATTTCCATAAACTCCCACCAAGTTTTCATAGCTCGTAAATATTTGCATCACAACAAAAACCTCTTAAAAGGTAGAGTGTGTCGCAGTCCATAAGTCCGCTTGCAAAAAAATCTGAATTTGCGTCACAAATGCCAAGAGCCATCAACGTAATATTTTTTCCACTTTCTCAGTTTTCGGATGTAAAATTATCTCAAAAACTAAGTTAATACAGGAAAGGAATCGTAAGCTTGTGCAACTTTTTAATTTCTCTTTTATCGCTCTTTTCACGTATTTGCTTGTATTTTTCTGAAGTAAAACCGGTTTTTCGGTTGAAAGAGTTAAAACGAAGCGTTGCACAATCTTATGATTCTCTTCCTGTAAAGTTAATTGGAAGAATTTTAAAAATTAATTTTGAATTCAGTAAAAAAATTCTTCTCAAAAGTCAGGCATCAATAAGGTCAGATTTTTGCTATGTAAAAACTGAAAGTACAAAAAAATAATTTCGTCGTTGGCTCTGGCATTTGTGACGCAATTTCAAACATTTGAATTTTCTTTAAAAAGTTTTTTTTGCATCGTAATTTTTTGCGTATTTTCCCTCAAGCGATAGCATTATTTTGGAAGCGGACTTACGGACTGCGTCACACTCTACCTTTTAATAGATTTTTGTTGTGATATCAGTCTTTTTGAAAGTTTTCAGTTGTTGAAAAAATTTATATTTTTTGAAAAAAAATTTTCTCCAAAAAAACTTTTCCCCAAAAAAATTTTTCTTCAAAAAATTTTCTTCAAAAAAATTTTCTCCCAAAAAATTGTTTCGAAAAAATGTTTTCTCCAAAAAAGTTTTTTCTCCAAATAAAAGTTTCTCAAAAAATGTTCTCAACAAAAATTTTTCTCCACAAAAAAGTTTTTCTCCAAAAAAAATTTTCTCCGAAAAAATTTTTCGTTTAAAAAAATTTTCTCCAAAAAAAAATTTTCTCCGAAAAACACCTTCGGCTACCATCGGAACACTTCGTGTCACCTTCGGTTGCCTTCTGAACAATTTGTGTCACCTTCGGCTGCCTTCGGAACACTTCGTGTAATTTTCGGCTACCTTCGGAACACTTCGTGTCACCTTCGGCTACCATCGGAACACCTCGTGTCAACTTCGGCTACCTTCGGAACACTCCATAAACGAAAATCCAAGATGACGCCGCTATGACAGCTGGCAGCCATTTTCTTATGTTACCAAAAAATTCTCCTGATGAAACTCAATAACTTTCTATAAAAAACCATCATCTAAAATTCGAAAACCGAAAAAGCATAAACGAAATTCCAGGATGGCGCCGCTATGACAGCTGGCAGCCATTTTCTAATGATACCAAAAAATTCTCCTCATGAAGCGGATTATGAAATTTTTCATTTGGGGCCGAGACTGACGTTCCCTGAAAATTTCAGAAAGATCGGCTGTCTAGTTCTCGAGATCGAAAGTTGTTAATAGAAAGATAGAACATAGATAGATAGAAACCGACAGATCAGAAAAAAAAAGTTTTCATAATGATGAGAAGAATAGAAAAACTGATTCTCCATACAAAAATGTCATTTTCAAACCTCGATATCTCAGCCAATTTCCAGCCGATTTTGATGAGTATGGGCTCGTTGGAAAGCTGGTGCGACATAGTTTTTTCAATGATTTGGAGAAGGATGGGGCGAGGGGAAAAAACTCAAAAGTTCGCGTATATATGGCTCCTTGTCCCAAAGGTTTTTGTATAGAGTTTTTTGGGTTTGTGGACGTTTTTTTGTGGTGTGGGGACTGCGTCACGCCTTCCGCTACCGCTGCGGGCATGATAAACTCGCACTGCCCTCCCATATGGTCTCGCGCCCCATTTCGATAAACTCATACCCCGTCCCCATAGTTTCGCATTTCCATAAACTCTTACACCGATTTCCTACGCAAAATATGATTCGATTTTCCCCTGAAGGAAAAAGGGAAGAGCGGAAGAGACACTTAAACACATATTTGCATCGAGAAGTAAAAAACGAGTTCTCTATAGATAAACATCTCAAAATATTTTTGTGTGAATGAAATTATCGTAAATTTCTCAAAACTATCTCCGTAACTGTTTTCACTAATTTGATAACATGATAACCATTACCGAATCGAAAATAACAAAATGTTTGGAGGAGCGTACCTGCTATGCTTGCTTCCTTCTTCCGCTTAACTCATTTTGATGATTTAGTGCATGTTTACAACTACAATAAAATATGCTGGTGAAACACTTTGAGCGATAATGATGTACCAACCTAATTACGGAACATAACTCCATTCAAAACAATTTGAGCGAATTAAATAATTCTTTAAACATAATAAAATACGCGGTGCGATGCGGGCTGTTGGTTTTATTGATTGAAACACAAAAGTGTGTTATGAAAAAACCACCTCGCCAAAATACGTGCCCCGTAAATTTGTTTAATTGGGTAAACCATGCCATTGCATGTAACATGTTTTGTGAAAATGTTGTAATTTCGTACATTGTGTTTTGTAGGATTGTATATTCCTACGGTAGTGCCATTGCCATTACACTTGTGCATATTTTGACCGCATTATTTTGGTCGATAAAGTCATTATGCTCGCACGAATGGCTGAAATTTAAAGGAGTAACGGTTTCGTAATTACTTTTGTATTTACTTATCCTGAACATTTTAGAGTTGATTTTCAGATAATTTAATTTAAATGAAATCCTTGAAGTTTCATTAATTTTTAAAATCTTTTGGAAGCAGCCAACAGAATAAGCTTTCACTTGTGAATTATTTCATGTTGAAATTAAAGCTCGTGGTAGAAGGGGCCATTCACAAAGGACGTATGCTCCTATGGGGAGAGGAAGAGTTGTCAGAAAGCGTACTAAAAAGTACGTTGGGAGAGGGCGTTCAAACAAAAGCGTACGTACGTTCTAAGATTTTTTAAATTATGAATTGTATCGAGGGGCGAATAAACGTAAATTTTGGGTGCAAAAGGATTTTCTTAAAGAAAATCTTTAGAGGATTTTATTTGTTTTCGAGGATTGTTTTTTGTTTTCGAGGACTGTTTTTTGGTTTCAAGGATTTTTTTTGTTTTCGATGATTTTCTGATTTTCCGAGAATATAATCAATTTTCTTGAATATTTGAGAATTTTCTCAGATTTAGAGGATTTTATCAGATTTTAGAGGATTTTCTCAGATTTTAGAGGATTTTCGTTCAGTTTTTTTGTATTATTCAGAATTTTATCATTACGAAAAACTTAATTTTGTATACATGGAAAATAGACTTTCGAAAGTTTTATTTATGAACACAATGTTTTTTGAAATCCTTATTGTGCAAAATGAAATGAGCGAGGGAATGAAAGGTTCATTAATTAATTCATTAATCTGCAAAGTAAGTTGACTGATATGAATTATGCCTGATTGAGCAATGAAGTGAGACAAAAACTTTTTTTTCTGAAAGATAATCAAAAACCTGGTTTTTTGAAGGTTTGTGGAACTTTTTGGTGCTGCTGCTACAAATTACAAATGTGTAGTCGTCGAGCCAGATTTTTATTTTATCTACACAAATAATTTGTCCTCAATTTGTCCTATGCGTCCGACAAAAAAAAATTTGTACTACCTTGGGGTCCGAAATATAGAGGTGTACTAAAACGCCAAAAAGCTCAAAATCGCTTTTTTGAAAACGATAAAAATTTGAGCAAAATTAGTGATGCCATTCATTTGTCCTCAATTTGTCCTAAATTCTTGACACTTTCAAATTAGTGTACTGACACTTCGATAGTGTAAAAGTTTGTTACTAGATTTTAAAGTGTTTTGTACTAAAAAGTTAAGTACAGTAAAAATTTGTCCTCAATTTGTCCTTTCAGAATATACATTCAAAATTTTCAAAACATTTCCTCAAACAAGACTATAAAGGATTACTTTCTTGGACCTGTACTAAGACCTCTATTTAAATATGACCATAGGAACGTTCTGACCCTTGTACTTTCTAATTCAAAAATATGTCCTCAATTTGTCCTTTGCGTATGTGAAATCAGAAAATTGCATAGTGGCGTAGATAACTAGAAAATAGAGTGTACTAAAAAAATAATAAAAGCTCTTCGAAAGCTCCCAAACTGGAAAATCGCTTGAAATCCGATCACCGAAATTTGTTTTAATTGTTTTTGTCGATGGTCAAGAAAGGACAAAATGAGTACATATTTCTGCTGCGCATTAAATTTTCATACGAGTGAAGGAATAAAAATGTTCTTCAACGAGATACATGAGAAAGTTTGCTTGGGCTGCCTAGTGTCACCTGTTCAAATCCGATCGGCGCCAGTTTTTTTTGTTGTTTCTTTCGATGGTTAGGAAAGGACAAAATGAGCACATATTTCTGCTTCCATTTAGATTTTCATACGAGTGAAGGACTAAAAATGTTCTTCAACGAGATACATGAGAAAGTTCGCTTGGGCTGCCTAGCGTCACCGGTTCAAATCCGATCGGCACCACTTTTTTTTGTTGTTGCTTTCGATGGTTAGGAAAGGACAAAATGAGGACATATTTCTGCTGTCCATACTGTTTTCATACGATTGAAGGACTAAAAATCTTCTTCAACGAGATATATGAGAAAGTTCGCTTGGGCTACCTCTGGTTCAAATCCGATCAGTGCCACTTTTTTTTGTTGTTTTCAAAAAAGCGATTTTGAGCTTTTTGGCGTTTTAGTACACCTCTATTTTTCGGACCCCAAGAAGGACATATTTTTTTTTGTGTCGGACGCATAGGACAAATTGAGGACAAATTATTTGCGTAGATAAAATAAAAATCTCGGTCGACGACTACACATTTGTAGCAGCACCGAACTTTTTCACTTGTATCTCTGCGAAATTAGAACGGAAATCGCTCTTCAAGGTTACGAATGAAAGATGTGGACATCAGAAAATCACGAAAATTAAATTATAGAAAATATGTTGAATAGTTCGGGCTGTAGCGTCCTTAGTGTAGGCCAAACTCATGTCTCGCGACCCTACACGATATTTGGTCGTTTTTCGCGGATATTGCTTTAATGATGAGGTTTTTGTGCAGAGTTTTAGGGTATAATGAGGCGAACTTTTGCATATGGAAGTATTGGTCAGAGGCCTCTCCGTGGTGCTCTACACGAGGGGTGACGCACTTCTGCGGTTTATGGAATAAATGGGAATAAATGGAATAAATGAGAATAAATGGAATAAATTGGAATAAATGAAATAAATGGGAATAAATGGGAATAAATGGAATAAATGGTAATTTTTTCAAATTCGTCAAAACCTCAAATAGACTTGATTTTGATTGCAACGCACACAACAAACCATAGTAATGTGTCAAAAAGTGAAAAAACCCTCTTTTCAAAACTTAAAAGAATTTTTGTTGAAAAATGGAATAAATGGAATAAATAAATTTATTCCATTTATTCCCAAAAAAATAAAATTTAATCTCAAGACGGTTTAAATGCTTTATAATTTGTGCAAACCTTTTTTTGAACTTATTTGTCTAACTTGTGATGTGTTTGATTCAGATATTTCGCAGAAACGACAAAAAAATTTTTGGGAATAAATGGAATAAAAGAATAAATGGAATAAATGAAGTGCGCCACTCCTCGGCTCTACGTCAGTTCTAAGATCGGTCCTAGTACAAAAAAAAATTCTTTTTAAATTTTAAGTTTTTTCAGGGATTTGGAGAGGTTATTTTCCCCGTTGCTTCGGACGGGTTTTTCAATGTTGTCCTTTCGGCAATTTCCAATCCAATTTAATGTGGACGTAATTTCATCCACTTGAGAGTAACGTTTGTCACATCTATTTTGATACGTACGGGTCCCTTGCATATGTTTAAAATAGCTTTGTAGTGAAAGAAAACCGCATTTCCCTTACACTTACGGAAATATATTTTTGCATCAAATAGAATTTTGTACTTCTGCGCAGATTTTTGCAGTGTTAAAAAGCTGCGCAGAAGTAAAAAATTCTATTGATGCAAAAATATATTTCCGAGAGTGTATTTTGGAGTTCATAGCGAAGTTCTCCACGCACGTCCTTCCTGAGCTCATATTCAGTATGTTTCGCCTCTTTCGAACGGTCCCCGGATTTTCGTGACTTCTGGAACCATTCACAAGCGAATCTAAATCGAAGATTGGGGCTCATACCATTTCTAAGACAGCTGAATTCTCCAACTATCTCTCAACAATGTTACTCATTACGCCAAAAATACCATAAAATTCATGAAAGATAAAAAAATTTATTTCGTCGTTACATACATTAATCCACCAAATGTTCCAAAGTACCGGCCAATCGAGCGTCACAAGTGAAAGAAATTCTACGGAGAACAAGAAACACTGCAAAAGCGTTCGAAAACGTACGAAGGGTGAGGGGAGGTAAACAAATCGTAATTTTCGACGTACGTACTTTTCCAAGATCATCTCTCGGGGTACGGTTGTGTCCTTTCAAATTTACTTGCTTTTAAATACTAGGGGAAAGTGCACCGGCTTCGAGCCCCGTGCTAATTACGAGCCTTTCTTTTGTTCTTTTTTGAATACACGGGAAAAGACAATAGAGGCTAGTAACTAAAGCAATTTCTAAACAGGCGCGTAATCGGTGTTTCCACTCTTGTTGTTTTGCAGTTTTGCCAATACGAAATACATTTGAATAAGAGATAATCTTGAAAACACCAAAACACGTATATTTAAAAGCACACGGCCGTATGACCAACCTATTACTTTTTTGAGTGTGTTTGCGTATGGAAAGAGCTTAAATCTGACCGAAGTTATTTTTATTATTTCGTCTTATGCGATGAAATGCTCTTCGGCTGATGCTAATCATTTCTCCGTTCCAGACTATGAGTAAGCAGCAATATTCTGACCTATGACTAATTATGAATAAACTAGCAAGTTCACACAACAACTGCGACCGCAGCATGAATTATGTAATGTTTGTTTAGTGGCACAAGAATAGGTCACGTTTTTATATTTATGTGAGTATCGACATGTTGCAGACGAGTTTCACATATTCTTTAGTTTTAAAGTATTTAATTGCGTTTACTGTTAAAAAATACTGAAGTTAGTTATTTCGGGGATTTTTTTAAATTGCATTTTCCGGAAGTAAATCCTTGTCATCATGATTCTACCCAACCTCTGCATCCACTTAACTTGTGTATGACTGTGTAGTTAAAATAATCCTAAATTTAATAATAGCAGATGTGAACAATCTCATACACAAAAAAGGAAAATACTACAATGTTGGGGTAGTTCATTTTTATTTCAAATGTAGACAAAGGCAGCTAGCAGAATAAACAAAGGGTAATTAAGTATGGCGCACACAGTCATTGTTATGTTACTGATATTCTATTCGGCGTGTAGAAATGTGTGGAAATATATCTCACGAACATTTGCACTGTTCGTTGATGAACTCCATACTGATAGCTGAGGGAAAAGTTTCCTTTGTAACTAAAACAAATAATGGCAACCATTGGCACTCGGGTGCAATAGAAGAGATTTAAAAGATTTGGATATAGAAATAAATTTTCAAGAATATATGTGGAAAATTCAACAAAGAATAACAATTTAACATCCTCGACCGCCAATAAAGCTTTCGAATATCATGCATTTGAAAAGTTCAACCTTCAAAAAGAACGTATAAACCTATTGAAAGAAGCAACAAATTTTTTACGATTTGAAATCACAATACGACGCTTTTCTATGGCTGGCATTCAACACAACAAAGTGATTGTAGTTACTGCAACATGTCAATACTAACACGGACTAACAACGTGCCATTCTCCAGATGAAATTACGGTACACTTTATTGAGGTGAGTTTTTTCGACCTGACTTTGTTACACGCTGTATTTTGGTCACAATTACTTTTTATGTCGGAGGAGGAAGATATTTTCAAACAACCGTCAAATCCTCAAACTTTGACCGATTTTGTACCGGTTTTTTATACATTTTTGCAATTTTTAAAACTTTCTGTGAGATCGAAATCGTAACGAAATGTCCATTTCGAAGACTTTTTGCAAAATTATTTCGATTAGTTGCAGAAGTATTGTCAAAGGTGGAAAATTCGGCTCTAGGTCAAAAAACCACCGGACAAAAAAACCCCGGACGAAATAACCCGGACAAATTAACCACGGACGAAATAACCCCCCAGGGGTTATTTTGTCCGGATTCAATAAGTAATGAAATGTTAAAAAAGAATGTTGTTTTTATGATGCAGGGGGCTCTGCCCTGCCCCCTAAACCCCTGCGACTCCGGCGATCTACAATATGCCCTGCAGGCGGTCTTACAAGCATGGGGCTCTGCCCCAAACCTCGCTAGGGGCTCTGCCCCTTAGACCCCGCAAGGGGGCCTTACCCCCTTGACACCCCATTACGGGGGCTGCCGCCCCTCGACCCGCTTTTTTTTTCTCTTTGATGTTCAGGCCTGCGGCGCGACGACTTGTTTGTTATAATCCGGATTTTGGGTCATCTGGATATTTGTCCGGGTGTTATTTTGTCCGGTTTTTTTTTCTGGGGTTTTTTTTTTGATCGGGTTATTTTGTCCGAGTTCTTTTTGTCCAGGGATTTTTTTATCCGGGGTTTTTTCGTCTAGGTTTCGTTTAGTCCGTGGAGAAGTTAGTTAATGTGAGTTAATGTGGAGAAATCGGAAGCAGTTTTCATTCTAAGATCAAGTCATGCGCGTGACGTGCCGTTGCAATGAATGACACAAAAATCCCTTTCAAAACTAGCGTTCGCTTTCGCCTCCGTATGGGAATCAATTTTAGAAGATCAGGATCGAACTATTAGTTATACAAAAGTACAGAGGCTTAGCTTAGCTCAGTAAAACGTGTTCATACGACAACACAAGGCAGTTTATTTTTTCAAAAAATCTCATGAAATTGCTTCTTCTTTCACACAAAATATTGCATTAAGTAACGCAAAAACATTTTTTTTAATTTTCTGAGAAAATCTTCTACTGGCGAAAAATCGAAAAAGTCATTTTTCCGCTATTTTGGGGGTTTTCTCCTTCCATAAGCAGAAAGTTATAATTCCACGGCTGTAAAAAAACCGGTAAAAAATCGGTCAAACATAGGACATCCGATCAAAGTTTGAGACTTTAACGGTATCACATTGTCAAATTTTTATAAGTTTCATTTCGAATTTCGATCAAAGTGTCGGTGAGGTCACCGTCTGTTTCCTCTAGCATTCCTTTCTCTGACCGAAAATTTTTTACAGCCGATCGACGTTGTTAAAAAAAAGTTAGTGCCGATTGCCTCGATAAAAGCAAGAAAATCTACGCTGCCGTCGACGAAAATTATTTCACTCAAAAAAATTGTCACGCTGTCACCCAATATGTTTGGCGCGGCGTTCTCCCTAGCTCTACCCGTGTGAATAGAACAAATTTTAACCGATTTGAAGATCCTTTACAAAAACCTTAACAATAATTAATTGTTTTATCGAGCCCCAGCGGAAAGGTCTCGTATACAAGTTTCGTCCGCTTTGCCGGGGTGTCGAAATTAAGTATGCGACTTAGCATACAAACTACTTTTTCGTCTAGAATACACAATACGAACAGTGAGTATAAGTATTTTATTATGAACACTCTACATGAATACAAGAGTAAATTAATTCAACCTCCGACTATTTTTTTTATGGTCTGCTTGATTATGATTGGATAAAGGGAATTAAAATTTTGTGGAGAAAATGAAAAGGATACACAGAACGTGAATTCAAGGTAATGCTTGAAAGAAATTGGTGTTTTTATTGTCTGTCTAGTCGAGATTACAGTTTATGTTCAAATTTAACACTTTACAAGCTTCCAGTTGGTTGACTTCGGTGTTTTAGAAAGATATAAATACACGTTACATTCCTTTATTTATACGGAGTGTTTTATTTGATACAGCAGTACGAAATATTTCAGTCTGACACCGAATTAAGTTGTTTAGAGAAAAATTTCACAGAGCACTTCACTTTTTCGATTTTGTTGCGAAATATAGCTGGGGGATTTAAAAAAAGGCGTAAAGAGGTGCTTTGAGCAAATAGATAAAACACTTCGGTGGCAGCGAAAAGCTACCTTCTATTGAAGGTGCACTTGTGTTATTCATAAAAATAACATACATTTCTCAGAATAATTCTCAAAATGTATGAAAAGACACCACTCCCATCACTTCACTTTTTCAAATTACCGGGTTTTTCATTTAAAAGTGTCGACAGTTCACATTCGTCTTATTAAGAGGCTGTTCACAAATGACGTCACGCTATTTTACCTATTTTACGGAACTTTCGACCTCACGCAATTCGTTAGAAACGTCACGTTTTACGTACCTCCTAGAGCGTGACGTCATTTGTGAACGACCCCTTACCTCTTTCACAGATACCTTCGAGGATCAACGGGGTCACAGTTATGTAAAATTTGGCCTCGAAATAGTAGCAAGTCTACCGATTGTGTCGTTTTTCTTGAAAATTGTTGGAGAAAATTTAGTCATTTTCATCGACTTTAGAATCATTATTATATCATATGAGATATTTTGTTGTTATTCTGTAAGTCGAAAGAAGGAATAAGTTTGTTCAGAATTGATGGGAATTTGATAAATCCATCCATTGGTGGATGATGGATTATCTTTATTATTTTATGTAAGTTGAAAAGAAACAATATCACCCGACACTAACAATTTATTTTAGATTTATCGGGTCGGTAAATTGCTTAACCATGAAATACAGATCTAGTGATCCTTTGTTTCGTCACCCGTTCATCATGTTAATCTTTCAAAGCTCCCAGTCCCAACCAAGAGCCAGTGCGGCAGGACCTATGCTAGACACCGTTTTGGGGTGGACCACATGACTAACTAGAGTCCTGAGTCTCAATAACGAAAACTTCGGACACTCACATTAGGGTTGGCCGATTTGACACTTTTTTTTATTGCGAAGAGGACAGCCTGGATACGATTCCAGGAGTCGATTTTCTTAACATTCCTCTTTTTCAGAACATTATTTGTCGAAAAATTTTTGTCAATATTTGAGATTATGGTTGGAATCCACTCTTCAGGGTTGAGAGAAGATATTTCAATCGATTTTCAGTTCAGGGAGGCTGAAAAAAAATTTTTTTGTGAGCGAGAAGTTTGAAAAATGATAAATTTGATCTTTTTTTCGACTTTCAAGCCATGTTATCATAAGTTGCAGTTACACAAATTCTGACAAATGATAATACTCTCTTCAAGGAAGGAATAGGGATCTCAAAAACGCATTCATTACAAAAAAACAGCCACTTCAATGCGATTTTTTAGCGATTTTTCAAGCTTAAGTTAAAATATAAAAAATGGAAAAAATGAAATACAATTGTTGAGAATTTAGTTTTGAGCACAGACCCGAATACTTTTTTAAAATTCAAAATTTTTTACAGTCATGAGGCCTGGCGCAGTAAAACCTTACAAAAAATCCACCGTGCGTAGCCAGAAGATATGGGCCTTAGGACACAAATAATTGTCTACGATGATGCATTCACGTCTAGAAAGAAATAATCTGAAATAAAAAGTGGGGGGACACACATTAGCTTATAAAGTTATAAGCAGAAAACACTTTCTCAACTGTTACATAAACCGTTATAAAAAACTAAACATTTAATTGTGTACGAAGGCCTATATATTCTGGCTACGGCCCGGCCCTGAAACGGAGTTATGGATTTAAGATTTTCGAAACATGAGATAATTTTGTATATTTGGCAAATATTTATGAGGTTCAAATCGCGGGCCAATATAGCTCTGCAGGCTAATAAAGTGCAGCAGGCTAATAAAGTGCCGCAGGCTAATAAAGCGCCGTAAGCTAATAAAGTTCCACATTGTTACAACGCGCCAGAGACTAATGAAGCACAACAGGCTTGTAAGTTGCGAGGATCGATAGGGTAGTATGAAATTCGGTAATAGTAGCGGTCTAAATTATATAACTGCTCAGTAATTTGAGAAAGAAATTTTTAGTCTTCAACAAAGTTGTTTAGCATGGATTAAGGAACAACTCTGCTGAAAAAACTTTTCTCAATAAATTTTATTTCGGAAGCTACGAAGTGTTGAAATCGACATTCCTTGAAAAATTCAGTTTTCTGGTTTAAATTGTATAATTCTTCTTGGGTTTGAGATTGAAATGTTTGATCTACTACATGGGGTGAAAAGTCCGCGGCCTCACATAGAGATGGCGTCATTACTTCAGAATTTTTGTTAACATTCAGTAGTACCACCCTTTACTTGTCTACAGCCAAAATTTCCTGACATTTGGTGTCATAGTTTTCGAATTACTGTCAATAGAGTGACGCAGGTTTTTGTTGTTCGTAAAAAATGGAAAATAATGAATTCCATGTGTTGATTAAACATTGTTTCTTAATGGGAAAAAATACGGTGCAAAGCAAAGAATGGCTGGATAAGTGTTATGGCACATCTTCTCCGTCGCATACAACGGTCAAGAAGTGGCATGCTGAATTTAAACGAGGTAATACAAGCACCGATGATGCCCCACGTTCAGGACGTCCAAGTGAAGCAGTTACTGAAGAAAACATCAAAAGAATCCATCGTATTGTTTTGGCTGATCGGAAAGTTAAAGTTAGTGAAATAGCTGACATCCTCAAAATATCAACAGAACGGGTGCGACACATTTTACATGAGTATTTGGACATGAAAAAGCTTTCTGCGCGATGGGTGCCGCGTTTTCTAACAATTGATCAAAAGCAGCACCGTCTTGACGATTCAGAGCGTAATTTAGCTTTGTTCGAGCGTAATCCAACGGAGTTTTTGCGTAGATTTGTCACGATTGATGAAACGTGGATTCATTACTATACACCAGAGTCCAATAGACAGTCTGCAGAGTGGTTAGAATTTGGTCAAAGCCGACCGAAGCGCCCAAAGGCACAGCGTTCTGCAGGCAAGGTTATGGCCACGATTTTTTGGGATGCGCATGGCATAATATTTATCGACTATTTGGAGAAAGGAAAAACAATAACTGGCGAGTACTATGTCACATTATTGGAACAGCTCGACAACGAGATCAAGAGAAAACGACCGCATATGCAGAAGAAAAAGGTCCTGTTTCATCATGACAATGCACCAGCGCATTCATCCATAAAAGCAACTGTGAAACTGGACTCTTTGGGCTATGAATTACTCCACCACCCACCTTACTCTCCAGATCTGGCCCCCAGCGACTACTATTTGTTCCCAAACTTAAAAAGATGGCTACAGGGAAAAAGATTTTACTCTAATGATGAGGTGATATCCGAAACAGAGGCCTATTTTGCAGGGTTGGAGAAATCCTATTATACCAAAGGTATCCAAATGTTGCAGGACCGTTGGACTAAGTGCATTTCCCTTCAGGGAGACTACGTTGAAGAATAAAATTAATTTCATATGTAAAAGTTAGTTCTTTCATTGCAAGGCCGCGGACTTTTCACCCCATGTAGTATATCAAAGTTGTCCAGCACGAAATGAGGAATAACATTTCTGAACAAATAATTTTGCATGAAGTTATGATTTGTTACATTTGAAAAAATTTCAAATTCTCCTTAGAAAACTAGGTTAGAAAATATCCCTAAAAATTGCGGGATCGGTTTTAATTTTTTGCGAGTTGGAAAGGAGGGAGGGGTCTGCAAAATTTCTTACGGTCTGGGAGAGTCCAAAACCGCCGGTGTTTTGTTTTTAGGTCAGAACTTCAAAAGTTAGAGATTTGGTGCATCCTGGGGACCATCCTAAAACACGTCCTCTTTTTTTGCTTGTTTTCGAACCCTCCTCCTGTATCACATCCTGCCCTCTCGTAAACCAACCCCCCCCCCCCCTTGGATGTCCTTTTTTTAACAGAAAAAAACTTGAAGAACTCACAAATTCATTAAAAAAAGAATATTTCAGATTTAAAATTCCGAATTTCAAATGTATAGTGAAGGTTTTAGTATCGTTACAAAAGGGGTACTTACTTCAAAGAAAATAAATTCCACAAATTTCGTAAATCCCAAGATTTATTTTTTTGAAATCAAATAAAATTCTTATGCAACGTACAAAATAAACATCTACAACCCCTGATTTTGCTTTTTTACTCTAATTTTTTGAAAATATGAATGAAAATAATTTATTTTGATTTAGAGATTTATAGGATTTATTGATGTGAGCACCAAACGGTCGTTACTAGAAAGTTGTTTTGTAATATAATTCAAATTTCGTCGATTTCTTACCATTTTTTGAAAGAGGACTAGCAACACCCCTCCCCCCTTGTCCCACTTTTGTAAGACCCCCCCAGTCAGTGCAGATGGGTTTTATGGATGGTCAATGACAATGTGACCGTTTTATGTGCTGTTTTGCAGGGTTTTTCATGTGGTATCTTTCTAAAAAAGTGAACATAAAATTCTGGAATACATTCAAGGATCCCAACTTCCGAAATCCCCAATTTTAGCACCAAGTAAAAGAATGACGAAAATATAAAGCTAAACAACTTTGCTGAAGGCTTCAAAATTTTATCTCAAACTCCTGAGCAAAATTTGAATTTAGACCGCAACGAAATCTACTGTGGGCGCCCGAGTGGAAATGGTAGTCTCAGTGAGTACTAAAATTGAGTGTACTCACAGCCTCAAATCAGTCTCAATTTCTGAAAAAAAACTCAGAAGTACTCAATTTCGCTTTTTTTATAAAATCATCATTAATGAGACCAGTGAGTACACTCATTTTAATTTTTTTTTTAGATTGAGACTGCCTGAGGTCATTGAGCACACTCACTTAGACTATTTGAGATCGCTGAGTATTCTTATTTCGAGACTTTTTTAGGCCGTTGAGCGTGCTCAATTGTGAAAAATATTTTTTTAGCCAATGAGACTGTTGAGTGTACTAATTTTCGACAAAAATATTTTTCACAATTTCATTGAGACTTTTGAGACTGTTGAGCATGCTCAAATGTGAAAAATATTTTTTTTAGCCAATGAGACTGTTGAGTGTACTCATTTTCGACAAATATATTTTTCACAATTTCATTGAGGCTTTTGAGACTGTTGAGCATGCTCAAATGTGAAAAATATTTGTTTTAGCCAATGAGACAGTCGAGTGTACTCATTTTCGACAAAAATATTTTTTACAATTTTATTGAGGCTTTTGAGACTGTTGAGCATGCTCAAATGTGAAAAATATTTTTTTTATCTAATGAGACTGTTGAGTGTACTCATTTTCGACAAAAATATTTTTCACAATTTCATTGAGGCTTTTGAGACTGTTGAGCATGCTCAAATGTGAAAAATATTTTTTTAGCCAATGAGACTGTTGAGTTAGAGCCGTGCGCCGGTCAAAAAAAAATCGGCGGCGGCGAAAGCGATTTTTCATTTTTGTCGGCGGCGGCGAAAATCGGCGCAAGGGGGTCTCGGCGGCGGCGCAAATCGGCGTACGTCAAAAAAAAGTTCGGCGGCGGCGGCGCACTTTTTTAACACTTTTTTCAGCCGGCGCAAAAACTTCAACTTCGAAAAATAGTATGGGTGATTTGTCACTTATTTCTGAAGACTAAGAAGCTACTGGATTTATAGCTGTTTTTAATGAAAAAGCTGTTAGAGTTGTCCACAGATTACCCACAAAATATCCTTCTGAATGTCACCACACTGTGGGATCGCGTAGACCTGACCATGCCTATCCTACAAGAGGGTCAAGGGTGTTACATGTGCCATTCTCACAAACTGCTTCACGTAAGCGTTGCTGGGGCAAACTTATTCAACACGCTTCCTTCGGGTGTGCGTTCATCACTGACACAAGCCCAATTTTTTCGTTCGTTGAGATTGTTCCTGTTGCAAAACTAGTGAAGCGGATGAAGTGGTTGGATGTATCCCGTTTACTGTATGCTTGCATTGTACGTATATGAAGGGTGGACTCCATCTAGTGACCTGATTGAAGGGTGAAGGTCGGCGCGAACGAAGGATATCTCCACAACTGTGTTTGAGTACCTTTTAATATATCAAATTAAACCTCTTTTCCAGCTTCACCCATTGACCGATTTATTGGCTAGTTTGGTTTATTTTTGTTATTGGACCCGTATGAAGTACAAGAGGTCCCTTAAGTTTGCTACAAAACATTTTATTGTAACATGGGGAAAATCGATTCGGGAGTAGGGGGGATGTGTTTAATATCGTCTAGAGATGACGAACCAGCAATAAAAAAATGTCCGTCCGGTCGTCCGTCCGTCCGTCTCCAAATAAAGGAACACTATACAACTGACTATTTTCGCTCAATATTTATCTTTTACTTCAATATAAACTGTATAATTATCAATTAAACAAATTTGCATTAATTTTTACCGCGCCGATAAATATCTTCGGCGGCGGCGGCGGCGCGACAAATTTTTAGCTTTCGGCGGCGGCGCAAATCGGCGCAAGTTTTAAAAATTTTCGGCGGCGGCGGCGCACTTTTTTAACACTTTTTTCAGCGGCATTTGCGCCGGCGCACGAGTCTATGTTGAGTGTACTCATTTTCGACAAAAATATTTTTCACAATTTCATTGAGGCTTTTGAGACTGTTGAGCATGCTCAATTGTGAAAAATATTTTTTTTAACCAATGAGACTGTTCAGTGTACTCATTTTCGACAAAAATATTTTTCACAATCTTATTGAGGCTTTTGAGACTGTTGAGCCGCGGCCGCCTCCTAGTGTAAAACATTCTTTGAAACACTTCACAATGTATGAACGCCATCTTTCACAGGTTTAAGCCCTATTTGTTCTACTATCTTAGTGTTATTAGATGCCATTTATTAGCTTAGGGCATCGATGCTTTGCTTTAGTTATGCCCCATTAAGTTCTATCAAATTCTTACAACATGGCTTTTCCGAAAAGTCAATATGCCCTAACCATTCACTTGGACTCTGAGTTAACAATAGAAGTAAAAATTAAATTCCTGGAAAAAATTTCATATTTGCATCATTCCAATTTGCATATTTAAAAATAATGAAAATCTAGAGAAATTATAGAAATTTTAAGAAATTAAAGAAATTTAAAGCAATTTAGAGAAATTAAAGAAATATTTCTTTAAAATAGGCTTTGGTCCACAGTGTCCGATGATTGCAGCCAGCCACTACCCACTTGATACGACACCTACTCATGCCTAGCAATTCTCCAACCCACCTTCCATTGGGTACCTGGAGGAAATGCTTCGCATGCTTTCCTCCCTCATATGTGACACTAACAAAAATAACAATATCGTTGCGACGAAAGAACACAGTCTGGCTTTTCTCAATAATGTTGTAGTAGCTTAGTGTTTTGTCAGAGATCTGCGTATCAAAGAATATAAATTTGACGGGTGGCGTTGATGCTTCATTGCTCCTTCGTGGGATAACTTCCAAATTACACGCCATATCCCTTTACATCTAACAATATTTCAATGGTATCAATTGCACTACAAATATTGATCAACGCAATATACAATGCGAGTCTTTGCCATTGAGTGGGTATCGTATAACACATGAGAGGCTTTGATAAATTATTTTATGATTAAATTAATGTTTTGTTTCAACAGAGACAATATTAACTTTTTCATGTTTCAGTAAATTAACCATACGACATTTTCCCGTCACATTTTAGTCAAACCATATCCAATCATACAAAACAGAACCCAATATAGCCGTATTGTACAAAAAGGCGATCCCATTTCCACAACATTTTTCTCTCTTTTTTTAAATGTTCATCATTTAAATATGAATGAGTATCATCCATCAAACTCATACAAAATTACATAACAGTCGGACAATTCTATAGAGGACTGGGTGCTGCTCTTCGTTTTTTTTTCGAATAAAATGCGCATATAGTTTTCCAACGAAGTCGGCGTTCGATGTAATACAAAAATTCATGGATAAAACGGTTTCGAAATTTTCTATTGATCCACTACGTTCGCTTGGTGTTGGGACTGCTGGGAAAGAGTAACAAAATAATTAAATTGAATTTGATGAAGAATTTTATCGATTTTTATTCAAGTATAATCTGAAGTGCCCATCACAGGCGAATTAAATATGTTAAGGGCTGTTCACTTTTTATATGCAAAAATGTTAATAACCTTTTTAACAGTTCAACGCCTATTAGTCAAATATTGACGTTGTACAAATTAATGAGGGCATAGCTAAAATTCTATTGAAGTTGTTTGGATTGATATACAAATCAAAATGTACCCAAAAATCATTGCGTGTTTGTTTATGTTCAATAATTCAAACGAGTAAAACTTAGGTGAATGGCGCTGTGTTCACTATAGAAGCTTTGTATGTAGATGCATGCAAGCAGAAGTAATTGAAACTTCTACAAATCTGGAACACAAAGACCTGTACAAGATCAATTTTGAAAATCGGTCAAGGTTTACTCGAGTTATTCGTATTGACCGAATTAAACGGGCTCACACATTTCCAGCCACCGTGTTAAGCAGAGGTCTATAACCATCATCAAAGAAAACATGTACTACGCAGATCCAAAAGGAAACCAATTTTTCTTTATTCGTCTGATTTGTTCGAATGAATAACAACGAATTTTCTTTTTATTCGGGAAATGATAAAATTTTGCATAAAGACGACTTCAAGAAAGAAATAAATGATTTTTTTTGATCATCAAAATAATTTCAGTCGAACCATGTACGACATTGATGCATGATAACTTTTACGCCCGTCATAAAAACGCTTTATTACCATTTTATTACAATGAAAAAGTGTTTATCGCTAATAAATTTATTGTAGGGTAAATAAATCTGCAAGCAGCTGGTTTACAACTCAAATTTTTTGAATTATTAACAATTATGCGCTCAGCCGATATAATATTCATATATTCAACCATTCAATGACAAACATATCAAAATGATAAATTTGCTATATTTCTAATGTATTATTCAAAGGTAACTGATGCACTATTGTTGTATAAGTGTTGCATTTTTTTATTAGGGGCGAGAAAATCTTCATAGACACCCGGTGCTCCTGGACCAAAGTAGCGTTGGATTCCATTCTTTAATGACCTACCAACTAAAACCTCCTTCCTTACTCTCCAAGCCGTCTTCGCCCCGGAACCATCTTACAGGATTACTTCGGGGAAGGGCTGTGCTTCTTTGATCGTCTCTCCATGCACTTTGCAACTTCCTCATTATGGTCGCAACTATATTATCCGCTGCGCTCCACACCTCCTCATCGCGTCACATCTACGATATTATGTTTTGGCATTTACATCAGACCTACTCATAGTCATCAGCTCATCTCGCTCTTGTTCCAAGCGGAGGCAGACAAATAATACGTGCTCCGCAGTCTCTTCTTCTCTATCGCATGTCGTGCAAAACTGTGAATCTAAACCTGTGCAGGTATTTCCTAAAGCACTCGTGGCCCGACAGAAACTGTGTCAGTTGGAAATTAACCTCTCCATGCTTCCTCTGTACCCATGTCGTCATATTTGCTGTGAGTCTATGTGTCCACCTTCCCTTGTCCGTGGAGTCGCACTCTTGCTGCCACTGCCTCAGTGATTCGGCTCTTAATTGTGTCCTAACTGTTTTAGTAGTTTGACCCTCCTTTCTCTTCTTTCTATAAAATTCGCTGTTTTCCGTCAGCGTTATGCATATGGGCATCATCCCGGCTATGACACATACCGCTTTCAGAGGTATCGTTCGTTATGCGCTTACTATTCTTATGCTTGCCAGCCTTTAAGCCATCTCCGATTCCTCTTCGTATCTAGTGCCTGTATCCACGCTGGTGCCCCGTAGCGCAGTATCGATAGGGTGACGCTTGCTAGGAGCCTCCTTTTGCTGCTGCGCTGTCCAAAGCCATTTGGTATTATTCTGGCCAGTGCTGTGGCGGCTTTCGTTGTCTTTTCGCACATGTAGCATGTAGTCCATATGAATATTAAAATTTCTGCGGTCGTCAAGCATAAATCCAAGATATTTTAACGGCGAGTGGATGTGATTTCTTTGTTCATTACGATCCGCTCAGCGATAAAGGATAACACTGCAATAAGGAAGCGAAAACGAAAAAGGTCTCATGTAAATGTTCCATACATGAATGACCATCTCGAAGGCCTACTAAATGAAAAGCACTCCCTGTGGAAGAGTCTTAAGAGAAAAGAAAGGAATGGTTGTATTAATGTGAGGTTTATTACGGATAGAATATCAGCTATGGAGATTACAATTAGAAGATTTCAGAAGTATTATGAATTAAAGTACTACGAGGACTTATTTAAAAATTGTGATAGTCCGAAATCTGCATGGAAGATTATAAACTCTATTTTAGGGAAGGGCCTCGCAAAGGATCGGGTGTTTAAACTAAAAAGCTCAAACGGCTTGATGATTGATAGAGACAAAGTGGCTCAAACTTTCAATGATCATTACTCTACAGTTGGGGAAAAGTTGGCTAAAGCCTCTCGAGATGCGAACGAGGGGCCGTTTAGTGACTTTGAGCAACCCCTACAGCAATCAGAAGGTCACCATAGTGTAAGAATGAGAGAGAGGATTTTTCCATCCATAATGCTAATGCCAACAAGCAGCCAGGAGGTTAAGGATTTGATCCTAAGCTTGAACAATGACAAGGCTCCAGACTATGATTCTATAACGACAGTATCATTACAGCTATGCGTAGATTCAATCTCCGACTTCCTTGCTGAAATATATAACGACTGTGTCAGCAATGGTTCCTACCCAGATTCATTGAAGGTCGGTAGAATAAGCCCTATACATAAGAGTGGTGACAAATCGGAAGTACTAAACTATAGACCTATTACGGTTTTGCGGTTATTACGGTTGAGAGGCTATTATATAAGAACATTGTTGGTTTTCTGAATGCCAATGGGTTCTTTTATTCCAAGCAATATGGTTTCCGTGCGAAATGTGGGACAGATACCGCTCTGTTCGAACTGATTAATGATATAAGCGTAAAAGTTGAAAATAAAAACATTGTCTCAGGCCTATTCCTCGACCTGGCAAAGGCCTTCGACACAGTCAACCATGAGTTGCTTTTAAAGAAGATTGAACAGGCTGGGATTAGAGGCATAGCCCTGAATCTTATAGCTGACTACCTCCGAAATAGGTTTCAGTTTGTTTCAGTAAATGACTCATGTAGTTCTAAAATAAAAATGACGTATGGAGTAGTGCAAGGAAGTATTTTAGGTCCACTTTTCTTCTTAATATTCATAAATGACTTTCATGAGCTTCCTCTAGTATCCTCGATTTATTTGTTCGCTGATGACACCAGCATGTTTACTGCTTCCATGTGTCTCAATGCGAACATTGATGCGCTGATGAAGGATTTGAAATTGGTCTCTGGATACTTTAAGAGGAATGAATTAACGCTTAATCTGGGAAAATGTAAGATTGTGCATTTTAGATCACCAAGATGTAGGGTTACAGATTTCCCAGAGGTTGTTTATAATGGAACAGTAATTGAAAGGGTGCCTTTAATAAAATACCTGGGAATTATATTGGATTAATTCCTGAACTGGAACAACCATATCACTAACCTATGCAACAAACTTGCTCCGTGTGTTGGTATTCTGAGACGCTTAAAGTTTTCTCTTCCAACTAGTGTTCTAAAAAACTTGTATTTTGCCATGATCCATTCTCGCCTTTTATATTGCATAGGTATATGGGGAGGTGCTGCAAAATCAATGACCAATGCGATTCTAATATTACAAAGAAAGGCACTAAAATCAGTGTTTCGATTGCCTATACGACATAGCACAGAAAATCTTTTTAATGAACATTGCCCGACCATACGCCCCCTTACAGAGTTATATATCAACGACATATGCACATTTGTTCATTCATGCATAAATGACCGTCGTCTTCATAACATTAAATTCGCATATGTGGAACATCCCTACTTAACGAGAAATAAAGGTATTTTGTCTGTACCATCCCTGAAGACCAAAATTGGTAAGCGTAGTGTTTCCTTTACCGGGCCAACGACTTTCAATAAATTACCGAAGGAAATTAGGAATGTGAATAGACACCATGAATTTAAGCGTTTGTTAAAGAATCATCTGAGTGGGTTGCAGATTGCCTAATGCGCTGTCGGGGACTTACCTGGGTTTCATTTCTTTTTAAAATATTTATCCTATCGCAGTAGTCCTCCGTTTTTTTTTTCTCCTCATTTAAGTTTCGAACGAAGCCAAATACTCAAGAATAGGTTACGCTCTACGAAGAAGGGGTTTTTTTATGTATAATTTTCTTCCCTTCTTCTAGTCTTTCTAAACTTTCCAGTTTTTGCCTTTTTTGGAAACATAAATAGATGTCTGTGTTGAATGTACTAACGTTCCTTCGAATTGACTCATCATATTGGAACGATTTTGATTTAATGATATTTTTGTTGATTTTTATATTTAGATATTTGATGTTATTATGATATTAAAAATGAACTATTAAAAAAATGAAATGAACTATGAACTTTTCTTTGCTGCTACTCACCAGGTTTTCTGGTGGGCCATCTTCAGTTTTGCCGTTGTCATCCAGTTTGCTACAGTTTCTAGCTCCTCCATCGGAGCTACTTCCACCTCTATCTTCGACGTTCCGGACACCGTGAGAATCAAGTCGTCGGTAAAAGCAACCGTCGTAGCGCATCTTGGCAGTTTCAGTCGCAGCGCTGTGTCTTACATTACATTCCACAGCGTTGGCCCTAATATGGACCCCTGTGGTACTCCAACCGTGATGTCTGCTGTCTTTTTCCCTTCAGTATGTATAAGTGTTGCATAAAATGTTGTATGAGGTGGTAAGAGTGCTACATTTTTGTGTGCTTTACGTTAAAAAAAGGTGTATAAGGCCAATTCCATCTGCAATATTTTCGTAATACGTATTTCAACGTATTTTGAAAGTTTTGACTCGACAGAGCATAAGAGCAAATTTGATATAATTCAGGTTAGGTTCAGGTTCAACCTGAACTGACCTGAACTGCCTAAAACTTTTATCTCATCATTCAGCAGTTCTTTATTCGAAAACTATAAAAAGGGGATGTAATACACTCATAATTCTCATCTCTTCACTTCACTCATCCACTTGATTCATTAGAATTTTTCAAAAAATATATGAAAATGATAAGTTTAAAAGAACCAACAAGGAACCAAACTAAATGTTGTGATAAGCAAATTTAAAAAACGCGAAAAACGTAACGAAAAAAACAAAATAGTTCAAGTCATGTCTTGTTTACCCTAAAGTCGGCGCTTCGTCCCACTACTCTCAAAATTCACTAGTTCAGTTACATAAAATTCCTGTGAATTTTATGCCGAAACAAACACACTGGGGAGCTCGCCAGGAACGACAGCTTTGAGAATTTTATAACTATAAGCGTTCTACGGTTCAGCGGGTGGAGATTGCAAGCTCATTCAAGTTCATTCAGAAAAAATAAAAACACAATGGTATTTCACTAACAAAAAATAGTTAACATTTTGGAAGTTTTATTGAAAACGAACAAATTAAATAAACTGACGTTCTGTTCTCAGAACCTTTTTTATTCGAGGATTTTTATGAACGCAACTATCTCAACCACTTTAAGTGCCATGAACATATTACGTTACGCTCTAAAGGGAGAGTGTGCAGCAAAACGTGACGTCAAATTTGACTCTTTTTGCGTAACGGATGGGAGGGGGTGTCAAAAATGCGAGAAGATAGCGTAACGTAATATTTGCACGACTTTTTATTTTTTGTATTATATCGAAAGCGAAATTTTTAATTCTCTTCTTTGGTATTGTTTAAGGATGTGACCAGAGATATATTTCCCTAGCTGTGACTAACATATATTTTATACGATCATTCTAATCCTTATTTGGTTCAGGTCAAATCAGGTTTGATTCAGGTTTTTGATTTCAAGTAATTCAGGTTTAACCTGAATGGAGAAAATGAGGTTCAGTGTTGTTATGACCACCACACAAAATGTTTTGTCTAAAGACTTCCATTTGGATGGTGAATTTAATGTCACAACTTAATTCTTTTTTTTTCGAACACGTGCAATCTGCACTGACCGGTCAGCGTATTACTTACTTTTCTTCTTTTCTCAAATTCCCTAGTGAACCTCCTCGAAAAAGTGGTTTCCAAATACTTATACTCAGAAAACTAAAGAGTCGCAAATTACATCATGCGTGCTCAACATGCCTAACCTTGTTTTGTATGTGTGTGTGAGTATATACAAAGTGTGTGTCAAATATGAGCAAAATTTTTGGACTGTGTTGGGATGGAGATAGATGTTCGGTGTCAAATGAAAAGTTGTTGGATTGGGTGTGTAGTGTGTCAGGGTGACCAACAAAATGGGCGACGCACAGTGGACAATCTAATGTCACGCCGGACAAAATTATTTTTGAAAACAAAAGAATTCTTTTGTTTCAAAAAATAATTTTGTCCAGCGTAGAATTAGATTGACCACTGTGCGACGGTGGTATTGGACGGACTTAGGGGGAAAATTAAATTTTTTTAAAAAAATTTTTTGTTAGAGATGGTAGTTTCGTGTCAAAGGAAATTTTTTTTGCCACGTTTTTTTGCCGAAAATTTTTTTCGCAGGAATCGTTTTTTCTAGAATTTTTTCAACAGAACAAAAAAACCGAAAATTTTTTCTCGCAGGATTTTTTTTTCGGCAGGAATTTTTTTCGTCGAAAATTTTTTTCGCCAAAAATTTCTTTTCGCCGGAAATTTTTTCTCCAACATTTGTTTCTTCTTTTCTTCCAAAACTACTGATCACAACAAAAAGGGACACGTGACGCATTTTCATTTTCATTTCATTTTCGATTAAAGAAATGCGTCATCGTCACATAACAAATGCCGGACCCTCCCAACGTAATAATTTTTCTGCGCTTTCAGATTTCACACGCCAAAAATTTGGCTACCCGTACTTTTTTCGGGTCAAATCTGAAAGAACAGAAAAACTATAACATTGGAGGTCCGTCATTTGTGACGCATTATTTTAATCAAAAGTGAAAATACTTCAAAAGAATTTTTTGCGTTCGAAGCGTCACCCATATTGATATTCTTTCCCGTGCAATCATAATTTTGAAAATAGCAAATATTTATGATTTTATTTTCAAAAGGAAAAGAATCTATAAAAATTTTCTTGCTATGAGCATCAATGGTGACTTTTGCAAACGTTTTAATTTATGTTCGAGGTATTTTGTTTCAAGTTGGTATGAACAGTTACAGACGATTAAGTTCTTCTTTGCTGGTGGCAAAAAAGAACCGTGCCATGACAAGACATGCATTGCGATTGATGTTTGAATGACTGCAAAATGTAACATAACTTCTAATCAAACATAAAACTATTGAATTATTTGTTATTTCCTTCGTTTGTCGTATGTGAAAAAAAATATTTCTTGATAAATTACTGAAGCAGCATTTTAGAATAATGACGAGATCGCGTGTGGCACCATAATTTTCTTCAAAGTGCTTATAAATTTAACAATTATATTTAAATATATACATACAGCACGTAGTGTAATACTCCAAATCGCCCAGACGAGGATGTCGACATACGCCCAACCTGAAACCATGATATTTATGAAATACACCATTCATAAAGTTTGATCCATAAATATTTGCATAGAAAATATTAGACATCGTGAATATACAACAAAACAAATTGTCGACTTTGATGTTAAAATATTGTTATATGTTAGGAATAAGGTTTTTTATCGCATATCACACACAGAAAATTATATGTAAATTGGCTGCCCCTTCGGAAGTCGTTCATCACATGAAGGTTCTTGAATAATCTGTAAAAAAAACTCATTCCACATTTTGTTTTTACTATTCGACTCATTATGAAAAATTAATTGCTTATAAAACCAACACCATCGACTGACCCTTGTCAATAACGTGATGAGACAATTTCTAGATATTAGCTCCATATGAGTCTTCCAACGTCGTGCCGAGTGAGGTATCATCGCTGTATTCCAGGTAAGAAAAATATTGGACACCCACGGTGTGGGTGGTATATGCATCTAAATTCATGTCCGTCAGACTTAAGACATTTTGTTTAAAAAATTGCGATATAAAACGAAAAAGCTTTACCAACGCCACGATGACTCCAGGCGCCAGACGGTACAAATGCCCGTCCATTTATACAGACGTCAGCCATAAATGATGATGATGACGTCGTCCCCTCTAGTAAATAAGAATGAAAACATTTGCCATTTGTGTTAAGCTTCAGAGAAGTTCGCCTGCCTGCCGCGCATTTTTAGACGCGCAACAGGAACGAAGTACTTCGAAAAGGGATCTGTTGCGTTTACCACCACGTTTGTAACCAACCGGATTGGGAGTTTTAGGTTCTAAATAAGAGAAATCTGCAAAAAAAATTTATCCGTCCGTTCCTCCACCCGTCCGTCCATCTGTCAACACGATAACTCGAATGAAACTAAATCGATATAAAAATAATCCCTGAAATTTAATCAAAAAATCTTTTATAGGATTGAAATTTGGCATTTTCGGGCCAAGGACCGTCGAGCTAGGACCGTTTTGTTGCATAACTCGAGAAAGGTTTTTATCGCTAGGTCTATGAAAACTCAACAATTTATGGAAGAAAATTTTTTGAGTTTGGATCCTTGGACTTAGCTAGGGCACTAAGAACGAGTCTCTGCTCGGCCCTATGTGTTTTTTGCACATAACTCTAGTAAATATTTTTTCAATCGGCAAGTAGATATATGTAAGCCCAACAATTCATGGAATAATTTTTTTTTTTGCCCTTAGAGTTAGCTAGGGCACTAAAAACGAGTTTCTGCTGGGGTCGTCTTTCTTGTTTCTTCTATATAAATCAGAAAAATTCTATTCGATTTTTCTTGTTTTTTTTTCATTTGAGACGTAATCGAGTACAAAGAAGTATTCAAGAGAAATTTGGGGTGCAACCTGACAGATGCAAATTTTTCCAATATGATAGCCGCAAATTTCATTGGCAATTTGCAATTTATATCTCAAATCTGAGGAAATTTCGCATCTTTCACTTGTATTGGTCGTATGTAAAAGACTGGAAACAACAGCAAATCTGCCCTACAACGCATAAAAAACCTAGCGACGTTATCAGCTGAGAGGTTTTCATATATTTTCTCTCACAAATTCTCGTCGCTGCGTTGTACGGCAGAAATGTCTAATCTAACCCAGCATTTTCATAGAGACCAATTCTGCCGTACAACGCATAAACAAATTAGCGAGGAGAATTCGTGAGAGAAAATATATTATGAAAAACCCTCATCGCTAAGTTTTTTATGCGTTGTAGGGCAGAATTGGACCATAGTCGATGGCGCTGGGAAAATAGGGCGTTAGAATATGCGAGATTTTCCTATGTTCCCGATGGATTTTTATTAGATGTCACTTCGATGCAGAAAAATTTTCGCTCACGGCCAAATATCTTTATAGTTATTTAGGCGCTCAATTGAAATGATCCAGGGCGCTCAGTAGGCTTAATGCGGTACTGATCTAACCCCATAGCCCGTTCAATGGGCCCAAACGGTGGAATCTAAGTTTTCGAACAGTAATTGATCATTCACCAGTGTTGTTTCCCAACAAATCACTGTAAGTTACTATTTTTTTTCGCTACACACTTATTTCAAATTAACACGAACCGTCAGCAATGCTTTTGTGTTATAAATATAATCCAATTATAAGGTTTTAGATGGACGAATGGATTAAATGTAAATGAAGTGTTGGTAATAAGAAAACGAAACGAATTGTAAATTATGTTATTTATTCAACGAAAAGTGGGTAACTGACAAATACGATATTACGTCGCCTGCCGCCAAAGTTTTCTATTTATTTCGTTGTTATCACGTCTCCATAACATATTGTTAGGGTCAGTAACATCCTCTGGTCACGTTTAACACTTACTAGTCTATGGAAATTAAAAACGATAAAATTTTGGTATAAAACTATTAATTAAAGAAACAACAGCGACAGTAATAAAACAAACATCAAAAAAATGTGGCGCCAGTAAACACATTATCTTGACGAATGAAAAAAATTTTTGTTGCATACTTGCATCGTTCATTGACGCAGTTAAAATAAAATTTTATCATCACAACCACACCCCAATAAATTCAATTAAAAAAAAATATAGAAAGGAAAAAAACTCATGCCTCACACATTTTTCCCGTTTCGGTTATCTTCTATTCATATGTTACAGCAATATTCGTTTAAGTGGATCCTCGTAAAACTTTCAATAGGACATATAAATATACCCTTATTTGTCAATAAATAACTCGAACTTTAGACTTAGAGACCAACTGTAAGAAACACGAGGAGTGGCGTGAAAAAAAACCGTCAAAGAATCGTAATATGAAACGTTAGGTTGCGCAGTCCCGTGCGCTTCCATGTATATTCGAACCCATGCCTAGTTGTGTCCTTAGTTAATTGAAATGCATAGCAATTACGAGGCAATAACGGTGTAACAGATTTAATCGTTTCTTTAACCATCTAAAGCCCTAACACGATCCTTGATTCCAACGTTCTCTAAAACATCTTAAAACTTAGTTTTAGCTCTTCGGGCAACCTGTGGCCCAAACAAAGGTTACTGCATAAATATAAAACCGCCATAAGGCCCTTAAGACCATTAAGGCTCACGACTTTTTCATCGACCTTTACAACATGTCAAAAAATGCTTTTTATCCTTAGATAATCTCCGAACCGATCTAGAGTACTACCGTGAGGTGAGCCTTTCCTCAATGTCACATTTTTACATATACATGTTTGTGGTACTGAGTGCCTTTATGATTTCTTTCCATCCATATTTTCTGTTTGTGGCATGTAAATTTGTCATTACTGACCACCTTTGAGGTTTTTCCCCGTTTCAACATTTCACAAACATGTGATAGTGTATTTCAATATACCCAATACACATACAATCGAGTGTGTAATCGAGTATATTGAAAGTTATTTTTCTGTATACGTGAGAGTGTATTAGTTGTGACGGAAAATATTTTCCCATCACTTGGGACGAAAAGTTGCTTTCCGCGGTATGTGCACCAACACACTCCCACTATTACAGAAAAATATCTTTCAAAATACCCCAATACACACTCGATGTGTACTATTCGCTTGGTGCGTACGTACACATCTCATGTGTATGTTGAAATATACTACTTTTGTACTGGTGAGAGTGGTTTGGAAAATATTTTTTGTTCACACCAACGCACAAAAATGGAACATACATTTCTACGTACCCACCCACCCAATACACACAAGATGTCTACGTACATCGCGAGTGTTGAGCTATTTTGAAAGGGATCTTTCTGTATTTATTTTTTTTTTTTATGAAAAACAGCCATCTCACCTGAGTAAGAATCGCACGGGGGCCTCCGTTCGGGCCCATTGTGCTAGCTGTGTGGTTAACCCATCGCTGTTACTTCAAATCTTTTCGTACTAGCGATGAAGTTGAGGATGTGTTTTGGTTCCAAGTATTTGATCTTGTCGTATTTGGAGGTATATCCTCCCTGATGTATTCTTCTATTTGTGATAAGGCCGGGCAATAGCATAGGTAATGTTCGTCTGTATCTGTGTGGTGTCCACACAGATCGCAGCCTGGATCCGTTCGTTTTCCGATTGAGGTAAGGTGCCTGTTAAAACCATAATGTCCAGTAGTCACCCCGGTGAAAATTATTAATCTTGTGCGGCTGATATTTACAAGAAATTTTGAATTCTTACTGCTTATCCTTAGACAGTTCTTTGCCTGTTGGCACTTGGGGATTTTGAGACAGTAGTTACACAAAATTCTTAGTTTTTATTGTGCTAGCAAGTGCGAGTGCGAGTGTGGAGTACCCATTGATTGTTCCGGTCCAATTAGCTGGCTTAGCGCGCCTTTCCTAGCTAGTTCGTCAGTTTTTTCATTGCCTTCGATTCCTTTGTGCCCTGGAACCTACATTAGTTTGATTCTATGAGTTGACGTCAATCTATCGAGTTGTTCCCGACATTCCAAAGTTAATGATGATTTGAAGCAGTTTGATGCTACAGCCTTAATCCCCGCTTGGCTGTCTGTGCATATCGTTACCTCTTGTGCGCCTGGTATGGAGTCCTAGATGGAGTGGCAGCTTTCTATGATTGCTCTGATTTCAGACGGATGATTATGGTCCCAGCGGGATTGATTTCTCGATCTCTGGATTTTCACATTAAACGCCTACTCCCGCTCCTTCTTTAAATTAAGAGCCGTCCGTATAAAATACAATAGCGCTCGGTTTCATGCTTCCTCCTAGCTATTCTACTTTTGATGGAATACTAATGTTGAATTTTCTGTCTTTGTAGGTTTACATTTTGGTTAGTATGTTGGGGCACATGCAGCTAAAATACGTTTTCGCCACCTAGTGATGATATAATACACTCTGTCGTTCATATGGAATAAATGTTACACACTTGTCACGAACCAGTCGAGGTTTACCGAGGCTCTTCGTGACAAGTGTGTATTCTTTTTTATCACATAAGCGAAAACGGGACGACAACATAGAACAGAGGAGAAGTTTCGTATTACACTCCCTAGTGGGAGGTTTGTAGCCCGAACCGAAGGCAAGGGCTATAATCCACTAGTCAAACAACACATTTACAAGCAATTACGTACTGTATTTTACATGCTTGTGGAATGTAAATGCGAATAACGACTATGAAGGTAGTCGTTAATGAGCTATTTACATGCCATAAGCATGTAAAAATATAAAACGTCAAGACAACAAATTTACAAACAACAACGTAATGTACTATTAAATTTCATTATTGATACTTCAATAGCTTTACGATCGAAATACGGATTATTAGAATAGTAAACTCATAAAACACGCATACTTCGTACGAGTCTAAGAATCAAGCGTGCGTGAGTTGTGAATAAGTACTTATTATTGAACTCACATAAAAGAATTTATTTTTATGATATTTAAGGTGACATTTATGTTGCTATTTTTTTTTAAATATATGAAATCGACTGTCACACCAATCATAGAATTATTACTTTCCTTCTGTTGCGACAAAAGTTAAAAGTCGAATAAACACTTTTGAAAATGTTTGTTATAACGTTTTTTTTGCAATTTTATTTTATAGCGGAAGAAAGTTTTTTTTTACATTTTTATCGTCAATTACTTTTTATAGCAACATGCTCAACTCGAGAATAATGTGAGCTGAACGTCGTAATAACCAATTTTACGATGTTATGTTTGTACATGTGTCAAGCGTAAAAATTTTTTTGTCAGTATAGACAATAGACTTACAAACGACAATAAATGCCGCCTCCAACCTTTTCTTAACTTCATATTCTTTTTATCCCAACCAACGACAGCACGTATCGATTACACATGACACTATTGTCTATAAGTTGTTGATATCTGCCATAATTTTTTTTCTTACCTGACTTTTTTTTTAATCAAATAAAGACTGAAATTAAAAAAAAAAGTTCGTTTTAGTTTAGTTAATACCCAAAATGACACGCCATGTGTAAATTTTTTGGAAGTGTGGAACACCGTTTCTCCTAAGAAGACCTAATTTTTCGAAAAGTGTACATCTGACAAAGTTTTACTGAAGATTCTGCAAGTCGTTATGCGAGACCTTACTGCGAAAGGTAAATGGTGGACATATGTGCCAATGCTATATCGCTTGCATCGCCGAAACTTTCCGCTTATTCCCATCATTGACAACATTTTGCCTTTTTTTACGGCAATTTGGATCTATGATTTGGATTTACAAGTTAGGGGGCTTTCTTTGTGCGACCAAATCATCTCCTTGGCGGGCGATAGGAGAGCATGTAGGGGGCTAGAATAACTTCCTATGGTCGTGTCATAAAGGCCTTACACCGAAAGCTACATAATGGTCTATAAAGTTTGATGATTTGATTTGATTTTGAGTTGAAGTCAATTGAGAATGTTCTCATAAGAAAGAGAAATGATCGGCTCGAGGACCGATTATCCCCAGTCAAAATATCTCCGGACGAAATATCCCCTGACAAAATGTCCTTAGACAAAATATCCCACAAAAAACGGACAAAATATCCCCAGATGTAATGTCTACTCAGAAATGGTGAATATAGGTAGGTATTATTAATTAGATAGTATATTGTGAGGTAGGGGGTTCTGCCCCCTCACCCCCGCGCCTGCAGCGGGCTTTTGTAAGCCTTGCAGGCAGCCTTACCAATACCGTATCTAGACCGCTTTTCTAGGGGGCGTGCGCCCCAGATTTTTTGCAATTCAATGAAGAGTAGAAAAAATCGTAATTTTAATGAAGAGTAGGGAAAACTAAAGTTATGCATTTCGGCAAATCTGGGAAGGAGACAGCTTGCAGTTTAAATGGGGAGGAGCTGGAGCAGGTTTCTGAATTCAAGTACTTAGGAACCATTTTTTCAGGGAATGGCAAGTTAGTTAGTGTTGTTAATAGAATTATTTCTGATAGTTGGTTCTTGATCGGGAACAGTGTTTAAATTTGAAAGTTGTGGGAATCCTTTCGCCTTATTCAAAAATGCAAATCACTTGTGCAAATATTCGGCTTTATTTGACGAAAGCCCAAACAAACTTAGATATAAGTGAAATAAACTTCAAATTTCTATAAAGGAAAATAAAACAGTTTCATTAGCAAATTGTCTAAATTAATTTGATAATAATTCTTACGTTTAGTATTTTCCCGATAACTTAATTAGATTAATCTGCGAGATCGTGTGTGTGAAAGCAATTATAAACTAAGATTGAGGTTATGTTAGCATAAGTTCTTAGATCGGTATTAAAAAACAGATTCCTTACTTTTTCTAGATGAACTAGCTTGACTACTTCCTGGCAGCTACAATTACCTTCGAAACAAGCGAGAAATAACACCTAAACCCGATGAGTTAAAACAATTAATATTTGTTAACGTGCCTCTGATGTACGAACAAATTCTCACCTAATTCAATAATTCCTCTTCAGCAAATCCTCTACTGAACACTAATCACATGCACTACGATCTCGTAATTAATTTCAAACTTTCTAACTTATTAATTTTAATCCAACTTAATTCTTATAACTTAGACGAATTTCCAATTACAAATTAATCTTGTTGGCAAAATTCTCTGTCGCAAAATCTTTGAAATGTCAACATCTTACTTTTTAATTGTAGCAGGTCAGGGTTGACCGTTGGAATCTGAGCGGCATTCTCAACAGTTAGGGAATTTGAGGAAAGGAGGAAAATTGGGGAAACGCGGTGGCCAGTCGGTTGAGGTCGCACGTGTTCAACAAAAAGGAATTAAGTACACAGAGAAAAGTATTGCACGGTAAATCAATGTTTGCCATGTAAAATTCGCCATGCGATTTTTTGCATGGTTCAGCAATTGAAAAGGATAGAGCTATATAAATTCATAAAAGGTGTGAAGAGGGTGGCAATACAATGTATTCTTTTGCATGGTAAACATGGATTTTCAATGAAGTATTTTTCTCTGTGTAGCGAAACAAAGTTGGCTATTCACAGGTCAATGTTCCGGCCGACGATTCTGTATGGTAGTGAGGGTTGGGTTGACTGGGGATATCTCGTGCATGACCTGGAGGTTTCTGATATGAGGAATATAGCGAAAGTTAATAGGAGTTAGCAGTGGGATAATCAAATCAGGAACGACGACATTAGGGAAAATTTAGGGATTTCATCAGTTGAAGAGACTGCAAGGGCCAGTCGTCTCCGCTGGTTCGGGCCCGTTCAAAAGATGAGTAATAAAAGGCTACCTAAAAGGATCTTGGATGCACAGGTCCCGAGTGTTAGGCCAAGGCGTAGACCAAGGAGAAGGTTAAAAGGTTCAATTAAATCAGATTTATAAGTTAGGGGACTTTCTCTGGGCGAACAAACCATCTCCTTGGCAGGCGATAAAAGGGAATGGAGGAAGATAGTTCATTAAGATGATGACTAAGTCCGAAGCCGACCTGGAGGTTCCCTAGAGCAATAAAATGTCAAAAATTCATGAAAATTATGAAGAAGCTGGTTTTTCAGGAAAGTTAAAGTTCTACTCTGTCAAAGAAAAATTTTGTTACTGCGTCGGAAGCTTTTCTTTGAATCAACCGCCGCATGCAATTTTTTTTAATTTGTTCAACTGGTGCAAGTAAGGTTTTCATGCAAAGCGCAACAGGCGAAAATTTTGAACCGCCTGTTCTCGTTCTTTAGGTAAATCGAAGAATTGTTTAATCGCCGCATCAGACAAGCGCCGCAGGCAAAAACTTTGGTCTGCTTTTCCTCGTTTTTTAGGTAATTCGAAGAATTGCTTAATAGCCGCATCGGGTACGGCGCTGCAGGCGATAATTTTGGGCTGCTTTCTATTGTTCTTTAGGCAAATCGAAGAGCGACTTAATAGATTGAGTTTTTAGTTTATGCAATGACCGCAACAAAAATGGCGCCACCGACAGGCGGCTACATGTCCGATTATGACAGTTGCATTTCAAAATACAATTTAAGTTATAAACAATTACTTTTCTTTTTCGTTTATTTTGGTTTGTCCACAATGTCTCCAAAAAAAGGAAAATAAAGAAACTGTCAAGACTTTAAAACAGTAATTAAAGCTTTTTTGTACCAAAACATCGGGAACGAAATTATAGAATATTTCCGTTAAAGTATTTACATCCAATGCTTTCGATTCAGTTTCACATTTCCGAAAATATGCTGACAACGTAATCGACGTCACCACGTCAGTATTTATCAAGAAAACCTCTGTTTCATTTATATTTGGAGTTGACCAGTGTCCGAAAGTATGTTTTTATTGCAAGCTTTCGATTAAACACTAGATGTTGGGGAATCTGCCACGGTACGGGGCACTATCAATTTCAATTGATTTTAACATCATTCTAACAAGTAACTACCTTGTATTAACCGTTTTTTGTCATTTATAAATTCACAAAAATATTCCCTACGAACAAACTATCCACTTTTTTTACCGCCTCATCTCGAGGAAATTTATGAAATTTTAATTCCGGACACCTAAATGTGTTGTTTACAAACACAACCATTTTTCGGCATTCTTCTAAGCAAGAAAATAGTCATAACCTATTTGTTTATTTTGAATGTTTTGAATCTAATTTTGACATGTAGCCGCGTGTCGGTGTTGGCATCAGTGTTTCCTTACTCGAAGATAGATTTATTGCCTGATGAAAAAGTGATGCACGACACAACCTATTGCCGCAGGCGAAAGTGTTTGGCTTATTGTAAGTAAGAATTTCAATAATCGATTGATTTTGTATTTATCTAACGCCGTAGGCGAAAGTTTGTAGGCCATTAACTAGTTTTTTTACTAAATCAAGGTGTTTGAAATGTTGAAAATTTAGATCAGTTTTTCTTTTTTTCAGCCATAGGATGAACCCCTAAAATGACCTCCCGGGCCACCTTTTTAGGCACGGACCCGGAGGATTTACTCCCGTTACTCTAGTTTAATCAGGTCTGCCTGAAAGGTAGTTTCAAAAGGAATGTTGAGATTGATGATGGGCAAAATCGGTCAAGAACTTTCGAAGTTACGATCGAATAAGTTGTCAAAACCTTGTTTTTTGAAGTTCGCAGAAACGTTTTTGCTTATATCTCTGACGAACGGGACTTGCTTTTCAAGGTTCAAGGCTTCCTCATGAATTTCATTGATATAAAGACATTTTGCTGTGTTTCAGAGGTAGTCGAAGTATTCAAGAAAAAAGTATAAAAGCGGAGAAAATCTCGGGGGGGGGGGGCTCAGCCCCCCTCGCCAATCCCTAGATACGACGCTGGGCCTTACGTTAATGGGGCTCTGCTCCAAGCTCCGCTACGCCCCTTAGACTCCGCAAGGGGGGATATTCTCCCGTTGACCCGCCTTTTCGGGGGCTCCCGCCCCTCGACCCCGCTTTTTTGTTTTCCGTTATTTATTTCAGGCCTGCGGCGCTAAGTACACCTCTCATTGAATATTCTTATTTTTTGAGTGTGGATATTTTGTCTGAGGGGATATTTTGTTCGGGGATATTTTGTCCTTTCTTTTAAAGGAAAAATTGTGGTTACTATGTCCGGTTATTTTGTCTGGGGATATTTTGTCCACCGGGATATTTTGGTTCGGGATATTTTTTTTTTGGATATTCGGTTCTAACCCCGAAATGATCCACTAGGTAGTGGTGGCATTGACAAATTAAAATCGTCGGCAATTACAACCGCACCTCCAGTAGCATTTACAGTTACATTTAACATTTTAGAATGTTGCCCATCAACAAGAAAGGTGTTCGATGCCAACAAATTCACTTGTCGTACAACTTCCTTATTACTTATTATACAAGTACTTCGTCGTTACATAAATCGAAAACGAATAAATAAAATTTTATTGACCTATCTAGTTGCGTTAGAATGGGAAAGAAAAATGAAATAAAATTATATCGTTGAGATAAATCCAGTAATAAATTAGACATGTTTTTCTAAATAAATATTTCATATTTTTGTATTGATCTGCGAATTTCACAAAAAGCAAAAGAAGCAAATAAAAAACGAAGATATCAAAATAAATGCGAGTCTATATTTTGTCGATTTTTCAACTATTTATCCCATAATCAAAAAACACCCATTTCTTCCGGAAAAAAAGGCGATTGAATAATTTACTCGCTGGTCTGATCCAGGATACACACTTGTGATGGAAATGAGAGATACGATGTTTGTTATTTATATCGGTTTCGTATATATTCCATAAATCAGCGATATTTTCTACAAAAATTTATTATTCCCATGTGGAACATTCACTATTATATATATACAAAATCCCACCATCCTTGAAATATTTTGTATATATTCATGCATTTTGAATACAGAATTATATTTAAATGTTGGAAAATTATTTATGCACGGTTGTGGTAAAATGGGTACGTGAGTAAGGTTAATTACAATTTTCCTTTTTTTCGTCGTCTTAGTTAAGATAAGAAAATTTTCTCTGGAAATGTAATTTAAATCTTTAATGAAATTACATTAAATACGAAGTTAAATTTAAATTACAGTAATAATTCCTTTGTTACGCGAATGCTGTAGGAGTTCATTTATTTATTCTTATCAAACAATGGAAATGACAATACGATTAAAGCATTAGCAAATGAGCTTAGAATTTTTAAATATATTCTTCTCTGAAATAGGTGGAGTGGGTATATTGATTGCCACTAGACGCATGGAATTGATATAAGTCGGACCATCTTCATTATTGATTCTACAGAGTACTGGTGCATTTTAGAAGTGAAATGATAAGTAAACGGTTGAACTTCAAATGCAGAAAAAAAATTGCCGTATTAGCGAATTATAAGAAAACTAAACTGTCGAAAAATGTGGGGCACCAGCGTTAAAAAAAACCTAAATGGGTCCCTGATAAAAAGTGTCTATGGAGGCAACTCAATCTGGAGTGACCTAGGAGTTCCGCAAAATCAAAATAGTCAAAAAAACCTAAAAACAGTGAAAAACGTAGACTTTTATGAAATTACTAGCGTGGTTAACCGGGCTTCGCCCGGGATGTACAACAACTCAAGAGATTTAATATTCAATTATGAATTATAGTAATGTAATTCAATAAAATTTTACCGCAACGAACTCTGAAGGAATTCAATTGTTCGTTACAAAGAAAGTTCGTTGTAGAAGCCTTTTTTGAAAAACCTAATAATTTATTAATCATAATTTTATCGTTAATTAACCATTCAACTGAATCTTCCTAAGTAGAGGCCTCGGACCGATACTTCTATCGACAAATATGTTCTACTCAATTTTCTCCACAAAATACAAAAAAAAATTGGCCGTCCTGTGGCTCCAAGCCTTGGATCCAAATTTTTTCTTAAGTACGGTTAGTCATTTGCTTACCTCTCAAAAAAAGAAACCATGAAAATCGAATGTAATTTTTCATACATGAAAAACATATAGACCGTACTCGACGTCTTTTTTTGGGGCTAGCTGAGTCTAAACTCAAAAAAATATTACTTCTATCAAATGTGTGACATTCATTAACCTTTACAACAACAAAAATTTATTAAAATCGGTTAAGATTTGCTCGATTTATGTACATAAGACCGAAAGCCACTTGCTCAGCGGCCCTTCGTCCAAATTGGCCTATTTATCCCAAACCCAGTTTTGGTACTTCATTTCAGGGGAAAAAAATTTTGAGAATCGGTTAAGATTTTTTGTTTATGTTTATTGTTTACGGACGGACGGACTGACAAAATTTTTCTCTCCCCTTATTTTCCTACTCTAATCAGAAGGTTGCAAACTTCATGATAAACACATAGGATTCATAATTCGTATGGGTACAAAAAATTTTATTCATCGGCATATTCGAGTTCAAAAACACAAAAATGTTATGAAAAGTATTGAAAACTTTAAAGTTCTAGAACTAGGAAGATGATGGCGTATTCTGGAGGATAAATCTTTTGCCAACATTCCCCAGTAATGACCAGTACTCAATTTCTGCGAAGAGATTCCTGAACAAAGCTCTATCCCTCCATATTATGAAGATGTATTTTATGTTATAGATGTAGTGTTGTGTTGTCAAGTGTAGCGTAGTGAAGGGAAGTGTCGTGTAGCGATGTGTGGTGTAGTGTAGCGAGATGTAGTAAGGTGTAGTGAGATATAGTGAGATGTAGTGAGTTGAAGTGAGATGTAGTGAGAAGTAGTGAGATATAGTGACGAGTTGTGACAGGTAGAGTAGTGAGGTGCAGTGACGTTTGGTTTTATATAATAGATTTAGTGAATTGTAGTGAGGTATAGTGTACTGCCGTAATTTGCATAAGAAACTTATTGATCACTTTTTGAGAGAGAATTACATATATTTTCTCTCTCAAAAAGTATTCACTAAGTTTCTTATGCAAATTACGGCAGTGTAGTGTAGTGAGATGTAGTGTAATATGGTGATATGTAGTGTGGTGTAGTGTAGTGAGATGTAGTGTAGTGTAGTGAGATGTAGTGTAGTGTAGTGAGATGTAGTGTAGTGTAATGAGATGTATTGTAGCGTAGTAAGATGTAGTGAGGTGTAGTGTAGTGAAATGTACTGAGATGTAGTAAGGTGAGAACGCGGTTTTGATTTATTTCGGGTTTCCGCACGGTATCGGAGTCATGGGAGCCCATTGAAGAACAAAGTGAACCCAACTTTTCCTAGCGCCAGACCTCGACGACGACATTAGGGAGTATCAAACTAATTTTAGGGAAATGTTAGGAATAAATAGTATGTTTAATATTGAAAATAACATTTGGGTTCAATTTATAAAGTTGAAATGAAACTGGAGCAATGAGCTAAAAAGTGGTAAAAATCAGTGTTTTTTGAGGTTAGCTAAAATTTTTTCGCAAATATTTCTACGAAATGACCAAAATTACTAAAAATGACCAAAAATTACTAAAATTTACTAAAGTTCACCAAAATTAACCAAATAACTTTAGTGCCGCGGAGGCAAAAAATCCAGAGGCGTCAAAATCCGGAGACTACAAAATCCGGAGGCTACAAAATCCGGAGGCGTCAAAATCCGGAGTAGTCAAAATCCAGAAGAAAATAAAAAATCAGGATAAAACCTGGACGAATTATGTATTGTTATTTATAGCAGCTACAGTTTATTTATACAAATTGTTGTGTTAAAAAAATTTCGTCACAAATGCCAGACCCACCAGCGGAATAATTTTTCAATACTTTCAGTTTTTACACGCAAAAATTTAAATTTACCTTAAACAATCTACGCAATAACAAACAAAAGTCAAATTTTTGCAGCGCAAAAACTGAAGGTACAGAAAAATTTTTTCGTCGTTGGGTCCGGCATATGTGACGCAACGTAATTTTGTTTTAAAAAAAGCGCTGTAATTTTTTCAGGAAATTAAAACTTTGAACACAAGGTTCCATTCAAACAAATTTCTGCGTATTGTCAGCGATAGCGTCACCTCAAGCGATATCATTAATTTTGGAAGCGGACTTTAGGACTGCGTCACACTTTACCTTTTTTTAAGAGGTTTTTGTTGTGATATCAGTTGTTTTGGAAGTTTTCAGTTGTTGAAAAAATTTCTATTTTTTGAAAAAAAATTTCTCCGAAAAATAATTGTCTTCGAAAAAATTTTCTCCGAAAAAAAATTTCTACAAAAAAAATTTTTCTCCGAAAATATTTTCTCCAAAAAAATTTTTTCTCCGAAAAATATTTTCTATAAAAAAAATTTTATATAAAAACGTTTTTCCCCAAAAAAATTTTTCTCCGAAAAAAATGGTTCTCCAACACCTTCGGCTACCATCGGAACACTTCGTATCACTTTCGCCTTCCTTCGGAATACTTTGTGTCACCCTCACTTTCCTTCGGAACACTTCGTGTCACCTTCGGCTACCTTACGAATACTTTGTGCCACCTTCGGCCACCTTCGGCTACCTTCGGAACACTTCGTGTCACCAATTCTTCCCACTGATTCGTATAACTTTCCTAAAGAAACCAAATGTCTAGGTATTCTTATACAGAATTTATCAAAAAATCCAAGATGGCGTCACTTTGACAGCCATTTTCTAATGATACCAAAAAATTCTCCTGATGAAACTCTATAACTTTCTAGAAGAAACCAACTCTCTAAGTGTTATCATTCCGGAACTAAAATTCGAAAAGCGAAAATCCAAGATGGCGCCGGTTTGACTGCTGCCATCCATTTTCTTAAGATCCCAAAAAATTCTCCTGACCAAACTCTATAACTTTCCCGAAGAAACCAACTCTCTAAGTATTGTCATTCCGAAGATAAAATTCGAAAACCAAAAAAAACCTAATTTATTGTTTGGGAAAATTCAAGATGGCGCCGGTTTGACTGCTGGCAAAATTCGAAAACTCCGAGCATTTCCTAAAAAACCCTCAAAATTGACCACTTTTCCACATGCCACGGTTTTTCCAGAGTTTTTCCGGAAAAGCGGCATATGAAATTTTTCATTTCGGGCCGAGACTGACAATCCCTGAAAATTTCAGGAAGATCGGCTGTCTAGTTTTCGAGATCGAAAATTATAATTAGATAGAACATAGATGGATAGATAGATAGATAGATAGAAACCGACAGATCAGAAAAAAAGTTTCCATAATGATCAGAACAAAGAAAAATTAATTCTACATACAAAAATGTCATTTTCAAACCTTGATATCTCAGCCAATTTTGAACCGATTTTGTGAGTGTGGGCTCGTTGGAAAGCTGCTGCGGCGTAGTTTTTTTTAAAATAAGTTATAGGGGGAGGAGGGCGTGGGGAAAAAACTCAAAAGTTCGCCTATATATGGCTCCTTGTCCCAAAGGTTTTTGTATGGAGTTTTTTGGGTTTGTGAACGTTTTTTTTGGGTGTGGGGTCTGCGTCACGCCCTCCGCTACCGCCCCGGGCATGATGCTACAAAATCCAGACGCAACAACATCATCAGGATTGTGATGCCTCTGGATTTTGACGCCACCGAATTTTGACGCCTCCTGATTTTGACGCCTCCTGATTTTGACGCCTCCTGATTTTGAAGCCTCCGGATTTTGACGTCTCCGGATTTTGACACCTCCGGATTCTGACACCTCCGGATTTTGTAGCCTCCGGATTTTGACGCCTCTGGATTTCGTGCCTCCGGATTTTGTAGGGGAGCCAATAACTTTTTGCTAGTTTTAAGTAATTTTTGGTAAATTTCGGTAAACTTTAGTAATTTTGGTAATTTTAAATTCCTTAAAATAGGCCCTGAGTCTTATATTACATTATCAATTCCTAATCTAATACTGGTTTTTCTATATTGAAACTGTTGGTTCTTATAATTGATACAAACTGCCGGGAGGATGGCAATGGCTAAATGAAATTGATGGCACTTTCGTCTTTGTTCAATTTGTAGCCACAGGTTGTATCAGTACTATCTAGTGTCGACTTCTATTGACAGGTTCCATCGCTGGAGAGGTCGGTATCGAACACATGAATACACAAATTCAGCTCAGAATGTCTGACGCTATCTTTCGTGTTTTCCTCGTACTATTGGTACTTTTTCCAGATGCTATGAAGGTGACGCCCTTCTTCCCATGTAAGAACACGAAATGCACCTTCTTTCATATGTGAGTGACGTCACAAAGTTTTTCGTGTTCTGTATTGTGCGTTTCGGAAGTCGAACCACGAAACTACCCTGGGTGAACTTAGAGGACTATCCTTATAGCTGTTAATCGCAGAAAAATCCTATACATCACGGGGATCGAACACAGGTTTTCTGCGTGGAAGGTAAGCACGTTCACTACTGCGCCGTCAGTCCCGTCGTCGGTCTGCATTATGTTTTCTTTTGAAAACTACACAGTTCTTTATGGCATATGAAAACTACCTTACGAATGATTCTGGAACCATAAACCATAGTGGCAAAGGCCCAATGAAACTAATTTTCGATATTTTATACATTGAACGCGGAGCGACTGAGACTATCATGTAATCTCATCTTTTACTCTGACGCCTAACTTTCATCAAACATCCTCATGAAGACATGATGATGACATTCTCCGTGCTTAGCTTGCGGAGTGAAAGTACCAAGGAATCAAGGAATAACCCATTCCAATCATTTATTTCGTATGTTGCACGAGATGATCGAAATTTTGGAACCACGAAAAGACTTAACGCTTCATTCGCGATTGAGAACTTGAAGACAGTCTTTTAAGGATGAGTATCATCAAAGACTAAAAAGATTACAATGACGACTAAACCTTTAAAGCGGAAAACAAATCGAATGATTGGTTTAATTAAGCCAATTTTGTGTGTTTGACAAGACGATTAAAAGAAACGAAACGCTTAAAAGGAGAAAACATTTCTCTGTAAAATTATTGCACAAAACATTAGAATTCAAGATATGTGAAACTTCCCACATAAACGATTATCTAGTGGATTTGCTCAAGTCTTGCGTTAATGTAATTTTTTCACTACCATGGAAAACTTGAACTCTTTCATATGAATTTTCGCCGTCATTCATTCTCAGAACTCAGACATTAGGAAAATCCTTATCGATCTACGAGAAAAACGTTTCCATATAATATAAAATTTCAAATCATTGGAGCACATTTTCCGTGGTTAGTAATTGGAAAAATCTCTTACCGAAGGAAGTTTCATGGTGACGCAAATCCTACTCCTCAGTACAACATCCAACATCTACAATGTAGATTCTACATCTAAAACACACATCCACTCAGAGAAAATTCTTTTATTTCGAAATTTCGACTTTTCGTTAAGATTTCGATTTCACAGAAATTTTTGAAAACTGCAAAAATGTATAAAATGACGAAACAAAATCGGTCAAAGTTAAGACAGCCGGTCAAAGTTTGACACGCTATTCAAGGGAGTTGCGTCACATTCTCACCTGATTTTTGTAACAATAAACTAAATATTCCTGACATCCACGCATAGGGAAACTGTTAAGGGGTCGAGTGTTCCATTTCCACATTACGTGTATGTAAAAACACAACATTTCCAATCATTCGTGAAGTGCTCACCCAAAAGTAATTCATGAATGAAATATTTATAATCTCCAAAAATAATTGACATTGAAATTACTCTGAAAATGTTTTCGTATCAGGAATAACAAAAATGTCAAAGTTTTGATATCCGTGTCCCCTTCAATCGAAAACAAAAGCGACACATTAAACATATCAACATCGCATAGGGATAATATAAGGCAAAGCGACATCTTTTCGTGATACGATAATAAAATCCCTGCTAGACATCTTAACTAATCTCAGGGGATTTAGAACAAATTGACATCGCTTGCCTTCACATCTTCTTCCAGTTCATAATGGTGTTTAAACGTGACTACTAAAATGCAACGAAATGTGAATGAAACACATTTTTGTATTTACTTATATGGTGGTATGATGGTTATTAATGTCTGGGAATAGGAAATTGGGGTATAAATTGGCATACAAAATCTTACACATGGGCTTAAGACTTGAATATAGTAAGATAACTTAAGAGACATTTTCCGCTTTCTTTGATAGAAGAATGATTCTTCTTATTCATTTTTTATCCAATTTAAATATTAAAACTAGGCGAGAAGACTTTTTACAATTCAAATGTCGTTCGTATGCATGAGGGGTGGATAAACCAGGTTTGAAACGATGAAAAACAAAAAAAAAAATCTAGTTTTAAAACAAAAAAAACACAGAAACTAAAAACAACTAAAAAACATAATCAAAGACCCGAACATATCAGAACAGAGTCAAGAAAAAGTGTCAAAAATGACCTTTTTTACAAAGGTTGTTCCAAACCGGTGCAACAGCCTTAACCCGGGGAAGTCTTTGCATGGTCTTATAGTAGAGGCAGTATACTAGAACACCCCACACTCGGTTTTTGGTTCATCGCTGCTTCAAGCAGTAAAGCGTTCCCGAAGTTTTCACCTAAAATGACTAATAACTCAGGAGTGGGGGAAGGCTCCAAGGAATGCAATGATGAAAAACCTTTGTATCATTGGGGCTTACCATCCCATAAAAGTTTATTTGATTTCATTTCGTTTTACACAAGTTATAGCCAAAAAACCATTTTTACCACCCCCCTGACATGCACTTACTTAGCACACCATAACTCCCCCAAAACATCAAATTTTCCAAAAATGAGAACATCAGCCAGAAATGGCACATTCATCGGGAAAAAGTAGGACATGTTGTCCCAAAATCGTTCGAAGTTTTCGCAAAATCACTCTTAGAAGCAAATTTATAGCTGCCATAGGTCACAATTCTAGAAGTTGGTCTATCCCGGAATTAGACCATTTTTCTTTAGAACCCTGAAACACGTGTTCTCTAAAATTTTATTATGTACACCTTTGCATTTGAAAGCAACTTTCTAACTGCCATAGATCCAGAGATATGAGTCATCCCTATTCCTCCTGATTCTAGAAGTGGTAATATTCGAGGATTGGGTCAAATTTCCCCAAAACCCTGAAACACGTGTTTGCTTAAATTTAATTCTCTACAACTTTGCCTTTGACAGTAAATCTCCATATTGCATAGTTGAACAAAAGGACATATCGTCATATGAATGACAGAGAGTGACAGAATGGATATTGCCAAACTTAGTGTTCATATGACGATATGTACTAGGGTGTTTCTCAAATTAAGATGTTAAGTGACATTTTAAGTCCCATGTAATGGGCAAGTAGAGTTAATGATGAGATCACCCCGTCAAAAAATCGTGGCTTCCAGAAAATGCATTTTAGACATTTTCCGATCTAACATCTAAATTTGAGAAACACCCTAATATGTACTTCTCAGGGGAAAAAAGATCAGGATGATCGGTTGAGCCGTTTGGAAAAAAGTGAAGACGAACGGACAGACGGATATTTTTTTTAGAGGATAATAAATGTATACCACCTCGATCTACCCCATGTTACATTAAAATTGTTTGTAGTAAACGTATAGTACCCTTTTGTACTTCGTACGGGTCCAAAAACTGAAAAAAACTAGAAGAAAGCTGAAAAAAACTGAGAAAAACAAAAAGAATTAAAAAAAAACTGAAAAATAAACAAAAATTGAAAGCAGTTTTTTAAAAAAAAAGCGAAAAAACCTAAAAAAACAAGTTCGAATGAAATTAACGTTTATACACCTCTCGTTCGAACAATTCGTAGACATCACCTTTCGAAACAGCCCAAGGATTTTGCATAAGGGTTCTATGTGACAACATATTATAAAATACATGATTCGATGACCAATAGACGATTTTAGTCCGCTCAACACTTGAATTTCAATAGAAACTTGAATAATTTGACGGCACATATTAGGCGGCACTATAAAAATCTATTGTTTGTGTGAAGATTTTACGCATTACCGTACGTAATTACGCGATATGTACAAAATTCGATTGTAACGCAGGAAAAATTCACAATTAAACCGCACTTAGGCTCTTGTTTGTTAAAGCCCAACCTGCAAAACCTCAAATACTAAGTCTGATCAGGGACGTGACAGTCTTTTGTTTCGATCCTTGCAAGTAATATGCAACCTGAAGTTAGCTGTATTTGCGACCGAGAAAATCAGCTGATTTTTAGTTTTTCATTGAATTGAGCTGACTTTGGTAAATTTCTGAATGAAATTAGCTGATTTTGCTTGCAATGAAGTTAGCTTCGGTTGCAACTGCAGGTTGGCTGAGCTTGGCTCATCTGACTTAACTAATTTATCTGATTAATGAATCAAAAATGTACTAGATTGCGAGCCGATATTAAGACCTGTTGCGCATTAAACGCAATGTTTTATGTTTGATACGCAAAGTTGTATACCGAAACACTGCGTTAGACAAACAAATTTGTTACGTTTTCACCAACTATTTTATTTAAGATGTCTTTGTACAAAAACCATTTTTGAAAAATCATGGGCGCGCGGTAGCAATGCGCCCGTGACGCAAGTCCCCACGAGCAAAAAATTCAGAAAATTTTTTTTCGTAGACTTCGGAACCATATATACAGCTAAGTTTTGACTTCCCCCCCCCCCCTTGCGACGTACCCCCCGGAAAATATTTTTCCTGGATTCTACGGAAAATTCTAAGGCGAAATGTTAGTTACTTAGTTCCAGAGCCATTTGTATGAAAACCCACTTTTTTGGAGTTTTCTCGAAAACGGCTCGATATCTTTTCTTGAAATTTTGCAGGGACCTTCGGCTGGGCATTCTACGCCATTTGAGATTTTAAAAAAGGGGGGGGGGGGGTACCGGCCTCGTTTGGGCGCCAGGGCTCTTAGAAGGCGCCATATAAAGCCCATATGTATGTGTTTGTGTATGTGTGTGTACGGAAGCATATTTTGTATAAGACATGGTTGGGTGTTCGAGATACAGGTTTGGTGTCAAAGGGAAAGGTGTTGGGTTGGGTGTGTAGTGTATAGGGGTGACCGCCAAAATGGCGGAAAATGGACCGGGGGCTCAAAAAAAAACTTTTGATATGTTGTAGAGGAAGTTGAGGGGATCATTTTCGCCCATGAACGTAGTAGCCGCCGCGGCTCGGTTTGGCGGCGGCGGCGGCTCAAAAAAAACTTTTGATATGTTGTAGAGGAAGTTGAGGTGATCATTTTCGCCCATGGAAGTAGTAGCCGCCGCGGCTCGGTTTGGCGGCGGCGGCGGCGGCGGCGGCTCAAAAAAAACTTTTGATGTGGTTGTAGAGGAAGTTGAGGGGATCATTTTCGCCCATGAAAGTAGTAGCCGCCGCGGCTCGGTTGGCGGCCGCGGCTTAAAAAAACTTTGATATGTTTAGAGGAAGTTGAGGTGATATTTTCGCCCATGAAAGTAGTAGCCGCCGCGGCTCGGTTGGGCGGCGGGCGGCGGCTCAAAAAAACTTTTGATATGTTGTAGAGGAAGTTGAGGGGATCATTTGCCCATGAAGTAGTAGCCGAAACTTCCAAAAGTACTGATAGCACAACAAAACCCTGTTTAAAGGAAAGTGGACGCAAGTCCTTCTTCCTCCTTCCAAAACACTGATATCATTTGGGGTGACGCTTAAAGCTTTGAAACGCACAAATTCTTTTGGAATGTTTTCATTTTTGATTAAAAAAATGCGTCACAAATGCCGGACCCCCCAATGTTATAGTTTTTCTGTTCTTTCAGCTTTCACAACGCAAAAATTTGTCATTATGTATGGCGTATTTTTGAACAGGAAATCAAATTTTTGCGTATGACAGCTGAAAGCTGATAGCTGAAAGCGTCACATTTCCCTTTTAAAAGGGTTTTTGTTGTGATAGAATATTACAGTGGACCCTGCGAAAGTAATTCATTACATGAGAATACAATTTTGTCGTAAGAGCCAAACTTACGAGTGTTTTTTTGAGCAACTAGCTTCGATAACGTTATTTTGACGAGTGTGGAGGTTGCATATCCGAGTCGTAGGCGAGGTATGCAACTTCACGAGTCAAAATATCAGTTTTTGAAGCGTGTTGCTCCAAATTGTGTCCGAAGTAATGAATTATGTAGCAGCGTCCACTGTATAATGTTTTTTTCGCATCCATCGGAAAGTTGAGTATTACATGCATCTTTACCCCCTACGAAAACCATGCATTACATGTAGGGTCTTTTTCACCTCACTAGTGAGGTAAAACTACTGAAAACAAACGTTTTACCTTACTAGTGAGGTAAAACTTTTGTTTTCACTAGTAAGGTAAAAAAGGTCCTACATGCAATGCATGGTTTTCATAGGAGGTAAACATTACGAGGGCCCAAAAGTACTTTCGGTTCTCTTAGCAAGCATTACATGAAAAAGTCAATACATCACGCGAAAACGAGTAGTCCTTGTGATGTAAATGATTAACACTCGAAAATCGAAAATGTGAACAATGGATTATGGTGCCGGTTGGACCAAATGAAAGTCGGCGGCTCTGGTTGGAAGTTAAAAACGCTATCATGGTATTGTGTTTTTCTGTCCCTTTGATGGTATGGTCAATCCTTGGCTTGCAGAAAACTGCGCTGTTGCCAAGCACTTCAATGGAATAGATTGAATATTTTCCATTTAGTGATAGCTTGTTGATTCATCCGGCTATTATCAAGCATGTATACCTGGGTGACTGAATCCGGTGGTTGTAACGAATTTTCTGTAAACGCATATTCTTGTGCGAAACAATCGTATTTCCTACCAAAATAATCAAAATTCTGGTAAAATCGATTTTTTTATTCAAATGAAATCCTGGATTTGGAAATGTTATTGTCAAAAACCGCTTCGTTCATCTAAAAACATGTATTCACGTATCTCGAAAATTATATTTTGAAATTCAAATTTTAATATACGAATGCCTACAATACAGTTGTATTAACATTGGACACGTTACACACATCCAGTCGAAACCCATTACATTTTATGGTTGAATAATTCTTGTATTAATTTAAGCTTACATTGTTCCTTTTTTGGTAATTGGAAAAGTGTGTTTTGGATGAGTTTTTATTTTGGTTTTATTGTTGTATTGCCAAAATAAAATTGAATTTGGTGTAATGCTACATTTTTCTAATTAAAAGTGTATTGTGACAGAGTTTTCATTAAAAATATTCATCTCATATTTCGTCTGGTAAACTTCAATCAGGGCCGTAGCTACGAGTTGGCTAGGCCGCAGCCTCCTAGATCACTAGTGCCCACTCCAAAACGTGCTGATGAAAGATTTTAGTCTATGTAACAAGTCGCATTCCGACCTCAGTTTAGGTTGGATTTTCTTTCCGGGTAAAATAAGAGAAATCTGTAAGGAAATATGTCCATTCGCCCGCCCGTCAACGCGATAACTCGAGTAAACCTCAACTGATTTCCCAAATTTTTTCAGTTCATAGACCAGCTTTAATGACTTTGTAAAGTTTTTCGTTAATTTTTTTTACAATTTTTTTTAGATGAAGTACAAGCAGATGAAGTCCAGGATTTGTTGGAAAAATTAGATGTGCAGAAAAGTTCCGGAGTGGACGGAATCTCGGCCTTATACCTGAAAAAATGGGCTGATCTTATCTCTATGGTATTTATCCCGACAGCGTAAAAGTGGTCCGCGTCACCCCTGTTTTTAAGGCTGAAAGTAGAACTGACCCCTCGAATTATAGACCTATCTCAGTGTTACCGCTGGTGAATAAAATCTTTGAGATGATAATTCTAGATAGAATGTTAAACTTCCTAAAAAAAGGGTTCCTCTATGTGCGGCAGTATGGGTTCAGGAGAAAATCTGGTACTCACACTGCAGTATATGAGATGCTGGACAAATTAATGTCTGATTTGGATGAGAGGAAGAGAGTAAGTGCTCTCTTCCTTGATCTAACTAAGGCATTTGACTGTGTCAACCATAAGAAGCTCTTATATAAGCTTGAGATGTCAGGCATTAGAGGCAAACCGCTAAAGCTCATGGAAAGCTACCTTCGCATACCATGCATTTTCTAACGAGGGCTCGGGAGGAGAATGACATTGGCCAGATAACCTTGAATGGGAATGTAGTAGAAGTTGTCTCCACCTTCAAGTACCTGGGTCTGGTTATAGATGAAGGTCTGACTTGGAAGCCTCACATTTCTAAGATTAAGCACAGGCTGCCTAAATCCATTCTCTTGAAAATTTATTATGCGCTCGGGCACTCACATCTTTTTTTTTTTATAAGGGTGAGGAAATCTTCATAGACACCCGGTCTTTCTGAACCAAGGTAGTGTTGGATTCCATTCTTTAATGACCTACCAACTAAAACCTCCTTCCTTAGTCTTCGTGCTCTCTTCTCCCCGGACCGCCTCACAGCATTACTTCGGGGAGGAGCTGTGCTTTCGCACCTACTCTCTTAGATCAACTGCCAGTCTTCTTTGATCGTCTCTCCATGCAATTTGCAGCTTCGTCATTATTTTCGCAACTACATTATCCGCCCCTATCCACACCTCCTCATCGCGGCACATCTCCGATATTATGTTTTCGGCACTTACATCTGGCCTACTCACAGTCAACAGCTCTCCTCGTTCTTGTTCGAAGCGGGGGCAGACGAATAACACGTGCTCCGCAGTCTCTTCCTGCCTATCGCATGTCGTGCAGAAAGCGGCATGTCGTGCAGGTACTTCCTGAAGCATCCGTGACCAGACAGAAACTGTGTCAGGTGGAAATTAACCTCTCCATGTTTTCTCTGTACCCATGTCGTTATTTTTTGTATGAGTCTATGGGTCCACCTTCCCTTGTCCGAGGAATCCCACTCTTGCTGCCACTGTCTCAGTGATTCGGCTCTTAATTTCGTCCTAACTGTTTTGGGAGTTTGACCCTCCATTCTCTTCTTTCTATGACATTCACTGTCTTCTGTCAGCGTTATGCATATGGGCATCGTCCCGGCTATAACACATACCGCTTCTAAGGATATTGTTCTCTGGGCTCTATTAAGCCTTCTCCGATTCCTCTTCGTATCTAGCGCCTGTATCCACGCTGGTGCCCCGTAGCGCAATATCGATAGGGTGACACTTGCAAGGAGCCTCCTTTTGCTGCTGCGCGGTCCAAAGCCGTTTGGCATTATTCTGGCCAATGCTGCGGTGGCTTTCATTGATTTTTCGCACGTGTAGTCCACATGGCTATTAAAATTTCTGCGGTCGTCCAGCACAACTCCAAGGTATTTTAATTGGCGAGTGGATGTGATTTCTTCCCCGTCAATGTTCAAAATGATTCGTTCGGTTTTTCTGCAGTTACTTACTAGCATGATCTCAGCTTTTTGGTGGGCCAGCCTCAGCCCCGCCGTTGTCTTCCAGTTTTCGACAGTTTCTAGCGTCTACATCGTAACCACCTCTACCTCCATCTTCGACGTTCCGGATACCGTGAGGATCAAGTCGTCGGCAAAAGCAATCGTCGTAGCACATCTTGGCAGTTTCAGCCTCAGCGCTGTGTCATACATAACATTCCACAGCGTTGGTCCTAATATGGATCCCTGTGGTACTCCAGCTGTGATGTCGACTGTCTTTTTCCCTTCATTAGTATCGTACGTTAGTACTCGTCGCTCGAAATAGCTTTTCAGTATACTACAGAGGTAATCGGGGACTCTCATGACATGTAGCGCCTTGGCTATCTCTATCCAGCTTGCGCTATTAAAGGCATTTCTAACGTCTATCGTCGTTATAGCACAGAAGCGGTTACCCCGTATTTTTTGCTTCCGCGCCTTGTCTGTGGTCTCTATGACTTTTTTAATGGCCTCAATCGCCGATCTCCCTTTTCGAAATCCGAATTGTTCGTCCGACAGTCCGTGCTCGCCCTCCGTGTGTTTTCTTAGTCTATTCAGGATCGCGGTTCCAGCATTTTTCCCAATCCATCCAACAAGCATATAGGTCTATATGATGATGGCTTGTCTGGCGGTTTCCCTGGTTTTGGTATTAAGACCAGCTTCTGTTTCTTCCATATTTGAGGAAAATATCCGTCGTCGAGGCACTTCTGCATTGTCAATCTGAGCATGTTAGGCTTTGCGCATGCTGCTGTCTTCAGAGCTATATTGGGGATTCCATCTGGTCCTGGCGCTTTGTTATTTTTTGGCTTTTGTGCAGCCATCTGGATCTCGTCTACAGTGATCGACCGTTCAAGTCTGTCTTCCGCTTCATCGTCATAAGGAGTTTGCGGCCATGTGATCTGTTCGTGCTGTGGGAAGAGCTCTCTCACTATGACACCTAGCCTATCCGGGCACTTTTCTTTTGGCCCCAATGTACCTTTCATCATCGTCATTACTGTTCTGAACACTTTTCCCCACGGGTTCGTGTCTGCCTCTTGGCACAGTTTCTTCCAACAATCTCTCTTACTCGCCCGGATTGCTCGCTTCAGTGCTAGTTTTGCATTACGATGTTCTTCGGACCTCTCTATTCTAACATTCTCGTTTCTGGCCCTTTGCATCCTCCTTCTTGTCTTAAAACAAGTTGTTCGCAAGTCTTATTTCGTCGTTCCACCAAAATGCCGGTTTTCGCCCATTCCTCGGTTCCATCCTTCTTGGCATCGCCGCGTCACATGCATTCACCATTTCTTTCGTCAATTCTTCTGCAGATTTCTCTTCGTGATCGTCTTTTGATTGGAGATATTCCTTAAAAACTTCTTGATCGAAATTTCCGGTTCTCCATCTTCGCTCTCCTCTATGAGTCATCTGTCTTGTTGCCTCTGTACACTTTTTCACGGTGTACCTCAATGCCTGGTGATCTCTGTGTGTGTAACTTTCGTCGACTCTCCAGTTCAGACTTGGAACTAGTACTGGACTGCAGAATGTCACGTCAATAATCGACTCTCGCCCATTCTTGCGGAATGTAGTTGCATTTCCCACGTTTGCCAGAACCACATTTAATCTAGCTAGCGCTTCTTGCAGACTGAAGCCTCTATCATTTGTGAATCTACTACCCCACTCAACTGCCCATGCGTTAAAATCACCTCCAATGTGAACTGGGTTGAGTCCCGTCAATTCTCCTGTGAGTAAATCTAGCATTCGTTCAAACTGCAGAATCGTCCATCTTGGTGGTGCATAGCAGCTGGCAATATACACTCCATCAATTTTCGCTATCACGAATCCTTCGTGAGCGTCTGATACAACTTCTTGTATGGGGTACTTCCCCGTTGTCAATATTGCGGCCATCTCGGCTCTGTCAGCAGCCCATTTACCGTTGATTCTATATACACGGTACGGTTCTGAAATAATCGCTACGTCACATTTTTGTTCCGCTGAGGCTTGCCACAGAAGTTGTTGTGCCATGTCACAATGATTTAGATTTATTTGTATCACTTCCATTCTTGTCCTGTTTTAGATTTAAGCGCCTGTTTAAAGACTGGACATCTCGCTCCAACAGTCACGTGGTCATTTTCTGACGTACACAGCAGACATTTCGGCGGGTTCGTGCAATCTTTGGCTAGGTGGTTCTCTCCCCCACATCTCCTGCACAGGTTGGATCTATCCTCTCCCCTACAATTCCTTGCCTGGTGTCCAAAATTCATGCACTTGAAGCACCTTTCTAACTGCTGGGTTACCCTTATCGGGCATACGGTCCAACCCACCTTTACCTTTCCGATTTTCAAAATCTTTATCGCTGCGTCCACCGGGAGTTTTATTTCCGCCGTTTGGAGTTCGTCTCTCGCTTTCCTCATACGGATCGTCATTGACTCTATCTCGTTATTTATATAACCTTGCTCTTTCAGAGCTTTTCGAAGGTCTTCGCTTGTCGTGATCTCGTCCATATATCTACATTCGATCGTGGCCATGTGGGACACCGCTCTCACTTTTGCTGACTCGCCCAGTGATCTCTTGACTAGATCTTTATAATCTGCACTTTTAATCTCTGGGCCCTTCTTAACTTCAAACAACATTTCACCCTTCTGCGTTCGTCTTATTTTCGAGACGTTTTCGCCCAGGTCCTTTGGTCGTCCTTTATTTTTTTGAGGATTTCAGCGTACGTTGTTCCTTCTTCCGCCGCCACTATCAGAGCATCAGCCTTCGGTCTCAGTCTTTTAAGCTTCGGCTTCTCTTTTTTTTTCTCCTTCTTTTTGTTTCTCACCTCTCTCCACTCATTAAGACTAGGCTTCGGTGTTTGTGTATCTGGTCTCCTTGTGGTCCTTTTGTTATTTTTCTTGTCTTTTTTGCTCCTTTTCGCCGCGTTTGTTGCTGTGGGCGTAACCTCCGGCGTTTGTTTTCTCTTTGAGGAGAGTGGGGTAGCTAGCACTTCGGCATCTCCGTCTGTTTTCTCCTTCTTGTCAGCTGTTTCCCGTTTCACATCATTTAAGCAGGCCCTAATATTGACCACCATCCTCTTTATGTCCTTATGCACGTTATTCTTATCTTGAATAAATTCATGCAACTCTTTCACCATTCTTTTGGCTTGCTCCAATTTTGTCATCTTCGATTCGCCGGTATCGCTGGTCTGAAGCGCATTTGTTCTTTCCTCGCTTGTTCTCACGGGCGACCTCGTTATCTTCGCGCTTCTTGCGAACACGTCGTATATCTTAACCTCCGATTGATTTATCCGCTGATCCTCTGATTTTGTCTGCTGATTTTTGCTGTCATTCTTATTCATTTCTTCCATTTTGTTGAGTCCCCCTCCAAACCGCTATCTCCATCTCGTAGTGTAGTTACCTTCATGATCCCATGGTTACCTATGCAAGCAGTGAGGCCATGCTAGGGTTGATACGATCCTTCATGGGGCACCGTATTCAGAGCCAGATCGGTATTAGTCAGGAATGTTCATCTGAGCCTACACCTCCTATTTTCACAGGACGAGCTTTCGAACGTACTTGGAGGCCTGCCAAGGTTTTACCGGGACGGGGGCAACCATGGTATTAGCCCACTAGCCGTTTCGTGAAAGTGTCACCCTTCCTTAGTAAGGTAGTGGAATACAATAGTTGTCAGCCCTTGCCTACTCATCACAACCATTTAACCAAATTCATTGTCCGTGTTCGATGCTTTGCCAGTATGCCATAATTAAGACCTCACTGGCGTTGGCCTTAATGTGCCCGTAGCACTCCATCCGTGTTGTTTGTTGGTTGATGGTAGTCCATCTGACTAGGACTGTGCATGCTGCCGTTGTCTCTTACCGTTGAGATCCTCCGCCACCATGCTAAGTCGCCATCCCATCTTAATAGCGCCTAGCTGTCTTCGACCCTCCCTAAACGTAGCGTCTAGGTACTACCCGAAGACAGCCCCCCTCATCCTTCAGCTAAGTGACCCACACTACTACACCAGGGTTGGTTACCTGATCGTTCATGGGGTTGCTCACTATAACAGGTGTCACCACGGGTAGGTAGGATGTAGGAGTAGGTGGACAGAGGCTAAGGTACATAAAGAGTACTATATTACGCTTAACACACCATTTGACACCCGGCACTCACATCTGAATCATGTTGTGGGAGCCTGGGGGAGTGCAAGTAAGACAGACCTGAAACAGCTGCAGACCCTGCAGAAGCGATGTCTGAAGCACGTCTGTAAGCTGAAGCAAACTCACTCTACTACCGACTTGTTCACGACACATTGCCCTGGAGTACTAAATATTTCTATCCTCTATTAGCAAAGTGTGAATTGCTTTGTGCATGGTGCACTGCATAAGAAAACACATAATGCTGTTACTATTAAGTTCACAACGCATCGCTACCCAACTTGGAAACGGCCGGTGGTGGTTGTGGGCACGAGGAAAACGGAGAGAGGAATCAAGGCGGTCACCATCGCTGGGGGAAAATTGTTAAATGCACTTCCTGAAGTGATTCGGAACGCCCCAGTCTGTCATTTCAAAGGGTTACTTGAGGAATGGTTATCAGAGAGGCAGTATCCGGGAAGATGATCAGGCAGGATGGTTCACATTTTGACGTAAATATGGGCAACTTGCTGTGGGTTTACTGAAAAAGGAAAAAAAAGGAAACTCTTAATAATATAAAACAAATAAATCAATCTGAAAAAATCGTTTAAATCTACTAATGGAGGTATTAATGGCTGAACAAAGAGAGTGTGCCACCAGCGCGGCTCTTCTTGGCTAATCGTTGTCTTGAGCTATCGACCATACTAATTCTTCGACTCCTTGTTAAGCCACATTCATACAATCGTTCTAAATGAAAAGTTATTTGTGGGTTCTGCGAGTTCTTTTCCACACCCAGTTTTAGTGTTGTCGCTTTTGGCTTTTGCTAAATGTATATCGATAATGCGGTTTCATTGAGTTCGTTAATTGGCGCATTTTTTTTGTAAAATTCAAACGTTCTCTGACTTAAAATTTTTGCACATTTGTTTGATGACTCTGTTGTTAGCAAATTTCGGAATAAATCGATATTTGTTTCTTCGCATTATTTTTTATTTAATGTTGGATTTAGAAATTGCTTCAACATTTTGAATTTTCTTGCAAATGTAGTTTTTTGTTTAATTTTGTAATTTTCCTAAAAGCCTAATTTTTGCAGAAAGTTCGATTACTTCGGGGATTCGCATATCTTATAAAACTCCAATTTTCTTAGAGAGTCTAATTCTGTTGAAAACAGGCGCGCCGACTTCTAGGTGGCAATGGGTGCCACGGCACCCATCAGAATCTTGCTCTATTTTGTTGAAAAAAAAAAGCTAGCCACCACCTCAACTCAACAAATTCAACAGACGAAATTGTTTGTCCTTTTAGACGACTGTTAAAAAATCGCCTGCGGCGCAATAATTAAAATTTTTTGAAGATTTCTTTGTTTTTAGAAATCAACTCAAGTTGTGAAAATTTTTCAGATTTTTTTGATTCTAATTTGTGTAAGACGTTTCAAAAAATTATTCGTTCTCTTCAATTTTAGCAAAGGCTGGCATAAGTAGAAAATGATGGCCAAATCTATTCCTCAATGTTTACTATAGGAGTAAAAATTCGATGGTAGAGACTGAAGCTTACTATATGGAGATTAAACAACAAAATCAGTGACGAACAGGAAAGGTACATGAAAACACACAACAGTGTAGCACCGGCAGTTTACGGCCTCGGAAAGTTGCACAAAAAACAACCGAACGTAAACATACCATTGTGACCTGTAGTCGCAACCATCCAGTCTCCTACGTACAAAATAAGTAAAATGGTGGCCGAAGTACTTGGAAAATTCGGTAATGAATCACCGTATCACGTAAAGGACAGTTGGCGATTCGGCGGAACCGTCCGGCTGTTGATAATATTAGAAATTCTACTATTGATAACTTAAGACATTTGTGAAGTCGTTTATTCAATTAAACTACCAATAAAGACTTCGAAAATTAGAGAAACCACAAAACAATGAGTCGGGTGTAAAAGATCATCTTTGTCCACAAACATTCAAAAATTGTCGCTCGCTTCGCTCGCGATCTATCTTACATTTCAATCAACAATAGGTAGCCTTTTCATGCAGCAAAACAGATTGCATTACTCAGGAATATGATGTCATGTTTCGTAATGACATGAAGTTTCAGGTCTGACAAAAATGCGTTTAGATAGTAGGGACATTAGTTATATTGGTTATATTTATGTGATAATAAATTGGGCACCCATCAGCTCAAACGAAAGTCGGCGCGCCTGGTTGAAAATTTTAATTTTTTTGATATTTGAAATTTTTCTAGAAATTTATATTTTCCTGTAATTTTGGGATTTCCTTGAAATTTTTATTTTCACAAAAATTTATATTTGGAGAAAGAATTGGAATTTTTCAAAAATTTGGGTTTTCTTGATAATTTTGAATTTTCACAAAAACTTTAAATTTCTTGAAAATTCAATTTTTTCGAAAATTCAATTTATTTTTGAAATAACAGTACAGGTCAACCGTATCTTGATTTTCATCATCTTTATCTACATTATCATCATTGTTTTGATTGACGGCTTTGACAGTAGCAGTACTTCAGCATATTTTTAAAAATTTTAGATTTTCTAGTGAAGTATCTCACAAATTATTGTTTTACTTCAGTTAAAACAATTTCGATTGTTATTACGTTTTGATCATTTGTTGTGCTGTGTTTAATTGTTGAGTTTTGAATCTTTTTTAATAAATAGATTGGTGTATCCATCAAAAAATCGCTAATTTCTATCGTGTGAAAAGTGTTTTAAAACTTCCAGCTTCTGCAAGCATTATTTCGCTTTCTTCTAGTGGATTTTCGAGAATTTTGTTTTTATTAGAAACGTTTATCTATTTAGAAAAAGTTGTAAAATTTTGTGAAGTTTCGAATTAACTTTTCTAATAAAAAAATGTAATTTAATTTGTGATCATCACGGGAATCTTCCGATTTGTGTTTTTGTTGAGAAGTGACATGACATGGCCAATTTGTTTACACACATTCTTCCAAAAGCGGCAACACCGAATTGGAATTTATTAATTGTGTTTTAAACCCACAGAAATAACTCTCGAAAGACATAATTGTAAACTTTCGAGATTGGAAAGATTGTATTTTCTTCTATTCTTTATAATTTTTACTGATCAAAATTGTCCATCTCTTTATCCACAAATCATAAATAATAAAAATTTCTAGATATTTCTTGTTTTCAAATTATTTTTAAATTCTTTCACAGTGCTAGGCACATTAGAATTTAATTATGTTGTGGAGAGAATGTTTCTACTCTACATTGAAAGTCAAGTTGTTTCCTTGTCGGAGATCGAAATGACTCTGACTTTATTATTTCATTTCATTTGCTATTTATACACAATTCAGAATGCATGGCATTCTACATTTTATTAAATTTGATTTGATTGTCATGGGTTTCTATGATGCCGCCACATACCTACCCCCTAGTGGAGTCGAACGGAACGAATTCTTTTGTATTTTTATTGGTTGGCAAGATCTTCTGATAAATCATCCATGTTTAAGGTGGTTGATATAGTTCTTGCTGCTATGATGTTCTTTTTTCCTTTGTGGCGTTTTTCAATCCATTTGTTGTATAGGACTTGCTGGGGTGAATGATAGTGTTTGGACCATGGATCGTGCTTTTTCTTTCGTCTGGTCAGGTCCGAGTATCGATTGGTTGAAATTTCGGTGATATTAGTTGATGTTACTTTATATTTGGGTTGTTGATTGGTTGAGAGACTCAAGTAGAGTTGTTTGAAATTGTGAAATTTCAGTAGGTTTTGTTTTGAAGACAATTGCTTCAACGATGGTGTTGTTATGTCTTTTGGTATAAGTGATTGTTGGAATTTGTAATACTTGTGTAAGAATTCCTGGGTTGATTTTTGTAAAGTGACTTGTTATTAGAGTGAAAAGTTTGTTTTGACTCTAGGTTGATTTTTTTTTGTTTGTTTGAAGTTTGATATGGTGGTGAAAATACTTTGTCTCGATATTGAGTATTTTTGGATCTAATATTTAAGCAATTAATTGGGTTGTAGAGACTTTAGAGACATGTGCTTGGGATATTAGATGGTTTGATAAATTACTTATAATCGCCACAATTATAAGTTGAATTTATTTTGGTTGTACGAAAGTTGTACGAACTGTGCAAAAAAAAGGGTTTCGTAAAGTTGGTACGAAAGTTATTTGTTTTTGTAGGAACAAATAAAGGATTCGTAAGGTTGAAGTTGTTAAATGATTTTGTCAAGTGTATACGACATTTTTGTTCTCATTTTTGCTCTATGTGACGAATGGGCTTGTACAAGCGATGGTATGTGGTTGTTTGAGAAAATGTAGCGTATATTGCTTGAAAAGAAACGTTTCCGTAAAGAAAATTTTAGTGTTTTGTTAGTACAAAGGGAAATTTGAGCAAAAATGATTTGATCAAATAGCAACTGTTTGTACAGTGTGCAATAGAGGTTATGTGTCTTCGGCTTGTGCTTGATAGTAAGTTTAATACTTTTCTATCTACAAGAATCGAAGTGGTCATAAACAGCTCTATTGTCAATCGTGAGATTGAAATGAATTTCGAATGTTGCGAAATTCGTTTACTTAAATTTTCTTTAAGTCGTGAGAGACAGAGAAACATTATTTTTGTTGGTTTTATTGTTGAGTGATAAAGATATTATACAGCGATTGGATGTGATATGATCACGATTCTGTTTTGGTATCTTTATCATTTGCCGAAAAGTAATTGTAAATTTTGGATCAAAATTGTTAGCGAAAATTATGTTAGATTTTTGCTAACAAAGTTGGTCCTCATTGTTGTGTGGAAATATTGATTGAATGATTAGAAAGGTATCAGTTGTGCATAGGAAAAAGGGAAAGTCTTCAGTGGAAGATCAAGTTCCATGGTTTTAACTATGCAATTTACGTTAGTAGCAATTGCTAAGGGTAACGGTAAATGAACGATAGTATGTAATCATTTTGAAATTTTGGTTTGAAACGATTGTAATTTCATTGTTGGATGGAAATGAAATTATTTTGTTTGACACAGATGAAAAAGAATGTTTGTCTGTGTTTTGTGGTTAGTCAAATTGAAAATCGTATGATTTGAATGACTGATTGTTGTTGATAGTTGATTGTAGGAGTAGTAAAGTCTACTGATTTTGTAAGTCAATATTTTGATTCGAAAGGGTAGTGTGAAATTTTAGACTTGATGCTAAATAACTTTTTGGTCTTAAGTTTTTTAAAATTTTGACTACATATTGTGAATGTGCAATGATTGTAGAAAAATATTGACTTAAAATTGGGTTGATTTAGTGTGAATTATCAACTGGTTGATGAAAAGTTATTGATTGGTGAAAACCAGTGAAAATAATTTTGTGTGGTAAGGGTGATTGGTGGGAACCCTGATTGTGTTTTTAGTGAATTTGGAGGGTGAGAAAAAATTTTTATTGGAGTGTACCAATAAAAATCATTTGTTTTGGTGTGTGTTCATGTCGAACGTTGGGGTCACCAAATGTGGAGACCGTGGTTTTGTTTGTAAAATTATTTATGGTTATTGACCATTGAAATAATTTTGTTGTTCGTGTTGAACGTTGGGGTCACCAAATGTGGAGAGAATGTTTCTACTCTACATTGAAAGTCAAGTTGTTTCCTTGTCGGAAATCGAAATGACTCTGACTTTATTATTTAATTTCATTTGCTATTTATACACAATTCAGAATGCATGGCATTCTACATTTTATTAAATTTGATTTGATTGTCATGGGTTTCTATGATGCCGCCACAATGTTATAAACTTGTAAACAACAATATATTAATAAAAAAAAAATAATAATAATTAAAATTTGAAGTACAAGGCCGCGTCGGTCGTAAGTATGAATGTTTCATAAGCGCCAAAATTTTTGGTGCCGTAGAAATGCTAAATTTTGTTGTTGCGACAGGCCACATGTAATCCGTAATCCACGCAACAACTAAATTGTATTTGCATTCTATATCTCGACACTCTTGCGCTATAAGGTTGTAAGCCACATAGATTTCCTATCTCAATTTGACATTTGTGCGAAAAAACGTGACAGCAAATTATGTGGCTTACTACATTATAGCGTAGGTGTGCTCATCTATACTCTCTAACGTTTTTGTTCCATACGACCAAAACAAAAGTCTGACTTCTACTCACTTCTCACTATTTTCGATCAGAATTTTATATACACATACCTACCTCCGAATACAATTGTATGTATTTGAAAGAGATTATGAATAAAGTAGATACATTACGTTTTGAAATTGTCTCACATAATTTTTCGAAAATCGAATCCTCAATAAGAATACATTTTACTGCCTACCCATGCAGAAATTAACCATTACATAGCAGTTTCTCTACAGCAGAGATGTGAGAGATTTATCTTTCCTTCAAATTTCTGTTGTACAGGAAGAGAATCACAAGCTTGTGCATCTTTCTTATTTCTCTTTTATCCCTTTTTTCACGTATTCGCTTGCATTTTTTGCATGTTAAACTCGGTTTTTCGGTGAAGTGAGTTAAAACGAAACGTTGCAAATAATCTTACGATTCTTCTCCTGTAGATCTTGGGAAAAGTGGTATACGTTGGATGGTGTGGAAATAATTTATTCCTTCACTCGTATGTCTTTAAGCAACTCGCTTTGAAAACTGCGACGTTGACACGTGTAATTTGAACCTGTCAAAAAACAGTTCCCAAGCTTGTTTTTCAAAAGCACACTCGTAAGTTTGATACTCGCCCCACAAAATTGATACCCCATACAATGAATTACTGACGTCACATTCAAAGTAATCTACTATTATGTACGCTCCCATGTTACATATTACTAAAGAAACATTGACATAGTATAGATAAGTGCATTATACTTGAATTATTACGTACAGCTTTGCGCCAAAATTAACTGCGAAAAGCTGAAAATGAAACAAATTTGGAGAGACTTGCGATACACGCTCTCACTTAAGCCATCCAATAAATAATTTAAATATTCCAGCTCGACACCAATTTCAAGAACACACTATTTCCAAAAGATATCAATAACATAAACGGATATTAATGTCGAAATGGTTGTTCGCCATACATTTATGAATAACTACGTAACCATAAATGCCATAAACAGAAATTTATATACCATTTCGCAACCTTGAATGAATTTTCCGCATTTAACAGGGGCAACCGAAATATCCTTTTTAACTTGCATAAAAAGCATGCCATATTAAATTTTGAAATTGGAGGATAACGAAATATTGCTGCATGGCATTGTGCCAAAAAGTGTACCCAAACTTATATATTAAAGCTGAATCAGATAAATAGTCTCACTCCTCTGTGATAGTCAATGTAGAATATGTAGCACAGAACGGAAGAAAGTTTTTTTTCAAGTGTGCGACTAAAGTGGTTGGTGATAACGGGAAACTAGGAAAATGCTGAAATTATTCCCAGAATCAAATGGAATTTCAATTACTTGTTGTGCACGATTTAAATTTTACGACTGTTGACTTCATTAAATATGCAAAGAATGTTTTTAATTTTAAATGTTCACTTTTTTCATATTTTGCATTTGAATTTCAATTTTTCGTTCCAGTAGAACCACTACGATTTGAAGCTCTATAAATTGAACCATTTATTCTCCTTCCACTACAGATGTTATTGTATCAATGCGTATAACATTCTATTGAAAGTTACCCAAAACGCAATACTAATAAGTTTGTCCAAAGCACAGGGTACAGGGTGAGTCCTCCTACTCCTTCTGTCAACGCCCTCTTAATCACCCTTCCAACCCACACCTAGCTCCTCTTTGAACCCCTCACCTCTCAATCCTCCACATAATCCTTCACCTCAGTTTCATAATTAACAAAGTTTTAATAAAACATATGAAGGGACCCGTACGTATCAGAATAGATGTGGCAAACAGAGTTGACGTTACGAAAAGACTCGAACGTATTTCAGTTAATATTACCTTAACTGTTAAGTGTTTGAAATTACGTCCACATTAAGTTGTATTGGAAATTGCCGATAGGGCAATATTGAAAAACCCGTCCGAAGAAACGGTGCAAAAGAAAGCACAAAATTGATCTCCTCAATTTTCTCTTCAACATAGCAAAAAAAATTTTTTTTGTTAAGGGCCCGACTTTAGGACCGACCTAGGGCTATAAGGAAATGCCTCTGACACATACTTCCACAGAAAAAAATGCTTTTTTGGTTATGGCCTACCTCTGGACCGACGAGAGGCCCACTTGAGCTCCAAGCAAAGGGCCAAATTTGCTTATGAATATAATTCGGCACACGGTTATCTCTCAAATAGAAAAAGAATCAACAAAATCGGTTAAGATTTGTTGAATTTATGTAAACAAAACACGTTGGCCCTAGTTTCAGGATCCTGGCTGAGTCCAAGGGCATCTTATCAAAAAACTGAGACAAAATCTGAGACATTGCTAGACCTTTCGATTAATTTTTTTTTTTTTTTGAAAATCGGAAGAGATTTTATACTCGAGTTATGTACAAAAAAATGTAGGGCCCTAGCAGAGACTCGTTTTTAGTGCCCTAGCTAAGTCCAAGTGCTCAAAATCAAAAAAATTTCTTCTACAAATTGTTGGCCATGCCCAGATCTTTCAAACAAAAAAAAAGTTTATGACAATCGGAATAGATTTACTCGAGTTATGTATAAAAACACGTACGGCCCTAGCAAAGAAAGGTTTTTAGTGCCCTAGCTAAGTCCAAGGACTCAAATATCCAAAAAAGTTTCCATAAATTGTCGGCCATGCCCAGATCCTTATGAAAATCTGAAAATATTTGCTTGAGTTATGAACAAAAGACCAAAAACCACTTAAACGGCCTAGGGCCTAGGGCCTAAAAATTATCAAAGAAATAGATTTTTCAATGGTTTTGACAGATTGATTTGGAATGTCAAAATGTTAGGAAACTAACTTTTGAGCGCTGATTAACTTTTAACGTCGTCGTCGTGAGTTTACCTATTCTTTAATTTCGAAATTCTCGATATTCTTGTAACACATTTTGATCCTTCCGTATATTTGAAATTTTAAAGCATCCATTGTGCAGCCCTTCGTTTTCCCTCGTTTTTAAGAAAGAATATTCGCTGCTGCTGATAAATTAGTACGCATTACATGTCGGAGCCTCTTTGCCGTAATCAAATTTTGACAACTTGACGCTGTTTATGTGAATCACTTAGTTTTGGATGTGTATCATGAGTTTTGGATGTGGATCATTTCGCATGAGAATCACAATGGTTATTTGTGTACATGCTATGGACGATTGATTTTAGGCAATTTCGCGAACTAAGCAGGTGCACAATGCACATACAACTTTTCATGAATTGGGCATAAATTACAGAATTTTTCTTGTAATTTAGGCGCCCGGCATGAAAAACATCATATTTTTAATTTCTACATGCTGTTGCTGCTATTACTGCAGTGATGTTTAAATCATAACAATTCCAATGAATAAATTATTGACCTTAGTTGAATTGATTAATGAGTAAGCCTTCGTTTCGAGTTGCATTTTTTAATTTTCGCGTCTATTTGGGATTCGAAAATTACAAGATTCGTATTCGTTGTAATGAAAATTTGTGTGAATCACATGTGACGACGTAAAAAATTTCAACCTGTGCGATTGCCGCCCTTGCCTTCGGCGCGGGCTGCAAATTTCGCACACGGTTGAAATTTTTCACTTTCGTCCCTTGTGATCCAAATAGCTATTGTGTGCCAACCTTAGGACCGACCTGAGACCCCCTTCAGCCCAAGCACAGGCACCGGGCAAAATTTGTTTTTCGGTTACCTCTGAAATAGAAAAAGAATCAACAAAATCAGTTAGGATTTAACCAATTTATGTAAAAAAAACACGTTGTGCCCTGCTAGAAACTCAGTTTTAGCGTCCTGACCGAATCCAAGGGTTTCTAATCAAAATATTTTCTTACATAGAACGTGAGACCGTTCGATTAAAAAAATCGGAAGGAATTTACTCGAGTTAGCCTTTCATAGACCTGTTGATTAAAATAGTAATTTGGATGACAAGGGATGAAAGTAAGAAAATTCAAACCCGTGTGAAGTTTGCAGCCCGAACCGAAGGTGAGGTCGGCAATCACACGGTTTGAATTTTCTTACTTTTGTCCCGAGTTATCCATACTATTTTTTATCACAGAGACAGCGGAATGTTTGTACTTTAGCCACGAAAAAACACTGACGCATTCTGAATATAGTATTTTTCACGAAAATGATTGGGGTTGAACGCACAAAAATTCAATATTCCCATTTACGAACAACATCACTGAATAACACTGTTGTCACTTGGCAAGGACTTAAATTATTTGAATTAAGTCAACGCAACACAACATTATTCCCATCATTGTTTCCATTATAATATAAAAAAATATTTACTTAACAGCCAATAAAATATATGAATCCTGCAATGAAAACACAGCAAACAATAACTTTACAAAATAACAACAAACTTACTTTGACGCCATATTTAATGGTTAACATTGATTCCCTTTACGACGTCGTGTTAAGTAAATTCGAAAAAATTTGTTAGGAAGTGATTATAAATGCTCTAATATTATTAAATCAGAAACAACCGCTGGTTAATATGTAGCGCTCAAAATCAAAACCACTTCTGTGATGGCAACCTTCTTTCTGTCAAGTGAACAAATTTTAGTAGTTCATTGACGCAAAGAGGGACGAAAGTTGTTCATTTGTAATATTTTCGTTCTCTTGGCTTCCTTCTTTTACTTTCGCCCCATGGGATGCATTTTTCTACTTTCGTCCCTGATTTCAAGTCAAGATCCCAAGTTCAAGTCAAGATGGCGGCAGATATGGACGTGTTTGTTTTGCTCTGAGTAAGTTTCGTTTATTTTTTGCCCTCTTCGCGTTTTAAATCACAGTTTCTCGTAAATAAGTTAAGTTAAATTAGTGTGTGTTTTTGTAACTTTCTTAGGTATCAATTAAAATCTGCATTTTCTTTTCAAGCAACGTAGTGCTCACATAGCCTCAAAGTTACAGCGTTTTTCGGGTGTTTGTTTTGTTTTCTTCATGCAAAACAATCGGCGTTTTGTGTTTGTGATTTTGGTATAGGATTTCAAGTAGGTGTTTGTCTGCGGTTACGGTTAACTTCTTCGCTATTCATATAGCAATTCTTTTTTGGCAAAAATAAATGAGCTTGCGCTTAGCATCTCAGGCACGTGTGTGATGTCCCCATTGAGGCTTGAACTTCCAGTGCGGTTCGGCTTACCAGGCCGTCCCACTGTATTCATTATTGGTAAAAACGGTCATAGGCAGCCTCGGACGAGTGTTGGTCACGGGGTACGACCAATGCGGGACTCGAACGGTACCCCATCGTTGACGATCAGGCAATGTAAAAAGGTTAGTGGTTTGTTTATTGGAAGTCTAAACGTTAATGGGGGTTTTAGGGGTCGCAAGGGTGAGTTGGTGGACTTGGCAATGGATTATGGTGTAGATATATTAGCGTTGAGCGACATTAGGACGAAAGGGCAGCGCGAAGAACTGGTGGGCGGTTATAAAGTGTTTTCGTCTGGTGTTCAGTCTGGTAGGGCGAACTGGGGAGTTGGAATGGCTATCAAAAGGGAATTAGAAAAGTTTGTTTTGGGCGTGCGGTATGTAAGTGGAAGGATCATGTGGGTCTCCATTAAGCTGACAGGAGGTATTTATCGGCTGGTTAGTGTTTATAGCCCGTGCGAGGGTAGCAGTGCTGGCGATCTTGACACCTTTTACGAGCAGTTAGGGGATGTTGTCAGCAAAAAAGGTAGTGAGTGTGTGATTCTGTTGGGGGATTTCAACGCGAGAATAGGAAACAGTAAGACCAGTGGCGGCTATGAAAGGGTAATGGGCAAATTCGGGGAGGATGTTTTAAACTCAAACGGAAAGCGGTTGTTGGATTTCTGCGATTTCAATGGACTGGCAGTAACCAACTCTTTCTTTAGGCATAGGTGGATCCATCGGTACACTTACGTTAGTAATAGTTTGGGGCACAAGTCAATAATTGATTACATGGTTATAGAGCAGGACAGGAGGCAGGAAGTCAGGAACACACGTGTTTTCAGGGGTTTCACATTTGGCTCAGACCACTACCTTTTGGGTACCCATCTCTCTGTTAGTAACCTCTGTCAGGCTAAAAGGAAAAAAGTGGTGGTTCGGAAATTTCGTGTGGGAAAATTCAGGGACGAGGAAGTTAAGTCTCGCTTTATGTCAAAATTCAGCGAAGCTTTCGAAAGGCTTCCTCCGGGCTGCGTAGACATTGCGGTTGAGTGGGCAAACTTTAAGGAATTTGTCTTGGGCGTAGCTGAGGAATGTCTAGGTAGTGTCTCTAGTGGGGGTAGAAACAAAAAGACAGGCTGGTGGAACGCAGATATCAAAAAGGCGGTATTAGAGAAAAGGAAGCTGTATTTGATTTGGTTACAGGATAAGACGGACGAAAAGCATGAGGCTTACAGGGCTTGCAGGCAGACGGTTAAGACTCTAGTCAAGGAAGCGAAGGATCGGTCGTGGAAAAAGTTTGGGGAGGAATTGGAAGAGGCTGGTCAAGGAAGGGGTAAAAAATTTTGGTCGGCAATCAAGGATATTAGGCGTGGTGGTGAAAAGGAGGGCTGCGGTAGCATTTTGGGTAAAGATGGCGAATTAGTTACAGGTAAGGGTGAGGTCCTGAAAACCTGGCAGGATTACTTTCAGGATCTATTCGCCTCTGTCAATCCCGTAACAAGCCTTGACAGGGAAGAGGGCCGTAGCTTGGAGGGTGAGGAGGAAATTACATTAGAGGAAGTGTCACGAAAGGTCAGCAGGCTGAAGGCAGGAAAATCCGCAGGTATAGACGAAATTAGGACAGAATTTATTAAGAATAGCGGGCCGGGTGGGGTTCAATGGCTTTGTAGGATTTTCAATTTAGCATTGAAGTCCTCAGTAGTACCCGCTGACTGGAGCTTCGGTGTTATTGCTCCGATCTTCAAGAAGGGTAACCGCAAAGTCCTTACCAACTACAGGGGGATTTCACTCTTGAGCGTGGTCGGAAAGGTTTATACAAGTGTGCTAGTAGACAGGGTTAGGGTTATAGTGGAAGATGTTCTTGACGAGGTTCAGAGTGGTTTCAGACCTCTGAGAGGTTGTCAGGATCAGATCTTTTGTCTCAGGCAGGCTATAGAAAAGCTCTCTGAGAGAAATATTGATTTATACTTGTGCATCATCGACCTAGTAAAGGCATTCGATCGGGTACCGAGGCAAAAGCTGTTCGAGGTACTTGGCGAATACGGGGTTAATGGAAGTTTATTGGGCGCTATCAAAAGCATCTACTCAGGGAGCAAGGCTGCGGTAAGGATAGATGGTGAAATTAGTGAGGCTTTCGAAGTTAATGAGGGAGTTCGTCAGGGTTGTTGTCTCTCCCCTCTTCTGTTCATAATTTTTATGGACAAGATTATCAGGCAAGCGAATTTGCAAGGGAATGTGAAGGTGGGGGAAGTAATCATGAAAATCCTGGCCTATGCGGATGACTTAACTCTATTAGCAGATAATGCCAAGGATTTGCAGGAGAATTTAGACTGCCTGAATGCTGCATGTGAGGAATACGGCATGAAAATAAGTGTCAGTAAAACTAAAGTTATGCATATTGGCAAATCCCGGAAGGATGTAGTTTGCAGTTTAAATGGGGAGCAGTTGGAACAGGTCTCTGAGTTTAAATATTTAGGAGCCATTTTTTCGGAGAATGGCAAGTTAGTTAGGGAATTTGAAGAAAGGAGAAGAATGGGGAATGCAGTGGCCAGTCAGTTGAGGTCGTATGTGTTCAACAAAAAGGAGTTAAGTAGTGGCACAAAGCTAGCTATTCACAGGTCAATCTTCAGACCAACGATTTTATACGGTAGTGAAAGTTGGGTGGACTGCGGATACCTTGTGCATGACCTGGAGGTTTCTGATATGAGGGTTCTTAGGAGCATAGCAAAAGTAAATCGGAGGGAACAGTGGGACAATCATATTAGGAACGACGACATCAGGGAAAACTTAGGGGTTACATCAGTGGAAGAGGCGGCAGGATTAGTCGTCTGCGGTGGTACGGGCACGTTCAGAGGATGGGTAATAGCAGGCTACCAAAGAGGATATTGGATGCTCAAGTCCCGGGTGTGCGTCCCAGGGGTAGGCCAAGGAGAAGGTTTATAGACTCAATTAAATCCGATTTAGAAGTTAGGGGACTTTCTCTAGGCGAACAAACCATCTCCTTGGCACAGGATAGGGGGGTATGGAGAAGGGTGGTCCATGATCAGTAGTAAAGACCTCACACCGAAAGGTACAAACGGTCTATAAAGTGTGATGATGATGATGATGATGATGATGACGTCCCTGATTTGAGGGGCGAAAGAACAAACCTTCGCTGCCTCTGTGATAAAAAAACAATTGTGAAAATCGGAAACTCGTTTGTAGTGCCCTACCTAAGTCCAAGGACTCAAATCAAAAAAAGTTTCTTCCATAAATTGTCGGCCATGCCCAGATCTTTCAACAAAAAAAAAGTTTCTGAAAATCGGAAAAGATTTTCTCGAGGTGTGAACAAAAGACCAAAAACCACTTAAATGGCCCTAGTTTGGCGTCCTTTAGGCCGACAGTGCCCAAATTCAACCCCATAAAAGATTTTTCGATTACCTTTCAGGGAAAAAAAGTTTTTGAAAATCGGTTGAGTTTTACTCCAGTTATCGTGTTGACGGACGGAGATTTTTCTTATTGCTGATTCGCTATCTAAAGACCATGATCGATGCGCCCCCCTACTCCTGGGTCGAAATTTGACTCTTTACAAACGTCGTGGTAAACGCAATAGACCCCTGTCTATAAAAGTCAACGTCCAAAATAGCTTTAAACAAGTTATGAAAATGATAAATGTTAGATAGTGACAAATCGTTTATAAATGAAGATCAAGTCACTTGTAAGTAAACCCGCGCCAAAATAATTTTGTCAGACATTTAGAGCGCATACAGCTTTGGTTCGATAAGTTTCACTGGTGAAAATTTTGACACTTCTTCCATATAAAATCTGTCAAAATCGCCATCAGATCTTATCGAACTAAAGCTGTACGCGCTCTTAAATTATTCGAAAAATTGAATTGTTCGAACAATGAAAAGTCCAAATGTCAAATGAAAATTTTTATTTAAGGGAAGGAATCATCAGTTTGAGCACAGATTTTATTACTCATTTATCTCTTCGTTCACGTATTTGCTTGTAGTTTGTGCTTGTTTAAAACTCGTTTTTTCAGAGAAATGAGGTAAAACGAACACAATCTTATGATTCTCCTCCGGTATTTTGAGGCGAGTTTATCAGATTTAAATCCACACAGTGCAATAAAAAAAGTGGATAAATATAATCATCGGAAGAAATCACACTCAGTTTCTATAAAAAAATACGACAAAATCGCACAAAATTGTCTTTCATTACTCTCATCCTCAAAGTCGCTTTAATCGCCTTACCGCTAGATAATCCTTCGAAATAGGTAATCAATCTGTTGTAGTCTATAAGGAATATTTAAGTTTGTTCCGTACCTTTTACCTTACGAATTTTCCAAAAAAATACAAATGTATTTTCTTGGGCACACTTCCAATTGATAACAGGGGTGTTGTGCGTAATGTGAGGAATTTGTGAAATTAAATAATTTCAAAATATGATGTCCATTAAGGATGGTTCATTAATTAGTAATTTCTGAATTTGTTGATAGTCCTATAATTTTGATAATTGCTCAATATGTTGTCTGCGATTTTTGGCTCGATAATTTTCTGTATGCCCCACGCCCTATTCCAATTAAAATCAAAAGACTTCTGGGAGTAAGAACACTAAAATTGCATTTAAACTCAACAATTTATGGAAACTATTACAATGTAAGAGCTTGAAAAAGAAAGTAATTGCATGGAAGTACAAGCATGTCGTATACACAACATTTATAAGTAGCAGAATGAGCTTTGAACCCATAAAAGTTATAACTTTGCATATGGTTGCAATGCAATTTAGGGCTCGGACTGTTCCGTTTATTTTGATTTGTTCCGTTTAAACAAAAGTTTTGTTTCTTTTTTGTTTCAAAACACAAAATATTGTTCCAAAACAGAAAACAATTGTTTTTTCTTTCGATTGAAATTCAATGATTTTGCGAAAACTTCGGACGATTTTGGAACAACATTTCATATTTTTTCTCAGTTATAAGCCAACTTGTTAGAAAAAATATTTTCATTTTGGAAAATTCGACTTCTTGGCCGAGTTATCGCACTCTAAATAAGTACTAGATGTTCGGCGGTAGGAAAAATGATTTTTGAGCTCATGTAAAATGAAATAAAATCAAATTAAATCGTATGGGGTCGTTTGGCGGCTTGAAGCATCGATGAACAGAATAACTAGAGGTTTTAGTACACCCGCC
>CM055403.1:69819298-69904292 GCA_029228625.1 Pseudolycoriella hygida
ATTTTCCGTAGGATCCAGGAAAAATATTTTCCGGGGGTACGTCGCAAGGGGGGGGGGGGGAAGTCAAAACTTAGCTGTATATATGGTTCCGAAGTCTACGAAAAAAATTTTTCCGAATTTTTTGCTCGTGGGGACTTGCGTCACGGGCGCATTGCTACCGCGCGCCCATGATTATAAACAAAACATCACACCATATCAAGCAACGCAACTTGCAAAACACACATTCACGACATACGAGTTCGAGAACTTTCCAGATAACGCAGCCATCATGGATGCTATAAAAGGCGAAGCAGGGCTAGTGCAAAATCACTTTGGTTTCCACCGATAAAGCGAATGCATCTTACTGTTAGTTCACTCGCTATAAACAGTCGGTATACAATAACTTTGTTGAAAACCTAGATTGCTATTTGATAAAGTTGTTCAATAGTGTTTGAAGCGTATGCGCCTTTCTGCTAGACCGTAACATTTCTTGAATAGCTATAGAAAGTCGCACTACAGGATGCATTTAATATCGTCCAGAGGTGACGAATCTGCGAAAAAAATGTCCGTTTGTATGTCCCGTCATTTTTTCCAAACGGCTGAACCGATCACCCCAAACTTTTTTTCCCTGAAAGGCACATAATGTCTTATGATTCAAGTGCAAAGATGAGCAAAATCGGTGAAGTGGTTCCGGAGATATGGTCGAAAAAGTGACCAAAAACAGATTTTTCAAGGGTCGATGAAACTTTTTCGTAAATATCTCAGCAAGTACAGCACGGAAATTGTTCATTTTTGTGCCAAATGAAAGCATTTGATCTCACAAAACTGGAAAAACATTTTTGTGGAAATTGGGTGAGAGGTCTGGGCACTGGGATCAATGGAATGGACGAAATCGAGTTTCTTGGCCATATACGAAATCAGTTGGTTTTTCGTCATATTTGCTCAACTATGTAATATGGGGAATTTACTGTTAAAGGCAAATTTGTAGAGAATAAAATTTTAGAGAACAAGTGTTTCAGGGTTTTAGGGAAAAATTATCAAATCCCGGGATAAAGCAACTAGTTTGCTTCTTAAGGCAAAGTGGAAATTAAGATGTCTTGTCATGAAAAGAAATAATTTTTGATAGATTATCAAGCTTATTGGGTAATGTACTAAATTTATTGAAGCCTTCCATAATTGGGACGAAAAATTTACATAAACATCGTTACATACAGCATAATTTGCATTGCATGTACTAACATGGTTCCAGGTCTAGACACCAAATTTACATCTTTTAACCTTTAACATAGACATTTCCTTTGTTCTTCGTTAAAATTCAAACTGAGAGTCTGTTTCCAGAAACAAATAAAAATTAATTTATAACTTTTAACTTGCAACATTGACGAGACACGTTTTCCGCAAAATATAGAGTCGAACTAAAATTGCCTTTGAAAAGTGTGTTTTCAATTCGAAAGTAATGCCTTTTAGTTTTGGTTATACTTTATCGAGCAACGACAATGAATATCTTATGGCTGTGAAGTAAAAATATGCACGTCCGTCGCATAATTTGTTCAGAAAATCCATTAAAATTCTCACGTAGCGTATGGGGTTTTAGATCGATGGCATAGTGTACCTACATTTCACACCCTGCAATATTTAGTTTTGGGAACAGAGTTTTTAATTGATTTAGCTTTCTTGGCAAATCTACACCTTCATACCTCCAGTGTTAATTTCTTTAAAATGTTGCACACGTATTTCTTTAATGACAAAATTATTAAACTTTGACGGTGAGTAATATGTTGATTATTTTCATGTAATATCCGTCGGTATCTCACAATTTCTTCTAGCATTTGTAATTTAAGAGCATAGCATATAAATGATGATGTAAAGTACTGCCATATAGCCATACAATCAATTTAGTTAGAATTTTATTATAAAACTTTATTACGTTGATGGTGTAAATTGGCGCCTAGAAAATCGTTTAGGAATTTTTTTGTCGTAAACGTGAGAGGAGTAATGAAAAAGAAATTTAATTAATAAAAATCGTTTAAAAGGAAGTGTCTCGGAGGAAATACGTCCATATCATCCACAAAAATTTCGAAACAGCAATTTTAAATGCATTCTACGATGTAATAAAATTAGACTAGAAAACTTTTCATAAGTTGAAAATTTAAGATTATTGTCTCTGCATGGAAAGCGAGCAATATCAGTCGAGTTTGTATTACGCACATGGAGATTTTTCGAGAATTGAAGAAGCATGTGGAAACCGGCCTTAAGAGTGCACACTGCTTACAAAAGAGCCATCTGCCGGAATCTTTTCAACTAATGAAAATTTGTATGGAAAAAGTCGCAATTTTCTGTAACGTTTATCTCTTAAAGCCTAAAATGAAAACGAATGCTTATGTCGTCATTACATACTTAACGTATTCCCAAACAAAATTGCGGAAACACTTTTGGAGAAAACATTTACATTTGCTAGAAATGTGAATTCGAATATGTCACTGCAAATGTCAGTCTTTCAGCTTTTCCACTTACTAAAACACTCCAAAACTCATAATTTTTTCGACCAATGTGTTTGCTCACTTAATCTTTAACTGAATAATGAATTTAAAAGACGGGAAACCTTTTTTAAAAGTCAGAAATTGATACAAAAAATTTTTTAGTTGATGATTGCAAATAAAAGTGGCCGCCATCTTTGTTGGCTTTTGACGTTTACAAATATTTGCAAATGTATCAACCATAGCCCTTCTAGCATGTTCATATAAAAAAACAGAGTACCAAAAACGTACAGTGTACCGGTTTCACCGACGAAAAACACTTTTTTGATTAGTGATATGAGCCGAAATTTCTTTGAAAGAAAGGAACGAGCTTGGCAAGCCTATTAGCGCTATTATAGTACAAAAACTGTATTTGTTTCGAGACGTTCTGTGCGCGTTTGTTTATATTTTATTAAATAAATAAATTCTGATTGTTATCCGTGTTAAATCTGCGGAAACGTAATAATTTACGTATTCTGTGTCAATGTATTTCTCGTCTTCATTTAAAGTTTGAAGAAACTTTAAATGTAAAACGTGTCTGGAATAACGCGGCTGTAGGAAGTGTAAAGAAATGTCTTTTTTTGTTTTTAGATGGGCAAAAAATGTTGCGTCCCTGGATGTTCATCGAATAGAACCGGATTTGAGAACAGTTGTTTTCAATTTCCATCGGACGATGGTTGTCGAATATACCCAGGTCGGACGCTTTTAACACGAAACATCTAGGTGCTAACTAACGAACTAGAGAAACGATTCGGACGTTACCGAGATCTGAGTGGATGTAACTATAACGTTTCAGTTAAGCAGATTATAGAATCGGAAACAGAGCTGCGGATTAGAACACTGATTTTAACTTTATCTGATGAACTACGTACATCGAAATATTCAATGACGCAGAAAGCAGCAGTTGATGTTACGCCGTATTTAGATTTGCTCGATTCCGATTATATTAACGACTTCACAGATTACGATCACAGCACATTCTACTTGTCCGGTTATGCTGCCTACACGATAATTCGAAAACTCAATTGTGAGTTGTGCCGGGATTTACTTATCAGATCTAAAGGTTGCACCACCGATACCGATTATTTTGATAACCTCCAGCGCGGTGGTTTGATAGTTCCAACCGAAAGTTGCGTATTTCTGTTGCTAGAAATGAACGCTTTATTTTATGCCCGTATTGACTGTATTCGCAAATATCTTACTGAACAATTACAGTAAAAAAATTAATGATATAAACATGCTCCGAAAAATAAACGCGTCAAAAGAAAAGAAAAGAAAGACAAAGAAAATGTTATGTCGAAAAAAAAGAAAATTAAATGTAGATAACACACGAAAAACAACAATTTATAAGAAAATCAAATAAAGTTAACTGTTTTAAGTGTTTTTATTAATTCTTACTTTTATTCAGTCCCTAAAATGGATGAAAATCCTGATTACTTCCTACCCCTTCGAACAAAGTTTTTAAATTTTATTTTTCATATAAATTTGAATAACCGCGAAACGGCTCACTGCACGCCGACTCATCTTCCAAAAAAATATATCGGCAGCTCCGTATGAAAAAGTACTCTATTTGACACATGCCAAACCTATGCACATACTAGAAGAGCTATGTATCAACTCAAAAAGTTTTTATCCATTTCTGACTCGTACAAAATGATTTCTGTCATTTAAATTGATAATTCAGTTAAAGATTAAGTGAGCAAACACATTGGTCGAAAAAATTATGCGTTTTGAAGTTCTTATTAAGTTAAGTTATTATTAAGAAAGACTGACTTTGGCAGTGAAATATTGGAATTCACATTTCTAGCAAATGTAAATTTTTTCTCCAAAAGTGTTTCCGCAATTTTGTTTGGGAATAGCTTAAGTATGTAATGACAACATAAGCATTCGTTTTCATTTAAGACTTTAAGAAAAAAGCTTTACATAAAAGTGCGACTTTTTCCATACAAATTTTCATTAGTTGAAAAGATTCCGACAGATGCCTCTTTAGTAAGCAGTGTGTACTCTTAAGTTTCGAATATTATTCCCTTGATGTTAGTCAGGTTTTTACGACCCAATTAGGGTCAATTTTGTCCGTGCGTCTGCGTCACAAATTTAGCTTCCAATCACAATTGTCTGCAGAGCGGGTACTACAAAAACTTTGTTGGCTAGTGTTACAGGCATCGGAAGCAAATCGACGTGACTACCCTTCGGTTTGGTGTCTAAATTATTAAAGAGCGAAAAGATGAATTTCTTGGTTGGTTCTTTGATTTTGATACTGACTGTCTTTGGGTCTCAGAGCGCTGAACAACAATTCGCTTCAAAACCACTGGGAAATTCATCCCTTTTTCGTCGGACTAGGCTCGTTTCGACTTATTAAGAATTACTTTAACGTTTACAACTGATTTCGACAAGATTCTGACGAAAATATGGAAAATATATTTTTTTGAGGTTATGTATGGGGAGAAATCAAACCTGTCACTTTGTCTAACAACTATACGACTATTAATCTGCGGACTACATGCACAAATATTTTTCCCGACATTTTTGAACATTCTCAAATCACGTTTTAAGAATTCCTACATTTAAATTGTGAATATTTCACGAGATATAGATTTTTGAACATGAATATAACGGATTCGCCTACTGTGCGCCGTCACGTTTTGCTAGAACGCCCTTCACCCCATAGAGCGTGACATCATTTAAGAACAGGCCCTCAGTAAAAAAATACAGCTATGCACAATAAGAATGACTCTCTATTTGGAATATCACCGTTTTCTCTATTTCTATGACCTCTCTCAAATCGCATGCTATTTCAAATGTCGAAATGAGAGAAGTCGGAGAATCATAGTAATAGAGAAAACGGTGATATTTCAAATAGCGGGTCATTCTTATTGTGCATAACTGTAATTACATTTCGACTCGATGGAATTTATTTCATTTATTTATTTATAGTAATATTATAATTAGAATAATAAGAAACACCTTTCAAAGCTATCCTTCTTGAGCAAAATACTCTTATAAAGGTTTGGTGCAAATCAAACATGACGACATATCCGTGAAAAAAGGCTCAAATGGAAGAGGAAGTCCATTGCATTGCATTGGCGTAAATGGTGAAATTGGTGAAAATGTTGGGTAATTGGAAAAGTGGTCAGTTTTTAGAAGTATTTGTGAATGTATGAGAGATAGAGCATCTGTTTCAGTGTTGGCGAAAATGTCGGGCAGTATGGGGGAAACGGTGGTAGGGGGAAACGATGATACGGTGGAAATTGGTATTTGGTACATCACGTACAAAGATTAGAAGCTTCATAACACACACTTTTTGCAATTTATCTTCTCGCGTCCGCGTCTCTTTCAACATTTAGTGTTATAATTAACTAACATAAACATCAAATTTGAGAAAACTTATGCATTACTTCTAAAATACTACCAAATTTTGTTTCTTCTTCATCTACATCAAACTTTATAGAACCTTATGCAACTTTCGGTGTAAGGTCCTTAAGCCACAAATCTCCGACCTAGCAAGCGAGAATGCTTATGCCCGCGTAGCCCTTAGGAGCGGGGGATATACTGGTATAAAATAATTGCTGATTTATAATTCATATATTACAATGGCTTTTAATGAAAACCGTTTGTTATTTGCGAGGTCTCACAGTTGGACAATACATTATTTGCACTTAATTCAACGTCGTCAACAGTCATTTTTTATGAAAACAAATGCTCTTTAAATTAATAAAAAATTGGTCTACACTACACTATCATACTAAAATGTAAATTTCAACAAATGCATGTGTAATTAAAGTTGATTGATGTGTTCTGTTTCATTTTAAAGTAATAATCGTTATTGTTTTTATTACATTTTGTTTGCTAAAATGTTTTAAATAATTTAATTTACATCCTTTCCTCGCAAGATTTATGACACAATTTTATTAACCATCTTAATTTATACATGACGCCGATTTTAGTGACTTTAGCGTACAAAATGGACTTTAATGATAGTTTTGTTTGGTGATAAATGCTTTTTAGAATTGCTTGTAACGCAGGTCAAATTGCAAGTGTGAAAAAGTTATTATAAGCTCGATGTGGCAATGCGCCGCGCCGTGACGCAAATCCACTTACGACAAACAAATTCACAATGAATATGGAACTACGTTTACAGGAAATTTTTGTTCCCTCCTCCTTTCGTCATACTTTTTTGGGTATTCATCAGGATTTTTCTAGCCAATATAAAAGCATGACAAATTACCAAACAAATTTTCATTTGTCATACAATTAGACGTTCTTATTTTGTAACACAATGGAATTTGTCAGAAAAATACACATTTTAGGCTACACAAATACTTACTATTGTGAATTTTGAAAATAGAATACTTTCGAAGAAATATCCACATACGAAACTCGAATTCCGAATAGAAATGAAATGAATATTTCGTCATTCTACTTTGAAGGTGCTCAGTTTGACGAATTCACAATAGACCTGAAATGTGTATTTGGCTGACAAGGATGACGCTTTCAATTTTGTAACAAAATAAAAACGTCTAATTGTAGAGGAACATGTAGGGATCATTTTCGCCAATGGCAGAAGGTGCCTTTGATACCACCGGTGGTTTAATGCATTCTTTCATTGTAAATACTGCGTACTTTAATAAGTAAACTTCCTACAAAACAACTTACGCGATTTTTACATGCCAGATATGGACTGTAAAACTTATGTACGTAGGAACACAATACACTTTGAAGAAATGGCTTGAATTTCAAAAACTCTTTTCGCTAGTCGCTACACATACACGTTAAAAAATCTTTTACAACAAAAGCAATTTCAAAAATGTCCTTACAATTCCCCTGAGGCGCTGATTTTCACTAAGCCGGCCGCAAGATTACATTTGAGTTTAAAAATATAAAATGTTTTACGGATATAAAGTTTTTTTTTCAGAAAAAAAGTGTCACTTTTCGATAATTTGGGTAAGTAGTTTGTCAAATATTTACCATTGTCAACAGGACAAAGTAAATTATGAAATAGTAAATTATAATTAAAATTATGCAATATAATAGGTGAGTTCCTTTCAGAGTTTATCGATGCTGTCGATAAACTTGACGTCCAGCTAAATTTGAGAGCAAAGTTAAATTTAATTTTCTTATTTGACGGGAGAAAAACCGAATTAACTTCAGTATATTCAAACTTACACAAAAGCGGAAGGTGAAATTTTAGTCATAAAATAAATTTTATTTACAAATAAACCATCAAATTATCATATGACAAACTTCCTAAAATCACACTGAGAAGCAAATTTCAAACTTCGTGCGTTGTTTATCTCGATAAACTTACCAAAAAACTAGCTCCGAGGCTACAATAAATTTATCAGCATTTATCCGGTTAAATTTAATTCTTATCGAAAAATTCAATTTAACCAACTCGTTAAACTCTGAAGGGAACTCACCTAATGTAATCAGAGGAGTAATCACAGTAATCACATTCTCTATCCTCCTAAAAAACAAATAACATAAATTACCTTTGCATGAAATAAAATAAAACAATAAATAAATTCCCAGATGCTGAATTAAATGTGTCACAAGCCTCAAAAGTCATATGTAACACTCCACAGCATAAATGTATTCAAATATTTTATTTTAAATTATTCATTACTCATCATGAATTATTAAATCAAACATCAAAACCGCATATGCTTTGAGGTGCTCGGATATACCCAAATTTCCAAATTGTATAACGAAACCCATTAAATTGTTCATATTTATGATAAAATTTCACATTCAGGGAATTGATTCGTTTAACAACTATAATATATAACAGGAGATTGGGCTAGCAAGCCCTTGCAAACGACAAAATTTTACAATTTGTTAATAATCCCAAAATGATATTCAAAATTTACCGGATCGCCGATTACGATAGCGGTAAGTTGGTTACAGTTGTTCGAAATTATGAAATGTCCATGTGGTTTTATGATATTTTATCATTACATTGTAATCATCTCACTGAAAGCTCAGATTATAACGAAGACACTCGGGCGTGACAGACAAAGAAATGACAAATAAAGAATATGATTACATGTTCATATTAAAAGAATACTTAGAGAATAAAAAAGAACAGAAAGAGAATACTCTTAAAAGGATCGTATTAAACCTTCCAATAAAAAATGATTTCCGTCCAATAGAAGTAATAAATGTCCAATGAAAAAGTAATTTCTGTCCAATAAAAATAATAAATGTCCAATAAAAAAATCAATTTATTTTGTTAAAGGAAAATTTAATTGACTAATTTTTGTGCGCGAGTACATCAAATTTTGGTGGCGACCAAAAATCAAAATAGCCAGCAGATAGAAATTCGTTTCGTGCGAGTACATACAATTTTTGGTCGCGATCGAAAATCCAGATAGCCTGCCAACAGATAGAAACTTATCGTGCGCGTACACCGAATTTTGGTCGCGATCAAAAATCCAAGTAGCCAGTAGAGAAACCAAAGTGAACAGAGAGAGAATGCAGAATGAATGGATGAAGAATGATACAATGGACACCTTTAGAATGGAATGAACGGTTGAAATATGAGATGAACAGCTGAAATAAACACAGGAAAGGCAACTCACTGTCTACAGCTACATGAAATTTTGATCTAACTTTTACCGCGTGAGAAAGTGATGAAATGTATAGAATGTGAAATTATAAATTTGTTCATTGTTACTTTGATAACACTAGGCAACAAATATATTAAATTTTGTGTAGCAGATGTAAAATCGAAAAGCTTAGTACACCCTGAATCGGAATCAGGACTCCATTTTCTTCTAGGACGTCTAGATTCAGATATGTTCCAATTTGAAGTCTTACGGGAAATGAATTGGTGCGAGCGAGAAGAGTATAGTGTATCTCTATTGCTCTCGTTTGCACCAAAACGTTTTCCGTAAGACTTCAAATTGGAATTTATCTGAATCTAGACGTCCTAGAAGAAAATGGAGTCCTGATTCCGATTCAGGGAGAAAAACTGTACTAAGCTTTTCGATCTTACATCTGCTACACAAAATTTAATATATTTGTTGCCTAGTGTAATTATTAAAAATTCCTGCAATTTCTGAAAAAAGATCAGAACAAAAAGAGATATTTGACGCAAGTCCTTGTTTCTTCTTCGAGTCATATCAGCATATCTAGCACTAAAATTTTATTTCGCAGCTAAAACGTTATGAAAAGATCGCATTTCCGGACCCGGAATTTGTCTCTACGGTCTTGCCGGTTATCAGTTGGCTAAAAAAGACTTGCGTCGCATATCCTTTTTTAGAGGGTTTTTGTTGTGATATCAGGTCTTTTGAAAGTTGCGATATTTTTATTTTGAGCCGCACCACCAAACTAAGAAGCGGCAGACTCCAATTCTATTCATCTAACAAAAGGCAAAAAGGAATGCAAATAGATTTCGTGACCGTTTATGACAACATGTAGACCCTCAACCCCTCAAGTATTTCAAACAGCTCTTCCTAAATTCTTCCGCACCCGGCACATCCTGCACCATCCTGGGGACCATGTTCCACTCTAATACCATAAGTGTATCACCCAATTTTTTATTATAACGTGGTATCCTAAGTTGCTTAGTTCTCCTTGAGTTACCCATATTGACAACAAAATCCAGATACCTCGGTGCCCTGTCGTTAATAATTTTATACAGAAATGCAAGCGCCCTGAAACTGTAGAATTTTTTCAGGGAGAAGCCAAGCAGCTTATCGACATAGTTTCTAGTACTGTCGTACTTCCAACAGCCGTAAACAAACCTTATGATTGACCCAAAAGCTCTGTCGAGCATTTTTCGGGTTAACGAGTCTATCCCACATGAGTAAACAACGCTACAAAACTCAAAATGGGGTAAGAACAGTGTCTTTGCCATCATTGCCCGAGTGATCTGTGGAGTGTTCCTGAAGTGCGGCCATGCGCTACGTAGTCCCCCATAGACCTTATCGCAGACACTTCTAGCATGATCTTTCCAGTCCAGCCTCTTGTTAAATATCATTCCCAAGTTCTTCACGCTGTTTGAGTAGGGAATGATTAGACCGCACAACCACAAAGGAGGTAGGAATCTAGTTTCCAAATTTTCACTGATGGCAATAGCTTGTGTTTTAGACGCGTTCAGTTGCAACTTATTTTCACTTGCCCAGTTCTCAATAGCCTTCACGTCCGAGTTAACCACCTTCAAGTTTGCTATCGTGTCAAAGCCTAAACGAGCGATATATTTGAACGTCATCCGCAAAGATGTGGTACAGCATATAATTCAGGCAACGCGGGATGTCGTAAAATTATTAAAATAAATACTAAAGTTATTCAAAGTAAATTGTGGCTCAACTTTCTGAAATTTGTAACATACGTTCCTTAGTTTTTAAGAAACGTTAAGCAAATTTGAGAACTGAATATGTACAATTTCCACCATTCGTCAGTTTTCCCCTACAAAGCTGAATGACTTGCCTTATTCAATTTCTTAACACTTCCTTTTCAGCTTCCTCTTAATAGAAAATGTTCTAACAACACTTCCCTTATAAAAATGAAATTTGTAGCATACAATCAATATGGCGTTATGTAGCACAATTTTCGCAACATTGTAAACTAAAAACAAATTCATTTCAAATTGATATTAATTCGAAAATCAATTTAAAACATGACTTATATGTAACAACAATGTTTGTTATGATATTCGTATACCTCGAATAATATTATGTTGTATGGTTACAAATGCACAAGCCATATTATATCAACTAAAGTAATAAATCACTTTCGTTTATACATATTCATACGATGGTGTTATGTTTATCGAATGGTATTATACGAGTAGAATCCTAAAATTGCTATTTCATCCCCATATAATACCGCAAAACCCAAAGCAACATCACATAAAATGCAAAACTCAATTAAATGTTTATTCATCATCACCCCAATAACTAAGCAAGTACATATGAGTATAATTTAGTGTACATTTTAATACTATTTATATGTATTAGGCACAGGGTACAAGGGCAAAGCTCTAACTGCCATGCAGTGAGAGTATAATGCTGAATAGAGAGTGTGTAACTAAAACACTATTTGGATTTATTTATTAGCCACTAAATTGAAACCATATTTTTCAACTCATTTGGGAGTCTTGCTTACGAAATTCACATTCATTTTGTAAATGTATACGTACATCAACTGGATCCATTAAATGCTAGGAAAGTGGTTTATTTAGTTTGAAAAGATGCATGGTATGATGTGCATTAAGATCTTTATTGCATGTGGGTGAATTAGGCATGCATTTCTGAGGGTGCGAAATATTCTAAAGATTTTATTTTTTGTTTATTTACTTAAGGAAAAGCCATAGACGTATTAAGCTATTAGTGTTACAATTCAATCGTAATCTCTGTTGGTTGATGTAATGTATCTGGATGGTTTTGTTATTGCAGGGGGTGGTTTGGAATAAGGGATTACGGTAATAAAGAAATCCGTTTTTTTTTGTTATGATTCAACATGGCAGTTTCTAGAAATAATTGAATAGAACCAGCTCAAAGAACAACTCAATTATATGACTTCATACAGGGCCGGCACTACCAAAAAACCATACACCCAGTCATTTTATTAGTTCACACCAACGAGTGGCTATTGAGGCCAGCTTCATTAGGCCCATTGTAACACATGAAAGCATTGATGTGTTACCGTCGATGATAAGACATAATTGTATTCATCACAACATTATAAGCTTACGTACGTACGTTTACCGTAAGCATCATCCAAAACCATATCAGTTAACACATGGAAGTTAACACACGGACGAATGCAAGTAAATTCATCAAATTCATTAATTGTGCTCACTATAATGTTTTAGTTATCTTCCACTTACCGAAACTTTCGCGTACTAGCAATCAAGGACGCCGCGCCGTGTGGATGTAGACTTTTTATCAAAGTCTTAGTGTTTTTAGAGTAAAGGCGCATACATTTTTTAACTTGTCTGCAATCGGTCGTTGTGTTCCAGTGGTTAGTCTCTTTATTTTTGATATTCCTCTTATTATGAGAGAGATTGTGATGCAAAGTTCAATTCAAAGCTGTTGCTATTTTGGAAAGATCGTCGACTTTCTCGTTGCTTTCATCATGGGCGCGCAGTAGCAATGCGCTCGTGACTCAAGTCCACATACGAACAAAAATCTAAGTTTTTTTTTTCGTAGAAAATTCTAAAGCCAAGTGTCATTTTCAGTAAAGAAAGTGCATTTTCAAAGAAGCGAAAGTTAATGAAAACATCCTACGTTAGTTAGTTACTTTTTTGGCTTGCGCTCGACAACGGCTCGATAACTTTTCTTGAAATTTTAGGGACCTTCGGATGGGCATTCTGCGCAATATGAGACTTTAAAAAAGAGGGTACCGGCCTCGTTTGGGCACCAGGTCTCTTAGAAGACACCCATATAAGAGCATGTGTTGGGTGTGTGTGTGTGTTATCGAATGCACATGGCACAAATATGAGCAAAATTTTTAGATTGTGGCTGGAGGCTAGAATCGTGACGGTGGCAAACTTTTTTATGAATTAGAGTTGTCGAATAAGTGACTGTTATCATTTCCGTACATAAGTGGCGTCCGCCATCCCCGGCTATGGTAGCCGCGAGAAGTGCCGTGGCGCTAAATTTTTTTATGAACTAAGGTTGCAAAAGAAGTGACTGTGAACATTTCTGTATGCATTAGCGGGAGTCGCCGCCGCAAGCCATGGCACTCGCGTGAAGTGCCGTGGCGCCAAATTTTTTTAATGAAATAGTGTTATAGAGTGTGGATCGTCCACGGCAATGTATGGAGTACGGGTAGCCAAATTTTTGCGTGTTAAATTTGAAAGCGTAGAAAAATTATTACGTTGGCGGATCCGACATTTGCGACGCATTTTTTTAATCGAAAGTGGACTGAACAAAAAAGATAACAGCATTAGACCTATCGCAATCGGCAACACGCTCAGGAGATTGGTGGCAAGAACGGCTAGTGCTAGAAATGCGAAACAAACCGGAAACGAACTTCGTCCCAAGCAACTCGGATATAGCACACGCGGTGGATGCGAAGCTGGTGTCCATTGTGCTCGACATTTTGTCAATTATCAACGAAATTGAACGACATCCAATGCTTCAAGCCACCAAAGAAAAATGCCCGGAATTATTTCCTTTCATTTGACAGTGCTACGCACTCCCAACTTGGTTGACATTCGGCGAGTACACAATGCTGTCGCAGCGAGGCTGCCAGCAGGGTGATCCGTGTGGTCCAGCGATTTTCTGCTTGGGTATCAACGACATGGTGGCCGCTCTAGAGTCGGAATTCAACATCTGGTACCTCGACGACGGATCAATTGGTGGGTTTCCGGACGTGGTTTTTGGGGACCTTCAAACAATTATAACTAAGTCAGCAGCTATCGGATTACAGCTCAACTATGCGAAATGTGAGATCAAAATCTTGGGCGAATGCAGTCAAGACGAACGGTTGCGAATACTGGAAAAATTCAACGAAATCGCCCCGGGAATTATTGACAGACCAAATGACATCGAGTTGCTAGGATCACCGCTAACCGTGACAGGAATAAGAACAGCAATCCAACGAAAACTGGAGAAGTTAAACACGATGATCGGACGTATGGACAAACTCACAGCGCACCACTCATTTCGCTTGCTGCGCAGTTCCCTCTCAATCCCACAGCTCAATTATCTGCTACGAACGACGCCATGTTGGAAAGAAATTGACATTCTAGAGGAATACGATCACACGTTGAAAATACGCAATGGAAACCATCGTGAATTGCCGTTTTTCCGGTAGTTCCTGGGACGAAGCAATCTTACCTGTCAAATTGGGTGGACTAGGACTGAGAAACGCCACAAACCTTTGCTACTCAAGTTTCTTAGGATCAATCCACTCAGTATCGGAATTGGTCAGCTCTATCGTGCCTTCATTTTCGGAAGCTGAGCAAGGATGGTCAAGAATTTCTCAAGCAGACATCCCACCGGAGAATGATCGAAAATTTCAACACAAATGGGATACCGAACTTTGCTCAAATCAACAAAAACAAATTTTTGCAAGCTGGGTAAGTGAATCATCTAAAGCAAGGATTTTGGCAAATAATAGAAGAGAATCGGGCGCATGGCTCAACACGTTCCCATTTTCGTCGCTGGGCATGGGCACACTGCTTGACAATCAGTCATTTAGAATCGCTGGGGCTCCCGGTGTGTGTCAAACACACTTGCGTTTGTGGAACCCTTGTCGATGAAATGGGGCATCATGGATTATGTTGTAAAAAAAGCGCCGGACGTCACAGCAGACACGCGATGGTCAACGAACTGATTAAGCGAGCACTTATCACATGCAAAGTTCGATCATTACTTGAACCAACCGGCTGCAATCGATCTGATGGAAAAAACCAGATGGCCTTACCTTGGTCCCGTGGAGGTACGGAAAACCTATGGTGTGGTACTTTACGTGTGCCGACACACTCGCCAAATCATACGTGAAAGGCAACTCCAAAAAAGCAGGCCACGCCGCCCAAAAACGTGAGGCATACAAAAGAACGCGTTACGTTAATTTAGAACATAACTTTCATGTGGTACCGGTGTGTGTCGAAACCCTGGGCACATTTGGCGAAGACGCGCTGAAACTTATCAGTCGTATTGGAGAACTCATGCAAAATATCACAGGTGAGAAACGGTCAACGAGTTTCCTAACGCAACGAATAAGTGTAGCAGTCCAAATGGGTAACGCTGCAGCGATATTAGGAATAATTCCAATAGTTACCTGCCTGGACGAAATATATTATCTATAAGTGGCTTTCTGTAAATAAAAATCGCATTAGAATTGCCAATCAGCGAGGAAACGCAGCCTCAATCTTATGAACCATCCCTGATATGAGTGTAATGAAAAAATAGAAGAAATTTCTTATGTTGTCTGGTCATTTCTAAGTCCGTAAATATTTCCGTTCTTTTCATTTGATTTGTTTTTTAAATATTTGTTTTAAATTTTGAATTTGTTTAACTTTGTCAAAATGTACGTTTGTTTTGAAGAAGAGTCTTCTATTTAGCTTTAAGAATATATAGTTTGAAAAGATTCAAGTTTTTACAGGTCGGAATGACGGCTCTGCGCTTTGCGCTTCGCCTGACTACCTTTTCTTGGCCAAAAATTCTTGTAAATACTTTAAACAAATAAATTTTTGCAATTCGAAAGTAAAAATATTTCAAAGAATTTTTTGCGTTTCAAAGCTTTAAACGTCACCCTGATTGATATTATGGGAACTAGTCAAAACAAATTCATGTTACTAGTTTGATGCCATATATTTGAATGCTGAACATTGAACAAAATGCCTTGCTTATATAGTAAAGTCTAAGGTGACTCGATACAAAATAAATCGTTTGTCTAAGGTGACTCGATACAAAATAAATCGTTTTAATTCCAATGATTATTTGATTAATGTGTGTACCACATACGTCCCCCTGTCGAAAAAATTGAGTCATGTCCATCTGGGTTGACGAATTTTGGGTTCACGAATTTTGAATTGATAGTTGATGGTTGATCGAGTTGAATTTGATTGATTTTTGAGGAAATGAGCCAATCGAATTTGCCAAGTTGTACCAATGTAATTTGATGACGAAAATTTTGAATGTTGTTGAGTTACCATGTTTTGATTGTCAAGTGAAGAAATTTCAAAACATGGTTCGAAAAATCATGGGCGCGCGGTAGCAATGCGCCCGTGACGTAAGTCCCCACGAGCAAAAAATTCAGAAAATTTTTTTTCGTAGACTTCGGAACCATATATACAGCTAAGTTTTGACTTCCCCCCCTTGCGACGTACCCCCCGGAAAATATTTTTCCTAGATTCTACGGAAAATTCTAAGGCGAAATGTCTTTTCACTCATTAAAATCGGTCCAGTGGATCCGGAGATATGACCTTTAGAAAATCGTCATTTTCCATACAAAATGTGCACTTTCATAGAAACCAAAGTTAATGGAAACATCCTACGTGAGTTAGTTACTTAGTTCATAGACCAGAAGCCATTTGGTCTAAACCCACTTTTTGGAGTTTTCTCGAAACGGCTCGATATCTTTTCTGGAAATTTTTCAGGGACCTTCGGCTGGGCTTTCTACGCCATATGAGATTTTAAAAAAGGGGGGGTACCGGCCTCGTTTGGGCGCCAGGGCTCTTAGAAGGCGCCATATAAAGCCCATATGTATGTGTTTGTGTGTGTAGTGTGTATGATAGCACATTTTGTATGAGGCAATGGTTGTGTGTGGTAGTGCAACGTATATTCATACGGAGAAATCCATTGTGTTTACTTACAATGGTAAATAACATACATCACAGATTGAAAAACTTATAGAAATCATCCGTAGACTTATTCTCAAATACTTAATTCTGAAATTCAAAATTAGAATGTTTTTTCAAAAATTTGATTTGATCACGTTAAGTGAATTTGATGAAAGTTTTCATCGAAACGGAGGGAACTGTTTCGACCTCTGAGTTCAGTGGTGGTCTTAGGCCAGCGTGGTCCGGCCATCATCAGCTGTTTCCACTGACTCTTTCACAGGACAGTTCAAGCCTTTCTCTTGAGAAGGTTGTTAGAAGACTTGTTATACGCACTAGATGTAAATTTATGACATCATAAAAGGCCTAAATTCAAGGAAAATTTTGAAAGATAACTTTCTAATAATCACACTCTTTCAACACTCTTACAATAATTTTCATGCACTTTCAGATTTCATAGGTTTATCGTATGATAACGAATTTTACAACTTAATAATTCAAATGTATATTGATACGAAAAAATTATTACCTCAGCATTTTCCATCGTCAAATTTTTCACAGATTTTGTCACAGATTAATAAAAATACTTGAAAAAGTCTGTCTTTGTATTGATTATTTTTCTGGTTTTTTAAATCAATTGCCTAAGTTTTCGGTTCGAAACAATTGGCTAACATCAGCCTCAAATATATCAGTAGAACCATTCGTAATAGCAAGGATGTACGGATTGCTGAAAGTACATAAAGTTGACTACCCTGTTCGTCCTATTATAAGTTCAGTGAATAGCATGGGTCGTACGTTAGAAACTTGGATGCTTGAGAAGCTTGAAGTAATTGCTAAAAATATAGACAAATATCAAGTGAGAAGCGCAAATCGGATCGGATCGGTTTAATTCCTTCATAAATGGCAAGTAATTCTTTATCATAAGTTGAATATTTTGTTTGAGCTTGTGATAATTTTTGTGAAAAGAATGATAGCGGTTGCCAAATATTTTCTTTCCATTGAAGTACGACACCTCCTATAGCAAAATCAGATGCATCAACATGTAAAGAAATTTTAGAATTAGGATCAGGATGAGCAAGTAATGTTGCATCTGCTAATTCTTTTTTACATTTGTCAAATGCATTTAACATTTCAGGAGTCCAATTGATTTGAGTTTTGTCATTTTGATATTTCCTTTCATGCAGGAAAAGAGTGGAATTTGTGTCTCCGCTGCATGAGGAATGAATCTGCGGAAGAAATTGATCATTCCGAGAAATCGTTTTAATTTGTTAACGGTTTGTGGTAGAGGAAAGTTTAAGATTGTTTGAACTTTCGAATTTAATGGCATAGTTCCTTGTTCATTTATTTGGAAACCAAGGAATTGGATTTTTTTTTTTGACCAAAGAGACATTTATCTATATTTATTATTACTCCGTATTCGTTAAGACGGGTAAATAGTGAATGAAGATGAAGTATATGTTGTTCTTCATTTTCTGATGCTATTAAAATGTCATCTTGATATGAAAAGCAAAAATCTAAACCATGAACAACTTCGTTTATGAAGCGTTGGAATGTTTGAGCTGCGTTACATAGACCAAAAGTCATGTTTGGAAATTCAAAAAGACCAAATGGTGTTATAATTGCGGTTTTTTGAATATCTTCTTCAGGCATTGGAATTTGATAAGCTCGTACTAAATCGACTTTACTGAAGATCGTTTTACCATTCAAAAAATAGTTAAATTCTTGAATGTTTGGTAATGGGTAGCGATCTGGTAAGGTGTTAGCATTTAGTCGACGGTAATCACCACAAGGACGCCATCCACCTGATGGTTTAGAAGTTAGATGTAATGGTGTTGCCCAAGGACTGTCGGATGGACGACAAATACCAAGGCGTAGCATTTCATCAAATTCTTTTTTAGCTATTTTTAATTTGCCTGGGTTTAGTTTTCTTGCTTTAGCAAAGATTGGTTGACAATTGGTTACAATGCGATGTTTTACATTGTGTTTACGTTTTGCTGAGTGGAATGTAGACATGTCGAGAATGTCCGGAAATTCGTTTAATAATTGATGGTAAACAGATATGTTGGAAATTGATTTGATTGTTAGATCTGGATTACAATCAATTTTTATTCCGTTTGTTGATAATGATGTTAAATTATCAATTAGTTTGCTATTTTTGACATCTACCAGTAAATCGAATTTTGTTAGTAGGTCTAATCCAATGATGGGTTGTTGCACGTCTGCAATAACAAATATCCAACGAATGTTACGTCGGAGGCCTAGGTCTAGTGTGATGGATTTGCTTCCGTAAGTTTTAATTGGCGTACCATTAGCAGCACGTAAAGTAAAATTACAAGAAGTGTGACCTTTTTCTTTTGTTGTAGGTGAAATAACACTTAAGTCAGCACCAGTATCGATAAGGTTGTTCCTTCCGGAATTCTTCTCTTTTACATATAAGCGACTTATAAATTTGTCTGTATCAAGTTGCGCTGGGCTTGACTCTCTTATTAGTTTTTTTGATTTCCTGTTCCTTTTGTTGTTATAAGAACAGGGAGGATCACATTTTTTGGCTTTATCTCTGAATCGTTGGTGATACCAACAATAGTTTGAGTTTGGTTTGGAACGACTATAATGTGTCGAACGGGATGAGGAACGATTTCGTTGAGCAGATCTGTTGCGAGATTTAGATTGATTGATTTATTTTTGAAGAGAATCAATTTTATCTTCTAGTTTGCAAATCTGTGTTGTGAAATCGCTGGAGCGAGATAAAGTTTGGATTGAATTTTGGTCGATTGTTTCATAAATTTTATCGGCCATTGTTACTTGTTGATCAAGTGGTTCGGTTGAGCAAGATAGAATTGCTTGTATTTGTTGTGGTAGTCGATTAGTCCATAACTCTAGTAATAAGTCGTCTCCAACTTTACCACAAGACTTATCTTTCATCTTCCGAAGTAAATTGGAAGGTTTTTCATCAATTAGTGAAAGATCATTGAATAAAGTTTTTAATTTTTTACGATCTGAATCAGCAAATTGATTTGTTAATCGACTTTTTAGAGTCTGATATTTGTTGGTGGCAGGTGGATTTTTAACTATGTCACTGACTGCTGTTAAAGTGTCTGTGTCTAGTTTGCCAACAATTTGGTTGTATTTTGAAATATCAGATCTAATTCCAGCTGTTGAAAATTGAGCTTCAATTTGTAGGAACCAAAGATCAGGGTCAGCTTTCCAGAAAGGTGGAATTTTTATCTGGATGGTGTTAATACTGTCCGTATTAATATTAGCTGCTAAATTTTGTTGTCCATCGATTTCGTAATCGTCATCGAGGATTGCAGCGTTAGGGTTGTGTGTTGGTGCTGGTGGTGTTGCACCTTCTGCCATTTTATTTAGCAGAGAAGCAAAAATGTGATGTTTTTAAAATTTGCTTGTTAGAAAATTTGTTCTCACAAATATAAATATTTGGATACTAGAAACAAATTTTGGAATGCTAAAATTTGATTTGTTAGTAAAAACAAATTTAAAATTTCTAGCAAGTTGCTTGTAAAGCGAAAGCTTTATGTTTTTTGCGATCTGAAACAGAGGAACTTTTAACATACAAGCTCGGGGGCAAAATCCCCCGCAGACCCCCCTTCCGTGCCCCCTAGTAAAGTTTGGTGCCCCCTAGTGCCCCCCAGTGCTTAGAATTGATAAAAATCATAATGTATATGAGCTCAATCTTGAGTTCAATGACAAACAGTTGGCACCACCTGGTTATCACTTTTTTTGTTTGTATTCGCCCCAAAATTTACGGTTATATGTCAATCAATTCAAAAGTAAAGCAAATAAGAAAAAGTCTAATTTCACCGACATGCCCGGAATAAAGAAAGCTAGTGGCGCTGAAAAGAAACGGTCGAAACGACTTAAAATAATAAAAGAAATAGCTATTGTTTTTGGATATTTAACCAGCAAAATCCCACTTTTACTTCTATATGCTCAATGAAGAGCATACCCTGAAGTGAATTGTAAATTTGACACACGCGTACCATTCAATTCAAGAATCTATCTCTATCTCTATCTCATTAATCTATCTATATATTATCTTCATTTCTTTCGTATCTAATTCAAACCTCCTAAACTACCTATTTACCTAACTCGGAAAATCCCGGCAATTCTAATTATTATCTTTCGATGGTGCTCGAGAGCATAAATCCCCGATGAAAATCGTCACCCGAGCGATTCCAAGGGTTTTCCTGAATCCACTACGTCCTATCTCAACTGATTAATATAGAATTTTTCAAACCGCCTTCATGAAAGAATCCACAAAAAGAATTCACGAAAAAATTTAAAATTTTTCCATTTCCTAGTGTCTAACAGGTTTTACATGTTTTACATCGTATAAGCGAGTATCCAGGTCTATCCCAGTTTACAAATCCAGAATTTTTCAATCAAACTCCAGAATTTTCCATACAAACTCCCATAAAAGATTTTTATGAAAGGACTTCAAATTTCACATATTTTTAAACAAGATTTACATTATATAAGTGTTATATAAGTGTGGATACTAGACACTTTATGGACCTAAATATTCCATTGTTCTATGGATTTGTAAGTAATTTCAGTCACTTGAAAGAGACTCTGTTTCGTCAGAATACTGCAGCCTCATCAGTCTACAGCAAGCTAAAGGAAGCAGACTGTATTCCGTGCTGAAGAGACAGAAATACTAAGCAGTTTGAATGAATATTTAGCTCAGTATATGAAGTTTTGGATCGGAATCCGAAATTTCCTTAATAGAAGCTTCGTTCGAATCAATGAATAAATCAAAATAAGTTCTATTGTACAAAGAAAGATCAAAGAAAGATCGATCTCATCCATAATTTATTCAATAGATAAGCTTTTTTCACAGACAAATTATGTTATCAGGTCATGATTTACTTCAAAGGTAAATTTTCTCGCATGAAAACAACTCTTTATTTCCCTCGACTGTCAGTAAAACTAAGGAAAATCCCGATTTCATAATTTGTTCCTGAAGAGCAGTGGAACACTAAAATGGTTACTAGGAGTAGCCGTGCCTCAAAATATGGGAACCGAACGAGTAATTTCCCATTACAATAAAACAAAATCGATTCATCGGCAAAGTGCGAGTGATCAAACAATGAGAAATAGATTGAACATTTCGGTTAACGGTGTCGGAACTGCAAATTTTGACCCACGACCTGCGGTGATGAAATTCATTCAATCTAAAGATCGTCGGAATAAGCCATCGGACTTCAGTTTGTTCCAGACCCGAAAATATATGGAAAAATTTTTTCGTTCAGAATCAAACGTATTTCATTTAGATTTTAAATGTTAGTTATAGTTATAGTTATAGATGTATCCATTTCATTGCTTATTAAAGCAAAAAGCGAACAATACACACGTTTTTCAATGTTAATTTCGAGGAATTTTCAAATCCGAAAAAGGGCCTCCTGAAGCATCACACAGGGCCCTTCGAGCTCGAAAAAGAGGGGCCCTTTACAACTTTGCCCCCGCACTCGGAAATCCTTAAAAGTTCTACTGATCTGAAATACGTTCAGAGTCGTGGGTCACCAATTATATGGGAACTAGTCAAAACAAATTCATGTTACTTGTTTGATGCCATATATTTGAATGCTGAACATTGAACAAAATGCCTTGCTTATATAGTAAAGTCTAAGGTGACTCGATACAAAATAAATCGTTTGTCTAAGGTGACTCGATACAAAATAAATCGTTTTAATTCCAATGATGATTTGATTAATGTGTGTACCACAATATGAGTAATTTTGGAAGAAGGAACAAGAACCTGCGTCACGTTTCCCTTTTAAAAAAGGGTTTTTATTGTCATCTTTAATACTCGAATGAGTCGAAATAAGTCCTATGGATTTGGTCATTCGTTAGACTATTTATAATTATCCAACATTTTACAATTAATGACGAATAAAAAGCAGCGTCCGATGGATTGCTATGAATATATATTTACTGTCATAGACTAGAAAGTCGAACATTAACGTTCAAGTGTATATTACACACTACACGCGAGCAAATGCGATCAAGTATGTATGTAACATACACGAGAACGTTATGTGATATTTTATTGCAATAGTGTTGATATGTTGCATCGCATCACACGTTCATTATACTGAGACGAACGTTGTAGGAGACGTTGCATCCATTGTTTCACCCGATTTATCCGTCTAGCCACCGGACAGGACCGGATAAGTGCGGACGGTAATTACTCATTTATCCTTACGAATACAATCAAAGAAAAGACAGTAAAAATATAGACACGAATACAAAAAAGTAATTTATTGAAAATTTCTACCTATTGCTGATTGATTACTGTCTGCACAAATAGAGTACGGTTAAAGATGCTGTTTTCCTCAATAAAATAAGCTTCTGTAGTGGCTATTAGCTCTGCTAGGTAAATTCTTCCGTGTTTTCCTAGTGGGGCTGGTCCGAATTAATTTCGGTGCATTGTAGGTCTGTGTAAATTTTTACCATGGATCATGACGTAAGAGTGAAAGATATAATAATAGCTTATCCACTTTAGACGTATGCGTTGCTCTTTTTTCGGATCATATCTGCTGTTATCAGTCTCATCCATCTTAAGTTCTAAACGAACAATTCTCCATTACGATATGACATGTGGCTAAAATTGATGTAAAAAATGTATTGTTGATGTTGATAGCTCATACCCGCTGACAAAGATGATTATTTTCCCCACGTATAAATAAAATTCTCATTTTTCATGCACATGTCATTCGGATTGTAACAATTTTAAAATGAATTTATAATATTTATAAAAAGAAAAAAATGTACAAATTCATGGTCTAAATACAATTTTCCCAACCGTGCGATCCCGCCGTGTCTATCTCTTTTGTAAAATAATAATGAGCTGAGCTGCTGTATACCACTGCGATATTTGTTGCCATTGCAGATATTCTTCATTTAATATGATATTATCTCATCCCTTACACTAGATTTACCCTATTCAATCGGGATAGATGTCTGGTTTGATTGATTACATTTGTTTGTACGCAATGAACTGAAAGGTTTTTGCATTAAGTAGTAAATTATCATTATCAATGCATTATAATGGATTAATATGTTTCCAGTGTTCTGATACCGAAATGAACTAATTACTTCGATTTGCATCAAACATCATACAAATGGGTGGTTTGTGTCCGGCATTACTATTTCAAAGTAATGACGATTTATATACCTGAATATAAACTAGAGCTTTAAGTGCGGTTTCATGTTAAAGCTCATTTTGCATAAGGAATCGTCTTTAACTGTCTTCGCCTTTTCAAATAGCACACAAAATTATGTTGATATTGGAAATTTCCTTACAGCAATATAATGTGCATCCAGTGACGTCGATTTCAAATGGGCGTTTCGAAAGGGTAATTGTTCTTTTTCCAAAGAGAGCCCAATTGAGTTTTTCTATCAAATTTGGGGAATTTTGCTGCATCTTTAGCGGATAATGCCAATGATTTGTAGAAAGGGACTGACTGCCTGAATGACGCATGTGAGGAGTACGGGATGAAGATAAGTGTAGGCAAAACAAAGGTTATAAATGTTGCTCGGAAAGAGGTATCTTGTAGTGTAAATGGGGAGCAGTTGGAACAGGTTTCGGAGTTGAAATGTTGCATTTTCTCAGGGGATGGAAAGTTAGTTAGGGAGTTTGAAGAAATGAGGAGAATGGGAAACGCAATGGCCAGTCAGTTAAGGTCGGATATGTTCAATAAAAAAGAATAAGTAGCGGCACAAAGTTAAATATTCACAGCTGAATCTTCAGGCCAACGGTTTTATATGGTACTGAAAGTTGGGTGGACTGCGGTTACCTTGTGCATGACGTGGAGGTTTCTGATATGAGGGTTCTTAGCAGAATAGCAAAGTTGAATCATGTCAGGAACGACGACATCAGGGAAAATTTAGGGGTTACGTCAGTGGCAGTTGAAGCTGAAATTTCGAGGCTCAGAAATTTCAAATCTTCCCGGTGAAATTTTCAAGAACGGTGGCAATGTGCTATGTATTTAAATGCACGAGCTCATCGAGCGTATATGGAATGTCGAGGAGTTACCGAAAGAGTGGAAGATCAACATACCTTGTCCTATATACAAAAAAGAAGACAAATAGAATTGTAACAACTTTCGAGGAATGAATGTACTGAATATTGCTTACAAGAAATTTGCAAATATTCTTTTCCAGGGCTTTCATCCATATATGGAAAACTCTGCAGGTGAATACCAAGGTTGTTTTCGTGCAGATCTTTAATCTTGGACATAGACTCCAGCGGCACCATTTACACCAAGTCCAGTTAGTTGCTAGGTTTCGCAGATGACATACTCGGACGAAATATGGAAGTTGTTAAAGATCTTGGAGAGGAAAAGGACCGACCTTGGGTTGAAACTTAATGACGCAAAAACGGAATATATGGTCATCCCGCCTTCAAATCGACATCAGGAGCAAAGCGTAACGATAGACACACACACACACATTCAAAATGGTCAACAAATTCGTATACCTTGGATCGGAGCTGAACACTAATAACGACATCGCGGACCAAATTAAGAGACGAGTAATTCTAGGCCTTCTGAAAATCTTAAAGTCCAAGTCAGTAAGCCGAAATTCAAAATGCGCAATATACAAATCTTCGATCAGACTGGTTAGGTATGTTTCGAAGTCGTGGTGCTTGACACAAAAAGACGAACAATCGCTGCACACGTTCGAAAGAAAAGTACTACTTTGACCAAAGACACAGCAGATGGCGCAGACGATTCAATCATGAGCTTAGTCAGCTTTATGGAGAGCCGGACATAGTCAGAAATACCAAAATAAACCGACTACGTTGGCTCGGTCATGTACAGCGAACGGAAGATCGTCGTATTCCGAAAAAAAATCCTTAAGACCAGACCAGGAGAGAAGTGCAGGGCGTCCAAAATCCAGATTTGAAAACTTTGGGAGTATCCAGCTGGGAGATGGTAGATGCGGATAGGTCTGGTTGGAGATTTTGTTAGAGAATTCCAAGACCCTTAAAGGGTTAAGTGAGTACGACAGTCAGTGGAAGGGGCGGCAAGAATCAGTCGCCTGCAATGGTACAGGCACGTTCAGAGGACGGGTAGTAACAGGCTGCCAAAGAGGGAATTGAATGTTCAGGCCCCGGGTGTATGCTCTAGGAACAAGGAGAAGGTTTGGAGACTCAATTAAATCAGATTTAGAAGGTAGACGACCTTCGCTGGGCGCAGGATAGGAGGGTATGGAGAAGGGTGGTCCGTTTTCATCGGGCGTAAAGATTTCACAACCGAAAGGTATAAACGGGCTATAAAGTTTGATGATGATGATGATGAAAAGTACATGTTTTCGCTTTTCGGAGGTCTTTCGAAGGACTAGCCACACAAGCACCGATGAATTTTTTAAAAAATATTTTTGACTTCTTGGAAGCAATACACTCGCACACTCGCGATCTAGCCACATATAAAAAACGTCCGATTTCGGGAAAAGAATCCCTCAGTTTAAGTTGTGTGTGAATCTTGAACAAAACAGTATAACGTATATTGTCTATTGAAAAACTCACTGGGGTGACATGTCCTATCAAAAAAGTGACATTGCTGCGTCAATATAAATTTGTATGAAGCGAATCATGTGATATGTCATTTGTCCTATGATGTTTATTATATCACAACAAAAACCTCTTTAAAGGTAGAGTGTGACGCAGTCCGTAAGTCTGCTTCCAGATTAATGATATCGCTTGAGGTGACACTATCGCTTATAATACGCAGAAATTTGTTTGAATGGAACTTGTGTTCAAAGTTTTGATTTCCTGAAAAAATTAGAGCGCTTTTTTTAAAACAAAATTACGTTTTGTTAAAAAAAATTGCGTCACAAATGCCGGACCCAACGACGAAATAATTTTTCTGTACTTTCAGTTTTTGCGCTGCAAAAATTTGACTTTTTATTTCTTATTGAGTGGATTGTTTAAAGTAAATTTAAATTTTTGCGTGTAAAAACTGAAAGTGAAAAAAAGTTTTTCTTCAAAAAAATTTTTCTTCAAAAAAAATTTTTCTCCAAAAAAAATTTTCTCCGAACAAATTTTTCTCCAAAAAAAATTTTCTCCGAAAGCTGGGAACACACACTTCCCACATCATCCCACACACTTCGGTCACTTAAAAAAAAATTTTCTCATAGTCGCTCTACGGTAGCGTCGCTCATTTCGGACCACTTTGACCGACTCCTGTCAACGAACCCCCCAACCCATTTCCACCGGTTCCGTTGGCTTCGTGAGATGGATACCCCATGTGACCACTACCGGCCGAGATATAGCCGAAGAAAAGCTCCGGTCGCCGGCCGTCGGTGGATTTTCATATATGGGGGTTGTATGGAAACTTTGAAGGCCAGTAACTCACTTCCAAGATTTTTTTGGGGGTAGCCACCGGCTGAATTTTCCATTTGGGACCGGACCAAAACTGAACTTCTCTAAAAATTTTAAGGAAATCGCCCGGGCGGTTCTCGAGAAAAAAAAGTAGATAGATACATTGATAGATGCATCGTGGACACACAACACAGGAATAAAATTTTGATTATTTTCAAACATATTTTTACCATTTTTATGTAGAAATTGGTCATCTTTGATTGGCGATATCTCGTCTCGTTTTCAACCGATTTTGATGATCTAAAGTGCGTTAGAATCAGGATAGGAAGTAGTTTTTTTAAGTTATTTGGAGGCGGAGGGGGCAGGGGGGAGAAACTCCAAAGTTAAGTTCGCCTATACGTCGTGTCTTGTCCCAAAGGTTTTTGTATGGAGTTTTTTGGGTTTGTGGACTGCGTCACGCTCTCCGCTACCGCTCCGAGCATGATGATACAACTTACGCTTTATTAAATTAATCGGACATTTCATTATATCATTGATTTGCATGCAAAATAAAATAAAAAATTAATAAAATTTGTGTTAATTACAGCCGGTTCATTCCTTTTTTACGTAGTTTGAAGAAATAGATGACAGCTTCACTTTCAAGCGTACCCAGAAAATTAAGTTATTCCCATATCATAGATTTTTTGCGCTAAATTTGAATGCGCGATGGAAATTTCAAATTTTTCGCCCGGAGCTGAGGGAAACGTGAACATTGCATAAAAAATTTGATTTTACCAGAAACCACGGTAATAGGATGAAAGTTGGTGTTTTATTTAATTGCTTCAATAGTTAATTACGTAACTAGAAAAAATATAATGTTTTTGACGAGTGTGTGGTTTGCAACCCGCGGCGAAGCCGAGGGCTGCAATCACACTAGTCAAAAATATATATTTTTCCGAGTTTCGTACAATAATTTTCATTCCGAGGGTTCAGAAAACTGCTTTTCTGTTTTAAAATTGGATGGTATGAAAAAGTTATTGTGCCTCTCAAAACAAGTGATTTTGCAATACTACAACCGGTGGTGTCAATCAAAGATATTTTAAATGATGTTTCCTTAAAAAAATAAATAAACAGCACCGACTCAATAATGTTATGAATTGAAAGCTATATTTAGTCAAAAACAATTCTAAAAGGTAATTTGATACAGAATTCTTAACGAAATTTTAATATTTTTCGATCGATATAACTGACCTTTTACCTCAAAAAAATTTTCCTACAAAAAATTGCAGGTTCTTTACTTGTGAGGTTGAAATTTAAAGCACTGTTTTAAGTAAGAAAGAAAGCTTCCGAAAATAGGTACAAATTTACGTAAAATGCTAGTTTTGTAATTTTTTCTTGTTTTTCCTCTTCTCAAAAATTTTTGCGTATTATAATTTTCACATATCTTTAAATGGTACTATTCACACAACGAATAGCAATTCTGAGGAAAATTTCGAAATTTGTCAGTAAAAGCTCATGCCAGGAAAGTTTTGCAATGATCCTGATCCCAGTGAATTTGAAGAAAAAAGTCACATTTGCGCAGATGTGATTGGCACATTCGCCTATAGAAAGCAGGTGTATTCAGTGGTATAGGTCACATCTCGGCACATTTATAGCTAAAGTTTTGAGATGTGCACTCACCCGTTCAAAAAGTTTTGTAGAAAAGCGAAATGTGCCGTTTAAAAATTCTGTGTTTCACATTTTTTCACATCTGTGGAAATTATGTGAACGGCACATTTGACTCACAAACCATTCAATTCGGTGGTGTTAGTGTACATCTCAGCACATTCCATCATAAAAAGAGATAATTGATGTCCAGCCATCGACAAAAGTTGATAGATAGACCAAGATGAGCAAATGTGAAATTATGTCACTTGGTGATGAAGCTGCAACGAATGACACCGAAAATGCAAATCTGTTCGCCAAATATTTTGCTTCCGTATACAAGCTATACTCCGATGATGGCAAAGAGATGGTTGAACTGGTCTCGTTCATTTACAGTAGAGACGATATTGGGTTCACAAACATCACAATCACCCACGATATCGTGAAGAAAATCCTTTTGAGTATGGACTTAAGCAAAGGTATTAGCCCAGATAAGATGGTTCCCCTGTTCCTCCGTGAATGTGCAGATGAATTGTCCCATCCACTAGCGATGATTTACTCGAAGTCATTCATGGAATGTGACTACCCTGATCGCTGGAAAATGGGTCACTCAACTCCAGTATTTAAATCAAGCAGTCAAGAAGAGTGATGTCACTAATTGCCGTGGTGTATGCCTCGCTCCTGTGCCAAAGTGTTTGAGATTGTGATTGTGGAACGTTTGAAGTACAACGTTTTCCCGCATTCTACACCGACTCAGCATGGATTCTTCCCAGGTCAAAGAGTTGAATCTAACCTGGTGGAGATATCGATATTGGTTCACCAATCCTTTGACAACAACAAACAAACCGATATCTTCCTTGCTGACATACACAAGGCATTCGACGTTATTCGTTCAGTCCGATTAGTGAAGAAGATGTCAATCGTCAAATACCAGCTATGCAATTCGATTCTTCTGGGGTTCTGCTCCTTCCTGTCAGGCAGAAAGCAAAAAGTGAACATAGATTCTTGTAATTCCGATGCGATCGACGTACTCTCTGGGATTGGTCAAAGATCTGTTCTGGCAGCTCTATTGTTCGCGATCTTTTTTGATGATTCTGATTGTTCACCTGGTCCTACTAGAGACATCAACTTTGCTGACGACAAGAAAATAGTTTATAACAGCATATCAACGATCGACGATACTCACTCAATGCAAAAAGCCATAAACAGCTTTATAAAATGGTGCTCCGACAACGATCTTGAGCTCAATGTCAGCAAATGTAAAGTTATCACCATCCACTTGGAAACGCCAATGCTACGCTAGGTTCAACGTCGATACAGCCAAGATGCTAAATTCAGCCATAGTCCGTTCGCATCTAGAATTTGCCAGTACGATTTGGTCACCACACCACTCGGTCCACATCCAATCCATTGAAAGTGTCCAAAGACAGTTCGTTTTATATGCAAACCGTGATCGTCGAGTCGAAGGCGACGCTAATCCATATCGCATTCGTCCATATGCTGAAAGATGTGAACATCAGCTCGTTTCACTTTTGAGACGTCGGACCGATGCATGCGATATTTTTCATTCATGATGTTCTCACAGGGAAACTAAACTGCCGGTTTATCCGTGATAAAATCATATTGAACGATGGCACGCGAATGCTGCGTAGATCTTCACTGAGTAGAATCACTTGTAGTGCGCACGAGTATTCACAATTCTCACCACTAAACTTCGCTTGTCGACTATTCAATATTGCTACCAACCACATCGATCCGACCCTTCCGTCACGTGAATCCGGAAGAGAAGTCCACAAGCTTGATGACTCGGTGTTCGGTACCTTCGGCCTTGTTGGATGATGTGTTTGTTTTGGTACTTTCTTTTCACAGATATCAATTTACTTTTCGCCGGAGTTTCTGTAATTGGCTGGCCGTTACTACATTCTAGCTCCATTTCGATGATAACATGACGACGACTGATTTATTTGATTATTTGATACGATTTACGACGACATACGATTTTTGACGATACGCTTTAGTTGAATTTGCTTTTTCACTTTTGACGGATTTTTTTCATTAGATTTTTGACTTAGATTTACTCGATCTTAACTATTAGTTGTTTGTTGTCTACTGAATTTTATTTTTTCTTATCTATGTCGCTTTTTGACGTTTTTTGATTTTTTACTTTTTGATTTACACATTTGTGCCGATACGCTTAATTTATTGTATTGTAACGTTTTTATAGTTTTTCAACGAGATCTATGAAAGCAGTCATAAACACTCTTTTTCCATGTCATTTAAAGATAGAAGACAATAAAATGCAATTCATCATGTGAAATTAGAAAAAATGTGAAAATCACATGTGAATTTGCACCGATTTTCGGAAGCTTTCTTTTTTACTGAAAGCTATGCTTTAAATTTCAATCTCACAAGTAAAGTTGGGACATTTTTTTAGGTAAAAAATTAGTTACATTAATCGAGAAATATTAAAATTTCATTAAAAGTTGTGAACCTTTCAGAATTGTTTTTGACTAAAAAAACTATAATTTCATAGCATTAATTGTCTGTAGTATTGCAAAATCTCTCATTTTTAAATTTCCCGACTGAGATTTACAACAACTTTTGAATCAATTAAATAAAATACTAACTTTCGTCCTATTATCATAGGTACTGGTAAAATCAAATTTTTCTATGTGAATTTCACGTTTCCCGCAGCTCCCCGAAATTTTGCCTATTTGGATAGAACTAACTTTATTTGCTGGGAACAGTAAAAATTGTTTAATTTGAAAGTGTCATCTATTTCTTAAAAATAGGTTAAAAAGGAATGAACCAGCTGAAGCTAAAGAAAACACAAATCTTTGCAGAGTATAAGTTGCTTAACTTTACATCTAGAAGTAATGGAAAAAATTTGGTGTAAAGTTCAACTTTGTCGCATTAGGACAAATCACCGTTAGTTACCTTACATTAAGGCACACTAACTTTAAACTATCACATGATATACAAATAAGTGCTACTTAAACAATGTGAATGAAACTTACCTTTTTCAAAAACGTAATGAATAATTTGTATTGTTATTGTGATGGAAACTGTCAAGGGTTAATTTTCGAAGAAGTGCGAACTGATGTATATTAATGAATTAATTAGAATTTCTATTTTAAAACTGACTGACAGTTTCTGACATTATAAACGCGTCCATTTATTCAACTTTTAATTTTGTTTATGGCACCATTGCCTTGTACCGTCAAATAAATATCAGGGGACAAACTATTGACCGACGACATTAAATGAAGTTATTAATATTTGTCGAAGATTACAATCAATTCGATATGGAATTGTAAGCACGTAATAACAATTAGAATTTTGCTCATGTTAAGAAAAAAAAACCTACTCAAGCAACAAATTCTAACTAACAACTTCCGGCATACGAACTTATAGGTAGGTGTGCAACAAAATATAAAACGTTTTATTTCACCCTTTTTTTCAAATTTCCTGTCAAATGTTATGCAAGGTATGTGTGGCAGTTGTGTAGATACGAAAATTCATTTGATGGTGTGTTATGTACGTATATTCCTTTGCGCACTTTAGAACACGTGCTACAGTAGTTCCTTGCATGCAAAATATGTGCACACATGTGTGTATGAATGATCAAGAGTTTTTATTATGGAAAATGAATTGAAATGAAATGGAAAAAATAGTTGGCAAATCCGACTACATTGTATCGAATACACTTGAGTGGAGACTTTGAAAGAAAATTTCTAAGCACCGAGTACGTATTATGTATGCTGTGAACGTATCTACAGTACAAAATACGTACATTGAGTAGTCAACGCATTCCTGTATTTACGCCCCGCCGACACGTTGACAGATTTTTCTTTGAAATGCGAGTTGCTGTAGTTATTATACGACCCTACAAATGCATTGACTAAACTGTTATGCAATCGATAGGCCGTTTTAGAAATCCCGTTTATCAGTAAGTTACATGCGTGGGTTCAATTCATGGAGTTCTGTACAGCGAGGCAAATTGGATTTGATAACTATGCATGCGTACGCCACATTCAATTCAACTTACAAAAGACCCTTTGCTGTACACTTTGATTACGACGCAATGTTATGTAACACACACTGTCAACGCGCTTAGCTGATATATCAAAGAGGAATTTTCAAATAAGGATGTTGATATTAATCTCAATTAAGATTCTTTTTTATGTTGTGCGGTATAAGTGGATTTAAATTCGCCTTCGAATATCAAGAGTCGCGTCGTCATCATTAAAGATTTTTTTATTCATTCCAAATTGATATTTGATTTGAGAACAGCTGCTGCTCTTCACACATTCCAAATTTACAAAACGAAAAATAAAAATGTCACAGCCAACCAGTCCCGGACCTAATTGGTATGTCAGTAAATTCTTAATTTCCATTGACGTGTTGGGTGGCGTTTTGATTTATGATCATAAGGGTTATTATATTTCTTGTAAAATATGCAGCAGAGAGAGAGAGAGAGAGAAAAAAAGTATTTTATTAACAAATTGTCGCTGCAGGTGGTTCCAACATAAGTTTATTGAAATTTTTCAGAAATTTTATGGCCTTTTTATTAGATGAAACTTTGTGATTTGTATTTTGTGGTGTTTTATTAATTTATTGTTATGGGAATAATGGCCCTAGTTCAAATTACCGAAATGTTCGATTTTTCGTTGGAAAAACATAATAAACAACAATTTATTGCTTGTTATTTTCGATCACTGAGCGGATGGATGTGTCTATTAATTTATTTTAATTGCAGTGGATTGCGCCATAAGGGATTTCTAATTTTTGTGGATGTCAGGCAAACGTTTTTTTAGACCTGTGCCTAAACGGGAGTTATGACTTTGCCATGTCACTCGCGTCCGGTAGTATGCATCTTTAACATGGGGGCAGAATATGGAAATCTCTCTCTTTGGCGGTAACTTTAGATCGACTTATCATGCCCGGAGCGGTTGCGGAGGGTGTGACGCAGTCCCCACACAAAAAAAACGTCCACAAACCCAAAAAACTCCATACAAAAACCTTTGGGACGGTGGCAGGACATTTCTCCGCCGCAAATAACGCCCGGGGTGTTATTAACGCCCGCACTCCGGGCGTTAATAACGCCCGGGTGTTATTAACGCCCGCACTCCGGGTGCTAATAACGCCCGGGGTGTTATTAACGCCCGGGGTGTTATTAACGCCCGGGGTGTTATTAACGCCCGCACTCCGGGCGTTAATAACGCCCGGGTGTTATTAACGCCCGCACTCCGGGTGCTAATAACGCCCGGGATGTTATTAACGCCCGGGGTGTTATTAACGCCCGGGGTGTTATTAACGCCCGGGGTGTTATTAACGCCCGCACTCTGGGCGCTAATAACGCCCGGGGTGTTATTAACGCCCGCACGCCGGGCGTTAATAACGCCCAGCTGAATAATTGGATAGACGCTACAAAATGACACTTTAATAAATAACTTTACTTATAGAGCATGTAACTAGAAGAAGTTGACTAAGGGGAGGAAAATTTGCCTTATACAGAACGTCAATAGAAGGAGTTGAATAAAGAAAAATTTTAAAATGCGTTGAAGGTTTATTTTCCCACTTTTTGCGTAAAAAGTTTTTTAAATATGTTGATAGTTACAGCCTTATCCTTTTAGAGGTGTACAACGTGAAATATATAGATGACATTTGTACAATGATTTCTAACAGCTTTAAAGAAAAACATGATGCAGTTTCAAAGGCCGAAAATTTCAATTAGAAAATGGTGACTGTTGGTGTCTTTCCTAAAAGTGGAAAATAAACCTTGGCCGCAATTTACTTATACAGAATGTCACTAGAAAGAGTTGACTAAGGGGAAAGTACAGAACGTCACTGGAAGGGATTGATAAAGAGAATCATACAGAAAGAATGCCACTAGATGGATGAATTTTTTTCTCTGCTCTTTTATTTTTAAAAAAGTTGTCAATAAGAAATCAAAAAATTACACGAAAGCTTTATGAAAGTCATTGAACACTACGATTTTGAAATTTAAAAATTTGAGTAAAAGGGATGAATAAAAAAAATACAAAACGAGATGTGTACATAGAAATGTCCTGAGCTTCTGAATTTAATAACTTCCAATTTATTCTTGAAGCTCAATAGTGACCGTGTACGGAATTATATAGCTGGGCGTTATTAGCGCCCGGAGTGCGGGCGTTATTAACGCCCGGAGTGCGGGCGTTAATAACACCCCGGGCGTTATTAGCGCCCGGAGTGCGGGCGTTATTAACACCCCGGGCGTTATTAGCGCCCGAAGTGCGGGCGTTATTAACGCCCGGGCGAGCGTTATTTGCGGCGGAGAAATGTCACGTCACCTTTGGGACAAGGAGCCATATATACGCGAACTTTTGAGTTTTTTCCCCTCGCCTTCCTGCCCCTTTCAAATTATTTAAAAAAAACGACGTCGCAGCAGCTTTAAAACGAGCTTTAAAACATTTGACGGAATGACACTACTTAGAGAGATGGTTTCTTCTAGAAAGTTATAGAGTTTCATCAGGAGAGTTTTTTGGGATCTTAAGAAAATGGCTGCCAACTGTCAAAGTGACACCATCTTGGACTTTTCTTCCGGAAAGTTATATGAATCACTGAGAAGAATTGGTGACACGAAGTGCTCCGAAGGTAGCCGAAGGTGACATGAATTATTCCGAAGGTAGCCGAAGGTGACACGAAGTGTTCCGAAGGTAGCCGAAGGTGACACGAGGTGTTCCCAAGGCAGGCGAAGGTAACACTAAGTGTTCCGAAGGTAGTCGAGGTCGACACGAAGTGTTCCGAAGGTAGTCAAAGTCGACACGAAGTGTTTCGACGGTAGCCGAAGGTGATACGAAGTGTTCCGATGGTAGCCGAAGGTGTGGGAGAACAATTTTTTTCGGAAAGAAAATTTTTTTTGGAGAAAAATTTTTTTGAAGAAAATTTTTTTTGGAGAAATATTTTTTTGGAGAAAAACTTTTTTCGAAGAACATTTTTTTTTAAGGAAAAGTTTTTATGGAGAATTTTTTTTCGGAGAACATTTTTTAAGGCAAATTTTTTTTGGAGAAAAATTTTTTTCGAAGAAAATTTTCTTTTCTGAGAAATTTTTTTTCAAAAAATAGAATTTTTTTCGACAACAGAAAACTTCCAAAACGACAGATATCACAACAAAAATTAAAGAGGAGACGAAATAATTTTTCTGTACTTTCAGTTTTTGCGCTGCAAAAATTTGACTTTTGTTTCTTATTGCGTAGATTGTTTAAGGTAAATTTAAATTTTTGCGTGTAAAAACTGAAAGTGTTGAAAAATTATTCCGCTGGTGGGTCCTTCATTTGTGACGCAATTTTTTTAACACAAAGTAATTTTGTTTTAAAACAAGTGCTGTAATTTTTTCAGGAAATTAAAGCTTTGAACACAAGGTTCCATTCAAACAAACTTCTGCGTATTGTCAGCGATAGCGTCACCTCAAGCGATATCATTAATTTTGGAAGCAGACTTACGGACTACGTCACACTCTACCTTTAAAGAGGTTTTTGTTGTTCCTGAATGTCCAACAATGTAAAATAGCTAAGATTTTTAAACATCAAAGCGTTTCTTTCCTGAACCTACGGGCATTGCGTAGCATTTGGGTTTTTATATGCACAATTTTGTTGAAACTTCATTTATAGATCCAAATTTATAAACCTTTATGAAGTGAAATAAAAAAAAAATAAAGCAGAATTTATTACCCTGAAAGTATTATTGGTTGCATTTCGTTCAGTCAATCAATGTCAGGTACGCAAATGTTACATTTGTGTATCGGCCATTTCAGAACAGCAAAATAGCAAACAGTTTTGTTAACAATTCCGACCGATAGCATCAAACTATACATGAAAGTAAATTTTATTTTTCTATAAATTTCTTTCAAAATGGCATAGTTAATTGCAACTGAGCAATGTTTGTATGTATCAACATTTATACGTGTAAGGTTTCTTGAATCACATAAATATTTCGTTCGTTCGTTCCCTAGTGCATAAATTGGTTTGTTCCCCCAACGACCCAATCACTTAACACCATTCAAAGAAATTCTCTAAACTAGCGAACTATTCATCAAAATACCCTTCATCTCCTGGCAAGGGCCGAGTAACGCGAGTTGAACCCGTACGACTAAAGAGATTTTCACCGTTTTGGTTGTCATATTTTGATAATCATATCTTTTATCTAAAACATTGACGGGAAATTTCACCGACCCTCTCAAAACCACACTTTTGATCATATCTGGGTCATCTTCAAACCTGATCATATTTTTTTGATTATCTAATTTGAAATAGGAATTGGAATTAATTGTAATAGACAGATGTACAACATTTTTTTCACGGATTGGGGATCTGTGGACCCGTACGAAATACAAAGGTCCTATACGTTTACTACAAACAATTTTATTGTAACATGGGGTAGATCGAGGTGAGAGTTGGGGGGATGTCTCTATTATCGTCTAGAGATGACGAATCAGCAATAAAAAAAATGTCCGTCTGTCCGACCGTCTCCACTTTTTTTCCGAACGGCTCAATCGATCACCCTGATTTTTTTTCCACTGAAAGGTACATCTATCCCATGATTCAAGTTCGAAGATGAGCAAAATCGGTCAAGTGGTTCCGGAGAGAGAACACATGTGTCAGGGTTTCAGGGAAAAATGGACCAGTCCTTAAATATTACCACTTCTAGAATTGCGCGGGATGACCCCTATATCTAGAACTATGAAAGTTAGAAAATTGCTTCTAAAAGCAAGAGAATAAAATTTTAGAGAACACTTATTTCAGGGCTTTAGGGAAAAATGGCCGCATCCTGGATTATGACAACTTCTAGAATTTTGAGGGATGACTCATATATCTATAATTATGGAAATGAGAAAGTTGCTTCCAAAGGTAAAGTTGTAGAGAATAATATTTTAGAGGACACGTGTTTCGGGGTTTTAGGGAAAATTTACCTAATCCCGGGATTTAGTCACTCCTAGAATTGGGAGGGATAATTCATATCTCTAGATCTATGGCAGTTAAAAAAGTGATTCCAAAGGCAAAGTTGTAGAGAATACAGGAAACAGAACGCGTGTTTCAGGGTTTTAGGGAAAAATTATCAAATCCCGGGATTGTGAGATATGACACATATCTATAAAATTACGGCAGTTTGAATTTTGCTTCATAAGGCAAAGTTGGTGAGCATTACATCTTAGAGAAAATAGTTTTCAGGATTTCTTGAAGAAACTACGTTGTTGGTCCTCTTAGTGATTTGGCGCAGGGGAGAACATTTAGGCCATCAAAATCAATGGTCTCAGACGTACTGCGGTAAGGCCTTTCACATTACCTTGGGTAATTTCTATGGACCTTTGAAATTCTTATAGATATAACAGAGCACAAAACACTGAAATGTTTGTTCATTTCTATATTTAGAGACGTTCGAGTCTTTTTGTAACATTTATTTTGTTTGCCACATCTATTCTGATACGTACGGGCCTTTGGTTATGTTTGATATTATTGTTATGTTTGATATTATTGTTAATTCCGGTAAATCCCATTTCAAAATCTTTATTTTGATTGATTCTGTTGGGATCAAAAAAAGGTCTATTCCAATCGTCAAATTGACGTTTAAAACGTCAAAGTTACAGAGCAAGCGAGTTAAGCAGAAGGTCCAAAACGTTTGTTGCGTTAATTGTAAACGATCCAGGATGCCGTTGTGGTAACGAACAACAGACAATGATGCATCTGCTGATGGACTGCCCACTTCAAAAATACAACGGGGACCAACGAAGCCTTGCGATGGCTTACGCAACTGAATCTGTGATATTATAGTGCAGCTCAATTAAATATCTTCAAGTTCTTTATAATGTTTGGTTATCATTAGAAACTTGTAAATTTGTGTTTAATTTTTAATGTTGCAGTGTTTTTGTCAATTTGACGACACCTGAAATTATAAAACTAAGAGTTGGGACCGAGACAGATAAATTTCTCATCATATTTACAAATGAAATGTGAAAAATTGAAAAAGCGCTATATGTATTTGATTCATTGTTCTTTGGTAGATCTAGTACATAAGCCACTTTGTTCGAATTCGCCTACTTTTTTAACAAATCTTTCTCTAGCAAAAGGGTGTGTAAATTCTGACAAATGTTCTAGCCGATAGAAAGCTTATAATTTCTTGAACGGGCGGTTTCGGCTTAGTATGGAAGCTTATTCTTCTTCGGGAAGCTTATTGCCCTCTTCTATATTCAGGAACCGCCCGTTAAAAAGTTTGAATGTCTTTACCGGTTGGTGCATTTTTTCCATGAAAGTAAAAATTACAAAAAAATTGCTCTAGCCGGTCGTTATTTTTAAAAAAATTTTAAAGGCCGGTTCCAGAATATCAACGAAGGTGAAAAGTTTCAATACAAAGTCGAGACCGCCCATTGAAAAAGTTTTAAGCTCACTACTGGCTAGAGCTTTTTACTAAAGGCTCAACTTTTCGAGAAAAACGCTCCAACCGGCTGCGATTTTTTAACTTTATGAATGGGGGGTTTCAAAATATCAACGAGTATGAAAAGATTCCATATAATGCCGAAACCGACAGTAGAAAAAGTTATAACCGGCTAGAACAGGACTTTAAAAGACTTTCAAACGGATTCCCTCTACGCTAAATTAGTAAAATAATAATTGTAATATATTTTGTTAAAGAAAAATGTAAGACGATAGAAAGTCCTCGACGTTACTTAATTTTTTGACGTTTAAAACGTCATTTTGACAGTTGGAATAGACCGATTTTTGATTCCAATTGATTACATTACATATTCCCAATTAACCAAATTCTTACGAGGAAAGTCGTTCGGATATTGGACAAAACAAGATTTTGAAAGCTTTTAAAGTTTTGTTCTTTGTCATCGATCCACCTAAATTAGAAGGGTTACCAAGGTAGTCGTACAGGTCTAAACAACATATTAGTTAAAGTAGTTGTTTCCAGATAATTCACTCAGTGAGTACGTACCAGGGCCTATTATGTAGAATTTTTTGGTGAATTTTGCGAATTTTGCGAATTTTGTGAATTTTTGCGAATTTTGTGAATTTTTGCGAATTTTGTGAATTTTGTGAATTTTTGCGAATTTTGCGAATTTTTGTGAATTTTGCGAATTATTGCTAATTTTTGTAAATTTTTGTGATTTTTAATAAAATTGTAAGAATTTATTTTAGAACTGAATCTTATTCTTGGGAACATATTTCGTTCCTGCGTTCTTCAACACTCCCTTAAACCAATTTTGTTTTTGACTTTTCGTGTTTGATTGAGGCTGCCTTCGCCTTTTCGCCAACCAAAACTGAGTTGCCGGTCGAGGATCGAACTCTTCTACAGAACTCATGTTAATGTTTACATACAAGTAATTGAAGAGCGATCGTTGAATGAGAGACGATCGGTCTGTGTCTTTGAATTTATTGTAGACATCTAAAACCGAATAATGAAGAACAGCTTTTAGCCAATTGAAATAATTTAAACTTACTAATTAATCTTTCGACGTCTGCAGAATGCGGTTTAGCTGCGACAATTCTAGCTAATCCAAGTTTGATTATTGGTAGGTCGTTGGGACAAAGCTCATGAAGTTTTTGCAAGTAACTAAGTGTGGTATCGCAACTATGTTCCTTCAACAAATTTACAGCCTTGTCGTACTCGAAGTAGAAATCTCTTACGTCATAATCAGGCAGCAAAAAAGAATGGCACCTTTCAAGGTCACTTTTTGACACTGTGTTATTGATAAGAATGAATGGTTTCATCGTCTTCTGGAATGACTCATCAATACCGAGTCGAATCTTTAGCTGTCCAATCAATTTATTCATTATAAATTTTCTTGTTTTTGAATTAAATGATGTTGATTGACATTTCGTCTTTCTTAATGGAATGTCATACAAATACGAAATGTTGCCGACTCTATACAATTTCTTTAAAAAAAGTTCTTCCCAACCTCCGTCAAGTTTACTGTGTTTGCAGTTTTCTAATTTAACGAAAAGATTATGCTGTTTCTTAATAACATCAAGCAAGGATATGGTATCAGACTGACAAGTTTTTTGAAACGCCTTTATCAGACACAAGACATCGGCCAAAAACGTCATCAAATGAATTCTGTCAACGATGAGCCATTGATTCTTGAGTGTAGAAAATTTGGTTCCTTCAAAGTATTTCACCGAACAGCGCCAGTTACGTAACACAGTATTGATCAAATGAAACGAGAACTCAGACCATCGTATAGCAAAAAAAGCTGGATATCGTTGTGGTTGACTTAAGTTTTGTTCAATAGCGATAGTTTTCAATGTTTTAGTTCGCTTTCCAGACTTTCGAAAGTGAGCAGCTAGCTTTGTGGCATCTAAAATTAGTTTTTTGATCGTCACGATGTTACAGGTACTTTTCCAAGCGAGATTTACTCGATGGCCAATACACCATATCGAAAATAAAGGCCGTTCTGGACTATTAGATAACAATCTATCTGCTTTAATCTTAGCGAAGAGCCCATTAAATTCGCCAGTGTTAAGATTTTCTCCATCAGTAACAAGAGAAGTCATTAAAGTTGAAAACTCATTCCAAGTTACTATGTCGTCAATAATTTCCTTCACACATTCGAAATAGCCGATCGATTTATCTCTCTTTGGAGATTTGAAACCTAGAAAGGCTGTAGACAATGTCGAATCAGACCTTACAATGTTGACCATAACAAATACATTGTGATCTGCAGTACGATCGGTTGAGCCATCGACTCTGAGTGACACCGCTAACGAATTTCGTATCATGGCCTTAAGTTCTGTCATGTTACTTTGTACAATACAGTCAATAAACTCTGAGTGATTTGTAGGAGTTACGTACTGCAAATTAATATCATTCAACAAAAGACCATTTGTTCTATAATTGTGTGAAATTTCCGATGTCACATAGCGCCCCGGCCAAGACCAACCACTTAATGTAGTACGTTTCGCGTCATTAAAAACGGTGATTATATGGGAACCAATCAAGTTAAAAAATCTTTTTTCATTGTCAGCAATAGTTTCCTTAATAACCTGAGTACATAAAGCATCTGTAAAAGCAATAATTTATTATGTGAAATAGATAAATCTTGTTGTCAGTTACCCTCATTTGTGTTCAGTTTATTTATTTCAGTTTCATACAACTTTCGACATTCTTTGGCTATGTTCGAAATCATGCTAATTTGTCCACCAACCAGTTTGAATTTGTCTTGGCACCGCCAGTAGTACCCCAAATAATCTTTTGTTGTCTCGCCGGATCCTATCATAACATCACTGAAATCATTCCGCATAAACTCCTCAATACCACGTAGTGATTCTTCATCAAAATTTAAAAATGCATATGCACTAGTGTATTGAGTGATAGTTGTCGATGAAAAGGCTGAAATAGTGAAGCAATTGTTTGTCAACGTTTTTCATTGGATGAAAACGCGTCAGTGTTTACATAAGGTAAAGAATTGCGAAGTGTTCTGAACAATTGAATCAAACTTTAGTTTTATATTTACTACTAACTACTTAGACAATTGAAAACACACCCGATTTCAAGGTGAAAAAAGAAAGTTACGTGACCAAAGCCGATGGATCAATCTCAGTTTTTATCAAATGCCCCGTAACTGAATGCAAGGAAGGTTACACCGCCATATATAAGGGTTACCGTCGTCGTTCGAAAGAATCGACAAAAGAAGATAAGTCCGCAAGTTTAATCCGTCCGAGATGGCATTATTCGTCTCTAAGGAAACACTTACTACTGTCCCATTCAAGTAACGATGTAAGTTCCATTGATGACGATATCGAAGACGATTCTCATAACGATTACGAACTTGAAATGGATCTCAATGACACAAGCAATGCTTCTTCTAGTGATGACAATCAAAGTAGCGATCGCAGTTCAAAGGTGGAGATGGACTGCAATGGTGATGTCAGCACTAGACACAGTAGCAAATCTATAAATGTCTCTGCCAAACAGACTCAGGGTATGTTGTTTTTAAAAGACGCAAAATCGTCGGGAGGATTGCTAAGCAAATTTTTCATTATAGCTGTTGGGGTAACGTTACGTTCCAGGGTTGTGTGCAACACAGAAAGTGGAAAGACAAATAGCAAGTATTTAAAAAAGAAAAAATTGACTTAATGATTATGAAATAAATTAAAAATGAAACCAAACTAGCCATTGGTAGAATAAGTTTCAATTTATTTTATTTCTTGAGCAACGTATACACCAAAAATGTTGGCGAACATGGTAAAACCCCAATTTGTTCTAATTTGTTATATACATCTCCATATGCAAATTTTGTAAATTTTTACGAATTTTGTGAATTTTTGCGAATTTTGTGAATTTTTGCGAATTTTGTGAATCTGTGCGAATTTTGTGAATTTTTGCGAATTTTGTGAATTTTTGCGAATTTTGTGAATTTTGCGAATTTCTGCGAATTAATTCACCATAATAGGCCCTGGTACGTACTATTGGAACGAATTACAAGAAGTTTATACATCTTTGGACCCCCTACTTCATTACGGCTTTAAAAGATGCCCTCAATATTGCCAAGTTTACAAATGTCAAAAATTTAATTTAAGTCGTTTAGCTTAAGTCAACCTGCTCTATCTCGCTTAAATAATTTTCGTGCGTTATCTATCGAGTTATCTGGCATGAATTACACGTTATTATAACAACATTTCGAATAAATTCTAATTTGAACTCACGTACTGTTTCTACCAAGTCACATTTATTCCAAAAGGGCAGACAAGACAAGCTTCATAAACATTTAAAGAAATTTCGTTGAAACTTTTTCTTGTTTAACTTTTTTTTTTGTCAAAATAAATTAAAAAGTTAAGTTAAAGTTTGTTTATTCCTAGACAGAAAGTACTCTAACCGAATGGTAAAATAGAACGACCGAAATGCACATTCTCTTTATACACCTAAAACAAAAGTTTTCATTAATTTTTTGATTTTCACGATAATCCTGGTGCCGTCTCCTCATTGGTTTGAGGCTTCGTCCTATATTCACTCATTTCCTTTTAAGGAGTGAATGTGATAGTTGAGCGAAAGTTCTCTTTACATATAAGAACGCCTTTACATTCGATAATTTAAAATTGTCACAAATATCACGTGATCAATTTTTAAAGATGCTATTGGCTGATTGGGTTTTTTCGTCTGTAAGTTACTTTAAAAATCTGACACCGAGAAAATTGTGGCTATGACTCGTGAGATATCGGGTTGTCTTCTTTCATAAAATAATGACTTTGGAAAAGAAAACAATAATTTTATTGATCAAACAAAATATGGATGTGAAACCACATTCAATGTATTTTCCCATTTTAACTAAAAATAAAATTGATGTCAAATAATGTCATGTTTCTCTTTTCGATTTAAAATAAAGCAAACAGAACTGGTATGTATGTACAGCATTTAACTTTAATTTAAGAAGTCGAAATATTGTAATCTTTCCGATGAAAGAGCAAAAAAAATAATGGATTTATTATTAGTTTTGTATGACGCAGCAAGTCAAATTTTAATATAATTCATGTTAATATAATAACAAAAACCTTTTTAAAAGGAAAACGTGATGCAAGTCCTCGTCCATTCTTTGGGATGACGCATTTTTTTAATCAAAAGTGAAAATATTTCAAAAGAAATTTTTGCGTTCCGAAGCTTTAAGCGTCAGTTGTTTTGAAGAAGGGACGAGGACTTGCGTCACGTTTCCATTTTAAAATGGGTTTTTGTTGTGATATCAGTAGTTTTGAAAGTAGGCACGAAAACAGGTGTCACGGCACCTCGCGCGGCCGCCAAAGCTGGCGATGACGATCCCCATGACGATACAGAAATGTTCGCAGTCACTTCGTCCACAACCCTAATTTATTCATAAAAAAAGTTAAGCGCTACAGCACTTCGAGCGACTGCCATAGCTGGCGGGGGCGGTTGCCACTTAGCACCACCACGATTCTATCTGAATTCCGGCTCTGCCCACAATCTAAAAATTTTGGACTTTAAATGGCACCTTCTAAGAGCCCTGACGCCCCTTTTTAAAATCTCATATGGCGTAGAATGTCCAGCCGAAGGTCTCTGCAAAATTTCAAGAAAAGTTATCGAGCCGTTTTCGAGCGCAAGGCAAAAAAGTCGTTTTTCATACAAACCAGTAACTAACTAAGGTTAACTTTGGATTCTATAAAAATTCACTTTTTGCGTTGAAAGTGATCGCTTTTTAAAAGTCATATCTCCGGATCCACTGAACCGATTTTAATTACAGTGACAAGCAATTGTTTCTGACTCCCTGATTCTAAATTTCAATATGTTCAATATACCCCTCGTATGTCTCGTATATGCTACATATTCCACATTTGGTATACTTGAACAAATTGTGAACATACGGCCAGGCAATATTAAAGAGATATTGTAAGTGTGATGTTACGAATACCCGTATGACTAAAAAATAGAACCGTTGAACGAACCGTTGAGTTTTTGAAGAACTGATTTTTTTCTGAAAGTTCAAAATTCTTGAAAAATTAAAAGCTTCTTTAAAACAAAATATTTTTAGGAAATTCAAAATTTTTAGAAAACTTAAATTTCTTGTAAAGCTAGAAAATGTTTTGAAAATCGAAATTCTAACAACAATGAAAATCTTTGAAAAAACCGAAAGTTTTTTGAAGGATTTAAAATTGTAAAACCTTTCAAAAAATTGAAAACTTTGGATAAAAAGCCATGTCTAAAAATTAAAGCTTCTGAAAAAATGAAAAGAAAATTGGAATTTTGGAAAAAATGATTTACGAAAACTTTAATTTTCTCATAATTTCGAATTTCCTCACTATTTTATCATTTCCCAAAATTTTATTTCGAAATTATGAGAAATTTTAAGTTTTCGAAAGTCAGTTTTTCCAAAATTCCGTTTTTTTATTTTTTCAGAAGTTTTAATTTTTTAGTCATGAATTTCTATTCAAAGTTTTCAATTTTTCGGTTTTTTTGATTTTAATTGTTTTTAGAATTTTCGATTTTCAAAACAATTTTAGTTTTCCAAGGAATTTAATTTTGGGATATAGTTTTGCGGTCAGCAAAATTATTTTTCAGTCAGCGAAATTATTGCTTTTGATCAGAGAAATTATTGCCTTTGGTCAGCTAAATAAATTTCTGATCTGCAAAAATATTCAAGGAGTCAAAAACGGGTGAAAAGTGAAAATTGCCCAAAGGTCACTTAGGGAGTGGCACATAGGTTTGGTCGGCGAAGAAAAGTCTTCGAGTTTTTGATGGGTTACGACTTTGTAGAAAAAATTTTTTTTATCCAACTTCATCCGGAGGTGAAAACTGCTGAAATTTCGGTGGTTGCTCACTTTAATGTTAGGGAAATTTTGTTGTTGTGTTCTTTCTTCAGTGTATATCGTTAGTGGAGGTTCAGGGCACGAGTTCGAAACTACTTTTATTGAAATAAATTTTCTGGTAAATTTGAAAGAAAATTGATAAAAACTATGCTTTTCCATATATTTTCCAAATTTGTGTAAAAGTGATGAAAAAAAATTCTTTCGTACAGGTGTTTTGATAATTTTTATCGATAAACAACATAATTGTAACCAAAAAATTGTTCTACGGTATAGTTTTTTTTATATAGTTTATAGTTTTATATAGTTTGTCAGATTCGGTGTCCAGGGTCGCTCGAAGGGAACAAAAATTAGCTCCACTGCCGGAAAATGACTGAAAAAATAATTTTTGATATGTTGTCGGGGATGGTCTAAATTGCCGAGAAAACATGTTCGGGGTTGTGATATTGTTCTGAAATTAGGGAGTTGTGGGAGGTGTATAACGAAGCTATGGATTTTCACCTTTTACGAAGCGTCACGAAGACTAGGTGGCTAACAAAGCCAGCATTTTGCTCTTAAATGAAGCGTCCTAAGTAGCTAACAAAACTAGGGAGCTTTTTCTTTTTACAAATGTCACTAAAACCTAGGTATATATCGAGGGACTTTTACCTTTACGAAACGTCACAAAAACGTAGATTGATGGATATTTGGACAGATTTTGACGGGGACATGGACGAGGATGTTGAAGAATGTCTCGAACGGAAGCGCCGCAATCAGGCAAAGCACTGCAGGCTAACAATTAGCGGGGGTCCAGGGGGCAGCGTACTTGCTATATTGCACTCCCACTTGATTATGACCATAAAGTAGTGAATAGGGGGTGCCCCCTAGGGGGCAACGGGATATACTAGTGTGAGTATAATTACTTTGTGGCGATTTAGCATAGTTAGTAGTACGTACTAAGACCGTTTTTTTTCTTCATAGAACATTATTCAGAAGTTGTTTATCATAGCTTTGCTTTATGTTGAGTTCACTGTTAGGAACGATAGACGAACAGCTAGACAAATTTAAAAGTTAATTGTGTGTCGAGGTCAGTATGTTTATTTTGAACATCAAACTAATGCAATTGATATCATAAATGCACCCTCATTTGTATCTCCCGATGTCGTCTCGTTTTACTAAGAATTAATTTTTTTTTTAATTTACACAAAGAGTTCATTTGTTCAATTTTATCGCCTACGTGACACACTCACGGAAAAGTGAAAACCGACACATGTTTGGTTTTGTGTTTACTTGAATTTGTGAATTTTTGCATGTATTTTTATATGGAGAAATCAATAGAGTCAGTAAACCATAATACACAAAAATGTGTCGGTTTTCACTTTTCCGTGAGTGTACAATATCGCTTCATAGAAAGAATAATTATGCTGATCGACTAGCAATATTTTTGCGGATCAGATAATAATTCGGCTAATCGAACGATTAATTTAACTGACCAAAATCATTTTACTTGCTGATTCAGGCAATAATTTCGCTGACCAAAAGTATAATTCTGCTGACAAAAAAATAATTTTGCTGACCGTAAAAATAGATGCCTTTGATTTTTGTAAAAATTTTGAATTCCCTAAAAATTTAGTTATTAAAAAATTCTGTTTTAAAAAAGCTATTACTTTTACAAAAGTTTTGAATTTTCAGAAAAAAATCAGTTTTTCAAAAACTCCAAAAAACTCAAGAATTTTTTTTCAACAGTTCTATTTTTTCAGTCGTATGGGCCTTCGTCATATCACAATATCTCTTTAATATTGATTGGCCGTATGTTCGCGATCTGTTCAAGTATACCAAATGTGGAATACGTAGCATATGACACGAGATATATTGAAATTTATAATCAGAGGGTCAGAAACACAAACACTGCAGTGAAAAACTTTTTCTTAGCTTAAAAAAAGGGCAAACAAATTTCAAAAATTTAATAAAGGTGCCAAAAAATATTTCTGAAAAAAGTTCATTAAACCGATCACTTCATCGGAATGAGGAAGGTCTGTTTCGACCTGGAATCGCAACTATCTTGGTTGATTTAGTTCACGCTTAGGTCGAATTATGATAAATACAGCAGAGTTACCCATTCCAAGTTACAATTCTAATGAAATAGGTCTCGGTTAACCTGAAAGCCAAGGTAGAATAATTTGGAAAAAGTTTTCACCATAAATAGTGCTCTTAACATTTAAAAATGGTAACTGACATTTTAAAACAGAAGAAAATACAATAAATTGTAATGTCACTGTCCTAACTTTAAATGTTAATGGCAGTAGTCCCTGGATTCTACCCTGCCATGTTCCACTACTTATGTAAAGCAATAACTTATGTTTTGAAGGACCACGTCATTCCACTATATTAAAAAAATGTTTGTTCGTCACACATATGGAAATAGCATGGAATGTTCGTCACACATATGGACCAAGCTTTTTGCGACTGGTGTGAAAAACTCAGATCTACATTGAAGAACATTACGCTACAATTTACTTACACAAACATTACCATTACAATTTTCTCCACGTTCGCTCCAACGAAGTGAGACAATAAATATCGCCAAACTAAATGATGTTCATAAAATGAGATTAAGTTTAAAATCTAATTAGAAAATTGTGAATAAAAGTGTTCATAAATCTTACACCGTGTTATTGTGTGAAAATATATGTACCGTATTATAATACACGAGTGGCTGGGTTCAAGAATTTCCACTTAGTTGTCCGTTTTCCCATAATGTATATAATTACACTTTTATGATAATTTAAACGATTTTGCTCAGCTGTAAAATAATTACAACCGTGGAGTACAGACGATTTTTCTAATTTTTTTTTTCATTTTTTCTATTTAAATGGTGGAGCATGGTGTGAATATGTAATATGGGAAGGCTTGTTTCAAGCGACGACGAGAATAATGTGCGTTGCATAATAAAATAGATTGCAATATTATCATGTTTATCGATTTATCAAGAGACGATATAATGTTAATGGTTGGAAATGAATCTCGTTACGTGTATTTATGTTCTAAAATTTGGAAAATAGACGCTGAAAACTAAAGTCCCACACTCCTTTAATCTTTTTTCTTGATCTACCAACATAAGAGTTCCCACCCATATCGTGTGAGTGTGAAAAACCGTGCGATTAATTTAAATTTCATGTAACTCGAACTAAGTGCCACAGTGCCACATTAATGGACAAAAAATGATTTCAAGAAGTTTTTGTTTTGTGACTATTAATGTGAAGTGTTTTAAGTGGCTTTAGAATATCGATTCCATAAACAAATCTAAATTTTAACACATGCACACCATTTTATTATTTCCAAAAGATTAATGTCACCCCTTTACGCATTACTATAATTTATTTTTGCGGTCGTTTAGAAAAAAGAAATTTTATTTATTTCCAAGCCAACGACAATAGCTTACTGGCTGATTGTACAAATTATGAGTTACAATTTATTTATAACTTTCGTCAGTATTCTTTAAACTAAGCCAAACCGGAGGTAGAATGTTAGCCCAGTCGACCCGTGTCGAGACCTTCAAACACCTTTTACTTCGTCACTTCTCCAATCCAGGCTTGCCACTATTTCGGACCGGCTATATAAGTTACCCAGCAGAGTATGACACGATATGTAAAGAGTAGGAAAAGAAAAAATGTTTATTGCATACATGACAGTAATTGTTTCTAAACACCGCACACACACAAACAAACACACAAGAAAAAACGAGAGTACACTCTTAGATAAGTGCGCCCGTGACGCAAGTCGCATCATACGAACAAAAAATTCAGAAAAAATTTTTTCGTAGACTTCGGAACCTTATATACAGCTAAATTTTGACTTTTTTCTCTTGCGTCGTACGGGGGGTACCTAGTTTTTCGGATTCTACGTAAAATTTTGATTGAAATCGACATTTTACTGATTAAAATCGGTCCAGTGGATCCGAAGATATGACCTTTAGAAAATCGTCATTTTCCATACTAAATATGCTACTTCATAGAAGGTTTATATTAGTTAGTTCCAGAGCCATTTGTCTGAAAACCGACTTTTTTGGCTCGTACTCGAAAACGGGGTGACGGGAATTAACGCCCGGAGAATTAATGCCCGGGGAATTATCGCCCGGGAATTAATGCTCACAGAGTGAAAAGAATGAAAAAGCTGATAGACAGACTTTTTATAAGCTCCCATGGTAATAGACCACAAAGTAGTCAACATATGCCTTGGAGTATTATCTTTCACGTTTTTTGAAACCATTGCGCTACGAGAAAAACTCTTGACCGCGATTTCAACAACGGATTAAAGGCCGTTACCTTACTTCAATCGTTTAAGGAAAGACAATCTAACGAAACAAAACAAAACATGCTGATTTCGGCGTATCACGCCCTCACATACCAAACAAAGTATGTGATTTCATCGGTACACCTTGTCTTGCAGGACAATGTGTATATCAGCGCAGACACAGAACAAATACAAATTTTGAACTTTCAGCGCTAGCTTTTATACACTTAAAAACTTCCGCAATCTATTAACAAAACTCTTCATTTTTGTTAATTTTTTTGGAAGTACAAATGCGGCAGATTGTGAGATGGTTCATTTCTTGACCATTTACATTAAAAAATGAAAATCGTCACTGGACTGCACAAATCTGGAAGTTCCATCTTAGATGGTATTAACTCCAGATGTTTTTGGCTTCCTCGGCGAACCGCACCACTACGTAATAAAGTATGCAAACTTGCTTTCAATGCTCACAGAGTGAAAAGAATGAAAAAGCTGATAGACAGACTTTTTATAAACTCCCATGGTAATAGACCACAAAGTAGTCAACATATGCCTTGGAGTACAATCTTTCGCGTTTTTTGAAACCATTGCGCTTGTTTTGTTTCGTTAGATTGTCTTTCCTTAAACGATTGAAGTAAGGTAACGGCCTTTAATCCGTTGTTGAAATCGCGGTCGAGAGTTTTTCTGTGTTTGGTATGTGAGGGCGTGATACGCCGAAATCAGCATGTTTTGTTTTGTTTCGTTAGATTGTCTTTCCTTAAACGCCCGGGAATTAGCACCCGAAAAAATTGGAATTATCACCCGGGGAATTATCGCCCAGAAATACATTTTCCTTATACAAATTGTTTATTTTCCTTGTACAAATTTACCCGCTTTAAATGATTGTGACATTTGTCCGGGCGATAATTCCCCGGGTGATAATTCCAATTTTTTCGGGCGTTAATTCTCAGGCGATAATTTCCCGGGCGTTAATTCCTCCCGGACGTTAATTCTCCGGGCGTTAATTCATGTCGCCGAAACATACTACGTTAGTTAGTGGGTTATATTAGTTAGTTAGTTAGTTCCAGTTCCAGAGCCATTTGTTTGAAAACCGACTTTTTTGGCTCGTGCTCGAAAACGGCTCGAATACTTTTCTTGAAATTTTGCAGGGACCTTCGGGTGGGCATTCTGCGCCATATGAGATTTTAAAAAAGGGGGGTACCGGCCTCGTTTGAGGGCCAGGGCTCTTAGAAGGCGCCATATAAAGCCCATGTAAAAGAATGTTTTGTATGTGTGTGTGAGTGTATTCAAAGTATGGGTCAAACATGAGCAAAATTTTTGGACTGTGTAATGGAGATAGATGTTTGGTGTCAAAGGAAAAGCTGATGGGTTGATGGTGTAGTGTGTCAAGGTGACCAACAAAATGGCCGACGGTGGTATGGGACGGATGTAGGAGCAAAATTGATTTAAAAAAATTTTTTTTTTGAAGATAAATGTTTCGTGTCAAAGGAAATTTTTTGCTGAAAATTTTTTTTCGCCGAAATTTTTTTTTCGCTGAAAATTTTTTTGCTAAAAATTGTTTTCGCCGAAATTTTTTTTCGCGAAAATTTTTTTTGCTAAAAATGTTTCGCCGAAAATTTTTTCGCTGAAAATTTTTTCGCGAAATTTTTTTGGCCGGAAATTTTTTTCGCTGAAATTTTTTCTCGCCGAAAATTTTTTTCGTTGAAAAGTTTTTTTGCCAGAAATTTTTTCTCCAAATTTTTTTTTTCTTTTCTTGCAAAACTACTGATACTGATATCACAACAAAAACCCTTTTTAAAAGGAAAGCATGACGCAAGTCCTCGTCTCTTCTTCCAAAACAACTGATATCAATTTGGGAGACGCTTACAGCTTCGGAACGAGAATATTTTTTTTGAAATATTTTCATTTTCGATTAAAGAAATGCGTCACAAAAGCTGGACCCTCACAACGTAATAATTTTTCTTCGCTTTCGGATTTCGCACGCCAAAAATTTGGCTACACATACTCCACACATCATGCAAAACTTAATTTTTTTTCGTGTCAAATCTGAAAGAACAGAAAAACTATAACATTGGGGGGTCCGACATTTGTGACGCATTTCTTTAATCGAAAATGAAAATATTTCAAAGAATTTTTTGCGTTCCGAAGCTGTAAGCGTCACTCAAATTGATTTCACTTGTTTTGGAAGAAGAGACGAGGACTTGCATCACGTTTCCCTTTTAAAAAGGGTTTTTGTTGTGATCAAGAATCCGTGGTTTTTCAGTATCACATTAGTCACATCAGAACGAATCTTAGGATACAACCCACTACGTATTACTTTTACTATGAACGTGTAAGCTCTTATATGAATTATTTTGTCATTGTGAAAAGAAATTTACATATGAAATGAAATAGCAAGTAATTGAGAATGTCCAAAGGATTAAGTCACCAGTCGAAATTGTTCACCACCAATTTTTTATACATAGTAGCTCTTGAATCAATAATCTTCAGTTCTGGGAAGTAGTTATCGTGATTACGCTGGAGTCTGTATATAGGAGTGTTTCTTTGATAATTAGTGACCATACGCGGAATGTAGAAAGTCGACTGATGTCTCGTGACTCTGGCTGGTCCATGGAAGGAGATACGTTGAAAGAGTGAGGTGTCGATGAGTCCATGACTTATCCGGTGAAGTGTTATTTCATCAATTTCCAGACGTCTAGTTTCAAGAGAGTGTAACTTCAAATGTTTTAATCTCAAATGATATTGCGGTCTTGGATTAGAGATACTGAATTTGAAATAAAACATTCTGGAAAATTTTCTCTGCACCTTTTCGACTCGATCGATAGCATTCACGTAACATGGATTCCATATCGTTGAACAATATTCGAGCCTATTCCTGACAAGTGTGAGAAATAGTAATCGCATGCTGGCTTGACTTGAAAAATATTTACCGCAGCGAAAGATGAAACCTAATGTCCTGTAAGCTTTACGGGTCATGTCACTTATGTGATCATTAAATGACAATTTGTCATCCATAATTATTCCCAAATCTTTTTTAGTGGAGACTCTTTCGAGGCATTAATTTTCGATTTGATAGGGAAAAATTATTTTGTTACGGCTGTGAGTGGTAGACATCACTGCGCATTTATCAACATTCAACATTCAAAAAGCATTGAGATCAAAGATGGAAAATGGTGAATCGAAGAAATTGATGAATCGATGATAGAAATACGTGGATGGAAGATGGAAATAGATGGAAAAAGATGTAAAACAGATGGAAATTCTATGCGAAAATACATTCATCCGATAGCGCTTCCATATGGTCTTATAAAGCGTCAAAATATTTTAAATTTTAAACCTTTAACTTACATAACTCATAACGATAAACGAGCGTCACCTACTACTTTGTGGGAATGATCCCATGTAATAATTACCCTCTTCCCCTTAATTCCAAAATTCACCGCTAAAGTAAAATTTTTACTGGAAAATCACAAAAGTTCCAAAAAATGCCAAATTATTGGTGAAAATCGTGAATTTGCAAAAGATGGTTTCACTTCGAGTAGTTTGTGGCCAAATTCTTACAACTTGACATCAGACTGTGTGTCTTTAAGCTATAAAAGAAGAAGACAGCTTGGTTCCCAAAATTTGAGAATATCACTGTGGCAGCCGGCAGCGCCATCAATGTCCTGCGAGGAGTGGATACGATGTGAAATGAAAACTTTTCAAATCAGCGTAAAATATGTCATCGACAGCCACATTCTAGTAGTGAAACCCAAATGCGAAACGGTCGACCGGAGTATTTGCGATTCCTTTGTAAGTACGTAGAGGTTAGAGTACCGAACTTGGTGGATGAAAATGAAAGAAAAATTTAAATTTCCGAGAAACGTTTTCAAAAATTTTACGTGTAGTAGCCCCCCTCTCCCCCTGTCACGCTTCGAAGTTGGCCTTACTTATTTGACTATCATTCAGAGAAGACTTTTAAATATCGTCTTTACGGACAGACAGACGGGACAATACAATTTTTTTTGTCAGATTCGTAATCTACGACCCACAATTGCTTTTTCCCTATTCCGGTGTCGTTAATAAACTGGATACAGACGTCGAGATAAACGTCTAAGCCGCACGTTCATCTTATTACGTACTTCGTACGGGTTGAAAAGCACTCCGATTTTGCAACAAAATATATTCTAGAGTGTGCTTGGTACTTGCACTAATTATTTACAAACATTCTTTTGCAACGTTATAACTTGATCCACAATGTAATACAAAATATTTTCGCTGTATAGTTGACGGAAACTCAAACATTTTAAATTCTATTTTCACCAAAAATTACAATTTAACTATCAAACTTCGAATTTCAAAAGGTGAGAACAGCTTCAACGCTAGCGTTTTAATTAGAAAATATTTTCTCAGCAGGTGCACGCAATTCTCTTATCGAGCAAAATGTTATAAGCAAAAAAGTTGTAAAAATAAACTCCACTAAAAGTGTCTAATTGGAACACTACATTCGCATTCAAATATCAACCGCATGTACCAGTACCTACACATTTACAAGGAATCACAAAATCCATTCGGATTCTTTACATTTAGCACAATGTACATAATAAGAAAACTTTTACTCTAATTAATGTGTAGAGTTGATGGTTATTATGTCTGAAAGGTCTTAAATGTTCAAGGAACACTGTGTATTTATAAGACGTTTTCCTTACCGCATAAGAAACGGGTGTCACTTCATAAACAAAGGTTGTTATAAGAGGGGAGATGTATCAGAAAATCTTCCAAGAGCTATAATGGATTTTCTTGCGTTTCGCTATGTTTTATAGGTTTGAGTTGTTTGAATACCCGCTTTTCTCCACGAAACATCCATTCGTGTTAACGTTTCTACAAAAATGGAACGACAGTTCTATCCTATGGACGGTCTCACTTAATGACGGAGTTCGAGTGGGGACGCTCAGTTTTGTTTCTGCTACAGAATTTGATCGATTTGATAATTTAAAAGACACGAAAAATGGCGTCGTCAATATAAAGGATTTTTAAGGTAAGTGGCACCCGTTTCGCTGTATACATTAGTTTGCTTTCCATAATGCTCATGTTCTTGTATGCTGAGTTCACAGTATTTGCTTTCAAAACCAAAATTAGGTGGAAATAACGCAAAACTTAGCGATGCTGGTTTATATGAATACTTATTTCGTAGTGTTTAGGTAAACGTATCGCTAACATGATAAATGTGGAAATGTTAATGTGCAAGTTGATATGAAAGGCGAATATAATCTGAAATATTTTCTACTATGCGCCACATAGTTTTATACTTTAGAATATTTAATTACCTCAAAACTCGAATAATTCGAATACTATGAATGCAACGTCTTTAATCTATTTGAAGAGATGAATTTAGATGACGGTTTCTGCATACGAACAGCGAAATATTTAATTAAAATCATTTGCAGAAATAAGCAAGTAAAATAAGACAATTGTAGTCGTGCCAAAATCCTAATATGCAGGCAACTTCAGGCAATAATAAGGCAATTCACTTCAAACAAATTAATATGCGGAGTATATTCCGCATAAACCGCATATTTCGTATGTTTCGCATATATTTTTATAAATTTGACAGAACTGTCAAATCGGTGGATCTTCTATTTTTTTCACGATTATTAATCCAAAAATGAGGTCAGATGAAGATATTTCTAATGAAATCCAAAGATCTGATGCTTCCGAAGGGAGAGACAGTTAGCTTGAAAAAATTGTTTTCGTTTCTACATCATAATTGAACAACAAATGCGAACTCTCTTCAACTTGTATGTTAAAGCAACCAGCACGTGTTTTCGTCAATCGTGGCTAGAATGGAAACTTTCATCTAGCAAAAGGTTCAACTCTTCTTTAGTCGTAGCTTCAGGTGATAATGCAGTAGTCACACATGTCCAAGGCTTTCTAATAACAAGATTGCCGAAAGGGCCGAAAAACCCGTACGAAGCAGCGGCGCTAAAAACCACCTCTCGAATCCCTTTAAATAGCCCAGAATTTAGAAAAGCAAGCTTACCACAAACCTAGAGCACTTAGGAGAGGCCTTTGACCCATTTTTATAGATTTATCAGGTTGGGACGACCCACTACTGGGTCATGAAACACAGATCTACTGATCCTTTGTTCCTTTCCCGTTCATCACGTAAATTCTTCGAACCTACCAGTACCAGCGAGGAACTTGTCGAGGACAATTGGTCCTAGCTTTAGTACATCCAGAGGCCTGATCACATGATCACCCAGAGTCCTGAGTCTCAGTTGAGAAAACTTTGGACACTCACAAATTACGTGATATCCGGTTTCGTTCCCGAGACCACAGGTACATTCGAGATCGCTGACGATTCCCATCTTTGACAAATGACTGCTTAGCCCACAGTGCCCGGTAATCGCTCCCACTACTCTTCTTATGCGACTCCGGTCCATATTCAGCAGTGCATTTGTCCACTTGCAGTCGGGCATTGGTAGGAACTGCCTTGTGTGCCTTGCCCCACCATATTCACGCCAACGCTTTATTCCCTCTGAACGCACCCATTCCTTTACAGCCTTGTCACATACTGACTGTGGTATAGGAACGAACAGTTCGGGTCCACATTGAGCAGATGTAGCACCCAGCTTTGCCAGTTGGCAATGGCCTCTGACCCATACTTCCATAGTCGGAAAAGTCTCCTCTTTCTTCTCTACAACACTGCACGAAAAACCTAATCATCAAGGGAATATTCACGAAAAACCACAATATCGTATAGTGTCGTGAAGTGTGAGTTTGGGCCACACTAAGGACATTAGAACCACGCAACAGATTTCCGCCACAATACGTTACTAACGGAATCGACGTTATGATCCGCAGCACGATCAAAGAAATAGGAACTTTTCAGAGAGGCAAAACAGCATAACAGCTGATTTAACAATGTCATACGTGAGCGATAAAAATTTCTCTAGGCCAATCACATTTTTGTATTTGTCATACGTAAGCGAAACAATTAAAAGTGATGTGCTCTGACTCTCTGCATGAAGAGCTCCTATTATAGGTTTGCCGATGCATACCAACGATAATTTGTTTTACGCGCCGAAAAGATTGAGAGGACTCGGTCTAGTGAAAGCACCATGGGAAATTCACCTCCAACACTTTGCAATATCAAAACGGCTTGCCTCAGGTTTTCCAAAGTATAGCAAATTGCCCTGAGGAAAAGAGGACCTGCATTAAAGCGTTGAACGTCCACGAAAACACTGCGCGCAGCTCTTCGACAAAAAAGTTACACAGACTGGTGCAATCTGAAATACTAAGGATCGGGAGTAACACACTTTCAAACGCACATAAAAAGCAATGATTTCATCCGCAATAAAAATTCATTATCATCATCCGAATGGTCAGCAGCGATAAAGCTTAACAGCAATTACGCTAATCTGTACGGTGTACCCGGTGTAGAAAGCGCTTCCAACCTCTGTCGCAAATGTGGCAAAATAATATCTCATGTTACCGGAAGTTGTCCTTCGAACAATCACCAAATCACCGCCAGACATCATAATGTAAAACATGCCATCACTAACCTGCTGCGCGAAAAGGGTTTCGAATGTTTCGAGGAAGTGTACGCAACCGATAAAGACGGAAGATCCCGCTTCAGCGATATAGTCGCCTTTGATTCCGCATCAAAAAACGCATTTATAGTGGACCCCACAGTACGCTATGAAACAAGTGACATCGAACAAGATAAGAAAATTGCCAACGAAAAGGAAACTATATACGCGAGCTGCATCCCTTTCTACGCAGAAAAGTACGCGGCATCGTTCGGAAAGCGCGACTGGAAAGTACGAGGACTCTGGTTCGGGAGCAGAGGAACTGTAGGGAAAAGTGTTATCGAATTTTTTAAAGAGGTAAATTTAGACGTTACCAAAATCAACGAGATAACGGAAGAAATATTAATTAAGACGATTCAAATTATAAATTCACATATATCTACAGCTAAAAGGATGACGATTCGAGAAAATTTTAAATTCGCTTTACATAGAAAGTTTTTGTAATATTTATTATTATTGATCGATCTGCCGTGTATTTAAGGACCCTTCTATAAGAGCGCGGCACACCTTTATTTTTGTTAATAAAGGTTTTCTTCTTCAATTTCCGTGATTTCGAAAACTTGAAGCGCTTTTTCCGTTCTAATTTCGCAGATATGTAAGTGAAAAAGTTCCACAAACCTAAAAAAAACATGATCAAAAAGTGGTCAATCTTTTTCGACCGTAACTTCAAACGTTTTTGACCGATTTGGCCCAAATTCAACTCACTAATCAAACTTTTGATAAGATAATCTTTCAGGAAAAAAAAGTTCTTGAAAATCAGATAAGATTTACCCGATTTATGTAGAAAAAACACATTGGGCCCTAGTAGAGACTCAGTTCTAGGGCTCCGGCTGAGTCGAAAAGCTCAAAATCAAAAATATTCTTCCATAAATACTCAGGCATGCCCAGACTCATTGCGCTTGCTCATTGGCTCTAAGGCCGACAGTGCCCAGATTCGATTCAAAAAAATATTTTTCCTTTCCTTTCAGGGAAAAAAAGATTTTGAAAATCGGTTGAGTGACGGGCGAACATTTTTTTTATTGCTGATTCGTCATCCAAGGACCCTGATCGATGTTCCCTCCTACTCCCGGGTCGAAATTGGGCTGAAACCAACGAAAATACTGAAGTACGTCTAGATCACTTTTGGAAAATTTAAAAAAAATATTTTGCCAAGTTTCTCAAGTATTATGAGCTTTTCAGTAAGTAAAATCTGAAAAAATCGAAAATATTGAAAAACATATGCAAAGACCCGTGCGAAAAGCCTCGATGTACCAAACTCTTACCATTATCATAAATATAATGCGCATCAGAATGCATAGTCAACTTCTTTTAGAACTATCAGAATTTAAACGACTCTCAGAAATTACCCAAAGTAATGTCGAAAGCCCTCCCGAAGTACATTATCTGAACTCTGACACCAATCACACGTTGTCTAATGTTCTTATCCCTCTGAGTTCTAGAAGTGGCTGAATCTCAGGAATGGGACATTTTTGGGGAAAACCCTGAAACACGTGTTCGATAACATTCAATTCTCTACAACTATGGCTTTTTATGGCTAAGCAACTTTTTATCTGTCATAGTTCTTGCATCTCTTCATAGTTCTTACATGAATCATCCCTACCACTTCTAGAAGTGGCTAGATCTCAAGATTGGGACGTTTCTGGGGAAAACCCTGAAACTCGTGTTCACTAAAATTTAATTCTCTACAACTTGAGATATGACTCATCCCTCCCTACTTTAGATCTCAGGATCGGGACGTTTCTGTGGAAAACCCTGAAACACGTGTTCGCTAAAATTTGATTCTTTACAACTTTGCCTTTGAAAGCAACTTTCTATCTATCATAATTCTTGATATATGAACCATTCCTTCCAATTCTAGAAGTGGCTAAATCTCGGGATTGGGACGTTTCTGGGGAAAACCCTGAAACACGTGTTCGCTAAGATTTAGTTCTCTACAGCTTTGTCCCAGAAAGTAGCTTTCTGACTGCCTAAATTCTAGAAATATCTGAGAAAAAGTCTCACCTACCCCCAAAAAACCATGTTTTTGGACACCTTTTCGACCATATTTCCGAAACTACCCGATCGACTTTGCTACTCTTTGAACTTGAACCATGGGACATATGTACCTTTCAGCGAAAAAAAGTTCAGGGTGATCGGTGCAGCCGTTTCGAAAAAAAGGTGGAGACGGACAATTTTTTTAAATATTGGATGTGTGGGAGCCCTGAATTTGTAGTAAACGTATAGGACCTTCATATGGGAAAGGATCTAATGGGAACCAAGTATGACCTGTAGTAAACTATATATGAGACCTTTTATCCAAAACAAGAAAAAATTTTTGGGTGCCTTTTCATAAAAACTTTTTTCCTCTTCGGGGACATCGTGTCAACACTACCCACACGTTGCAGTACTATACCCTACTAAGGATATGGTCAAGACGCAATCTCCTGAATGCGTCCATAGAGCATGGGCGCTTAACGCTGACAGGCAAAAGGTTATACATCGCAACAACGCTTGCATGCAGTCGTGTCGAAGTCAATGACACACTAACTGAAACGTTCTTCACATTAACAGTGGTATTTTAGAGAAAATGGAATCTGACCTGACGATCGATGCGTTCGCTAATGCTTAAGCGAGGTGCAAAGCATTTCAAAAATATAAAATAAATTATCTCTGAATAAAATTTTAATAATTTCTCTATGTGTGATCAGATCAAATGGCCATCGCTATCAGGTCTTAATACGGTTCTGGTAACAAGAGATGAAGTAAATCTGAAACTACAATCTACAGAGCCATGTATTGAAAACTTGCAGCATTTTGTGATGTATAAAATACATTCTAACAACACGATCTAATTAGAAGATTCTATAAGCAAGCATTTGGAAACTAATTCTAAAGTTCTCCTGGAGTCGGACCTTTGTTAATGAATGGTAGAGCAAAAATAAGTTAGGCGAACAACATTGTAGAGAACGAAAAGTTATTGAGCTTCAACATGCAAGAAGCTAATGGGGAAGTAATGCGCAAAAAAAGGTTTTTTTAACGAAAGTCGTAATGTTTCCATTACTTTGAAAGTGTTGTTACGAACCATTTCCACATGAATCGAGAAAAAACTCTTATCGTCAAGTGTCAGTCATGATATTTTCTAAGTGAATTTTGCATTTTAATTAAAAAATAAAAAGAAATCATAAATTTCGAAAAGTTTTCACTTCATTTATTTATTTTTAATTATCTTTTGAAGGAGATAAACAAAAAACTATTTCTATTATGGCGTATCGCACTATCCAGCCAGTTTCGAGACAGTTTAATTAAATTCCTGTCACATAACTGTATTTGCATTATGTGAGGGTCTATATACGGTACAACAATACAGAAATGTCAAATATCCTGCCAAATGGAATTAGAAATCGGTTGAATAATTGTTGGTATGTACAGACAGACATACCTTTCAATGCGCTGAGGGTTATTTAAATAGGTTACGTTGCGGAGTATATGCTACACTAAAAAATTGTGATGTGGAAACGCATATATAAAGATATCGTTATCGTCTGCAGATCGTATCATTTTCATCCATTCTATTTCTTGTTGAATATCCTACCACACAGCAACAACAACAAATGCTGTGGTTAATTTATTCCATTTTTGAGTGTTCTAATGGCTGAGTTGTTGATGATACAAAGATCGGTCGGTGGTAAGTTTGAGTGTTTTTCAATTACAGGTCTGAAATGCATACAACTAGAGCTCCACAATATGTCACTATAGGAGAGATGATTACAGATGGTGTTGCTTCGGTGCTGAGGCAGAAGCAACACCACCTATTGTCAACTTTCTGACCACTTCACAAGTTACACGTTAAACAATAAGAATTAAATAATTATATATATATTCTTTATTCAATAAATCAATTGTTACAAATATTGTACTGTGGATCAAGTGGTTAGTGTTCAGCTTATTTACTCTAGCTTTTCAAACTATAATATTATCATCATTATTAAAATCTTATTCTTGTTTGAAATGTTTTTGTTTTATGGGCAGAAGAAAATTTTCAAAAAACTTCAAATGAGTTTATTTTTTAATTAAGAACTAAGGACTAATATCACAGTTAAAGGTTGTTCAGTTCAGTCTCCTGATGATGGGATTAACTGAGCTTAAAATTTTTGACTTGAAGTTCAAGTTGATCTTCGAAATTTGGTGGTGAACCATTGGTATAGAGGCGAGATCATGCAAGTCAGCGGTTTTGTAGTACGGCGGCAAGCGGTAGATGATCTTCAGGCACTTGTTCTGTAATAGTTGGAGCTTCGCAATGTGGATTTTAGCACATTCGCCCCAAACTGGGCAAGCACTAAGCAAGACACTTTGAATGATTGCCTTGTAGACACATAACTTGTTTTCAGTGCTCAGCTTTGAGTTTCTGTTTAATAGTGGGTAGAGCGCGCCAAGTAGCTTTAAAGCTTTACAGTATATCAGATCCACATGTGACTTAAAGGTCAGAGTCTTGTCTAGAGTGACCCCGAGGTACTTTATGATGTACCTCCAGTCTATTTCGGAGCCACGGACTGCAATCCCTTGAGGAGGAAGCCATTTTTGTGACCTCCTCTTGGTGAACAGGGTGGCATTGGTCTTTGAATCGTTCAGCTTTATTTTCCACTTCGTGGTATATTCGGTGAGCTGTCTGGTGGCTGCGTTAAGCTTACTCAGAATTTTGAGGGGTGACTTTGCTGCTTGATAAAGGCAGGAGTCATCAGCGAAAAACGCTTTTTCACTCTTGGTTATATGTAAATCGGAAGTGAAGATATTGTAAAGGGTGGGACTCAGGACACTGCCTTGGGGGACACCAGCTAAAATTGTGAAAGCATTTGATTTTTTGCCGTTAATTTCAACATAGAAGGATCTTCTAAGAAGAAAGGATTGGATAATTTTCGTCAAGTATAGTGGGAACTTTAGGATGAACATCTTATGTAGGAGGCCTTTGTGCCATACACTATCGAATGCTTTTTCGATATCGAAGGTAACTATGCCAGTTGAGTGTTTTTTCCTCAGCGATTCGAGTATGTAGTTGCGTACCCTGACTAATTGGTGATTGGACGAGTGGCCCTCACGGAAGCCGAATTGTTCGTTCATGATAATATTGTTGGAAGAGATGTGGGCTTTTAGTCTCCTTAATATGAGTTTTTCCAGGAGCTTGCTTAATGAATTTAACAGGCTAATTGGTCTGTAATTGCACGCCAAAGTTAAGTCCTTTCCGGGTTTTGGGATAGGGACGACTTTCGCAAATTTCCAGGCTTCTGGAAAATATGTTAGTTTCAGGCATGCTCTGAATATGTACATCAATAGAATTACGGCCTTTTTTGGAAGCTGTTTCAGCAGGGCGTTATTTATGGAATCATCTCCAGGGCTTTTGCCAATCTTTAGGCCGCGGATAAGACGAGAGATTTCGCGGGGGGTGGGCAACGCAGATTCAGTGATGGTAGAGTTGAAATAATTAATGTTTACTATGGAACTATTGATGGAACTTTCAGTGGCTGGATCGCTCTTAACATGGAATGTTGTCGCGTGTGCTTTGCAGAAAGAACTTCCGATTTCGTTTGCCTTTTCAGCGTCCGTCGTGAGGGTGCCAATGGATGTTTTAATCGGGGGGATTTTGTTAACAGTGTTTCTCAAAATTTTCGTTACCTTCCATAGTTGGTTTGAGTGCTTTTTCAAGCGAGCAAGCTTAAGATTCCACCTTTCATTATTGAAGGACTTTATCTCGACCTTAATAAGCCTGTTTAGGAAATTGATTTCCTGTTTTAAACCTCGTAGCTTGCCTCTTTGCCAAAGACGTCGCTTGTAGTTTCTGAGAGAAATCAACTGCTGCACTTCGTCTGGTAGCTGCAACACCTGTTCGGTGGGCTTTAACAGTGGGACTGCGTAGTTTTCGGCCTCCTTAATCAGGTTTGTCAGAAGTTTGACAGATTGTTCTATCAGGTGTGTAGAGGTCAAACTTTTAGACATTTTGTTGAGGTCAATATTTCTGTCAATGTAGGACTTATAGGCCGGCCAGTTTGCTGAAGAGTAGCAACGCCTTGGCGAAAGGTAAGGTTGGAAGGATTGCGAAAGCTCTACCTTGAGGGCCACTGGTAGGTGGTCGGAGGACAGATCGTTTATCGTCCTCACGTCAGTCACGTTGAAATGACCGTTAGAGAGAGAGAAGTCCACAGTCGAAGGAGTCGATCTGTTAGCCTGCGGCGGGTAATAAGTGGGAGTTTCCGGAAAATGTATATTGAAGTTTCTCTTTCGCATTTCCTCGAATATTATTTTACCAGTGGAATTGGCCTTCACACAATTCCAGAGCCTATGCTTAGAGTTCAGGTCGCCTCCGATTAAGAATTTGCCACGAAGTGACATTAGTCGACTAATGTCTTTTTTGAAACCTTGCAGTTTTGAAGGACTCAGCTTGGAGCCGGGAAAGTAAATGGAGTACATTTGGATACCACAAATCTCTATGCCTATCGATTCTATTACATCCAAGCTCAGATCGGGCAGTTCCACATGGGGTATAACACTTCTGACCGCAATTGCCACCCCTCCACCAGCGTTTCGCTTGTTTGGTGCAGGTCTATCTTTTCTGTAGATGGTAAAATTTTGGATTGAACAACCTTCACCGGATTTAAGCCAGGTTTCTGAAATAAGGGAAACATCAATTTTGTGCTTGTTCAGGAAATTTGAGAGTTCATTGATTTTATAAATTGGACGAATGCTTTGGGCATTCCATAACACTATACCAAGTTCCTTAAGGGGTAACATTGTAGATATATTTGGTTGCCATCTCGAACATAAGGGTGAGTTGCTGCTCTTTGTTTTGGCATATTTTTAGACCCTTTAGTAGATCACACATTATGGGGCCTATTTCTTCAAGTTTGAATTTATCATTGTCAGCGGTAGTTGCTATGGGGGCGGACGTTTTTGAGCCATTTTTAGGGCTTCGGACCAACTGCTGAAAATTTTATTTACTCTGGGAGCTGGTATGGTTTGATTTTTCTGGGTTGGGGCTGAGTTGTCATTTCTGGATGACGGCCACTTTTTCATTTCAGGGAAGTTTGTTGAGTTCTTCAGTGGGGCTGTTGGGTATTTTTTTGTTGGTTTATTTTTGTTGTTGGAAGAGCCCAGTTTGTCTCTCATAAGAAGAAATTCTTTACGCTTTGGGCATTCCAGGGAGGTTGCTGGGTGGTCTCCTTTACAATTCGCGCACTTTTGAATTGGGCTATCGCACTTGTCCATGTAGTGATTTAAACCGCATTTGGAACATTTCGGGTTCATGTTGCAATTTCTCATGCCGTGACCGTACGTTTGGCATCGTCTGCATTGGGTAACATTTCCTGTTGTTTTTTTAAAAATCCGCCATTTCGGAATTGTGTAGTTTATGACAATTTTACTCAGATTTTGTAGATTTGTTGTGCCTTGCTTGAAGGAGACAACATACGAGCCTTCACAATCGAATTTTTTTGTTTTCATCGTAATCTCTCTTATCTCGACCGGTTCGATTTGATATTTTATGAGAGATTCATATATAGCATCTATAGGCGTCGTGGCGATACCTGATAGTATGAATTTATCAAACCTTTCTGAGCTGACATCATGCGTGTAGAATTGAATGTTCTTGTCGCACAGGGCAGTTTTAAACTTTTTGTAGGCCTCGATATCGTTCAGTAGTATTTTCGTTCCAATTGACATGTACTTTAACATGTACGTGGAGTTAATTCCTATAGTATTTAATATTGTTAAAGCGGAGGTGAAATTTGACGCTCCAACAACAGTGACTGGTGGAATTCTCGATTTTTCCACTTTATTATGTTTAAGCTGTTTTGGTAATTCAGCATTTACGTTGTTTAATATTCCGAATGAATTTTGTGTAGGTATAGAATAATGTGTATTTTCTTTAGAGTTCGTTTCGTTATTTGATTGCATTTCATGCGTTTCATTTAAGTTAGGTAGGCTATCACTGCGCTGTAGAATAGAGCCTTGAATTAGAGTCCTTTTATTACCAAATACGTCTGCAATCGAAGGCTGGCTGACATTTTGTTTAGGCATTGTGTGCCTCTTAACGTTGAGTTGACAGGTTTCGCAATCCGGGTCTAGCTCAGTAGCTGATCTTTTATTGTTCATTAAGATCTGATCCCGGGACGTGCTATTGGTAGCATTCCCATTCGGGGGATCACTCTTGGTCTCACTCACAATTCACTGTTTTATTTGACTCAGATAATACAATGTATGCACTTATTTTGTTTTTATTCACTTAATGAATTATGCTTATTCAGGTAAATATTTTACTTTTGTATTAAAATAGCAGTTGAAAAAAAAAGCAACCGTATCGCACTGCAGCGAAACTGAAACTCGAATTAAATAATTATTTTCTCAACTCGTGCAGAAAAAACTTTAGCGAATGTGACGTTTATCGGATGAGCCGGAGGCGAGTTTTGGTGTTGCACGAGCTAAAGAAATTCGTTGCACAAAACATTTTTGCTAATTAGTGTCGTCGGAAATATGGCACAAAGTCCAGGTAAAATATTTTTCTTGCAGCAATCCGCGAAAATGAGTCATTACCTGACGACACTTGCGGCAATTTTCATTTTTTGGAGCTTAGCAAGTAAAATAACTTACAATACGGCTTGGGATGCAAACTCCCCACTCGTCAAAATAAAAATGTCCAAACCATATTGTAATATACTATTGTATGCCTACGTTGAGAAATAGTAGATTACAGAGGGGGATGCGGAAATCGGTCATTACATGAGGAATTAATTTTGTGAAATGAGCCAAACTCAAGAGGGTGTTTTTAAGCAAAAAGCTTTGAAAACTATTTTTTGACGAGTGTAGAGTTTGTATTCCGAGCCAAAGGCGAGGTATACAACTACAAGAGTCAAAAATCAGTTTTCAAAGCGAGTTGCTTAAAAATACACGAATGAGTTTGCGAGTGTCACGAAATTATCCAGAATGGATGACTTATTAAGCATCCCCCACTGTATGCTGTTTTACTCAATGTCCCAACCGAAAACGCGTCATTACATGCAGATATACATGTAATGAGAAGTTTCCGGTGGGGGCTACATGTAATGAATAGCATGTAATGAATAATTTCCGTGGGATGCACACATACATGTAATGACAAGTTTTCGGTGAGTCAACGAGTAAAGTTAATAACATTTTAAATGCCGATAGTAAAATTTATGGTTTTTCATTAATCGATTGAAACCAGTCATCTAATTTGATCGAACGTTCCACAAAATATCTCTGACAATATCCGATTGAATCAAAATGTAAATTTTATTGTTCAACTAATTCGAAATTGGTGAGCAAAGTACCCAGAATCCGTCAGCATAATTCAAATTTCATATTTAAGGGAATTGCATAAATATCAACAATTTTGTTCTGCAAATTGCTGCCCTGTTCAATAGGGTCACTGCTATATATACTCTATTCATCGAGCCATTTATTTAATATCCACAAAACTAATCACGTCATTAATTTCTATTTTGTAAACTAAATTTTATTGTACATACATTAGACATAAACTGGAGTTACCCAGGTTAAATAGCACGTATATTTATAGAACTGGCTGTTCCTCCCCGTCTGCAATCGTTTGGGAAAATAGATTATATTTTGCTGTTGATAAATAACTAACGAGCAATGCGGCATTTAAAGCTTCTAATTTATTATAATTTAAGCGACGATTAAAACTATCGTTGTTCTGTAATCATTTTTGAGTTTTAACTATGTTTTCAAACGTATAGTATTTAATAGACGGTACTGTGACTCTCGCAGTAGATAATTTCATTAAGAATTGTTAAGTTAAATTGCTGGTGGTATCGTTTATTAGGAGGAGTGAAGAATTTGTTTCGAAAATTCTGTCATGTTTAAGGGTTTCAGTCAGACAATGTATCGCAGCTGAATGTTACGCCACATGTCATCAAATACATTCCAATAAATCGTAAATGCGTAATTTGTGGATCTTATTGCTCGTTGCCAGAACAGTTAGTAATAAAACCAGAAATAAGTGTTAGATTTGCAGAAATGTAAGTTGATGAATTGTGGATTTCTCTTCTGTAAATTTGTCGTAACTTCGATTAAAATGAAGAAAACAAAAATTTGCAACCAAATAAGCTCCATGGAGATCTGTTCTGTTTTATAATCAATTTTGAGATGAGTATCTGTAGAAATATCTGTAGTACATTATAGATCGCACTAGATTTGTGTGCAATTTACCACTGACACAGTAAAGACTTCGCTAACGAAAGAAGAAACCATGTGAGCAAAAAAATTACGGAACTAGTAAAATAAAATGATCTAGCCTCTGACCCGGACGAGTTGTAATGGCTGATTAATATTATTATATCTGTAGAAACGGAGTGTTTCTCCAGGTATCCACCTGATCATCTAAATTGATTAAATATGTTAACTTGATTTGTTTCCAACCTGAAACTACTCTGCCCTGATTTCCAGCTGAAAATGTTTTTTAAAACAAAACCTGACCTGAAATTGATTTAAAACCTGTAAACCCTATTTGTGAAAGCGGCTGTTTGTAAGCACAACTTGATAAAACTATTTTTGGACCCGTACGAAGCAGGGCCACATAATTGAGAATTAATTCCTAAATATTCCCTATTTCTTTGGGAATTGCAGAGAAATTTATGAAATTTTTGGTGATTAATTCCCAAATATCAGACTCTGGTACGATGTACAAAGTTCCTGTACGTTTACTACAAACAATTGTGAAACTTTTTCGCAAATATCTCGGCAACTATAGAACGGAAATTGTTCATTTCAGTGTCACATGAAAGAAAACTGAGAATTTTTTTTGTGGAAATCGGCTCAATGATCTGAGGCCAATCGAACGGACAAAATTGAGTTTCTCAGCGAAAGCAGATGCCTTAACAATGCAAAATGGAGATTTAATGTCAAGGGCAAAGCAGTAGACAATAACATTTTAGTGAACACGTATTTCAGGATTTTGGGAGAAAATGGCTCAATACTGGAATATGACCACTTCTAGAATTGAGCGTGATGACTCATATCTCTAGAACTACAGCAGTTAGAAAGTTGCTTCCAAAGGCAAATTTGTTGAGAATAAAATTTTAGAGAACAAGCGTTTCATGTTTTTAGGAAAAAGTGTACCAATACTGAGATATGAGCACTTCTAGAATTAGGAGAGATGAATCAACAGATAGATGTTTCGTGTCAAAGAAATTTTTTTTCGCTGAAAAATTTTTTCACCGAAATTATTTATCGCTGAAAATTTTTTTTCGCCGGAAATTTTTTTTCGCTGAAATTTTTTTCGACGAAAATTTTTTTCGCCGGAAAATTTTTTTGCTGAAAATTTTTTTCCAGAAATTTTTCGCCTGAAATTTTTTTCGCTGAAATTTTTTTTCGCTGAAAATTTTTTTGGCTGGAAATTTTTTCGCTGAAAATTTTTTTTGCCGGAAATTTTTTCGCCGGAAATTTTTTTCGACGAAAATTTTTTTTCGCTGAAAATTTTTTTCGCCAGAAATTTTTTTCGCTGAAAATTTTTTCTCCAAAATATGTTTTCTCTTTTCTTCCAAGACTACTGATATCACAACAAAAACCCTTTTTAAAAGGGAAACGTGACGCAAGTCCCCGTCCCTTCTTCCAAAACAACCGATATCAATCGGGGTGACGCTTGAAGCTTTAAAACGCTAAAATTGTTGGACCCGTACGAAGTACAAAGGTCCTATACGTTTACTACAAACAATTTTATCGAGGTGGGAGTTGGGGGGATGCATCTATTATCGTCTAAATATGAATCAGCAATAAAAAAAATGTCCGTCTGTCCGTCTGTCCGTCTCCACTTTTTTTCCAAACATCTCAACCGATCAGCCTAAACTTTTTTCCCTGAAAGGTACATGCCTTCCATGATTCAAGTTCGAAGATGAGCAAAATCGATCAAGTGGTTCCGGAGATATGGTCGAGGCAAAGTTGTAGAGAATCAAATTTTAGCGATCACGTGTTTCAGGGTTTTGGGGAAATATGGCCCAATCCTGGTATATGGCCACTTCCATAATTGGACAGGATGACCCGGATCTCCAGAACTATGAGAGTTAGAAAGTTGGTTCCAAAGGCGAAGTTGTAGAGAATTAAATATAAGCGAACACGCATTTCAGGGTTTTGGTGAAATATGGCCCAATCCTGGTATATGGCCACTTCCATAATTGGACAGAATGACCCGAATCTCCAGAACTATTTGAGGGAGAAAGTTACTTCCAAAGGCAGAGTTGTAGAGAATGAAATTTTAGATAACACGTGTTTCAGGGTTTTAGGGGAAAATGACTTAGTCCTTTGATATAAGCTTTTCTAGATGTGAATGGTCTGAGATGTACTTCGGTAGGGCCTTTGACATTACCTTGGGTAATTTCTATGGATCTTTGAAATTCTTACAGTTATAAAAGAACAGAAAACGTTGGATTGTTTGCTTATTTGTATATTTAGATACGTTCGAATCTCTTTGCTACATCTACTCTGTTTGCCACATCTATTCTGATACGTACGGGTCTTTGGTTATGTTTTTGGAATGTTTTCACCTCGGATTAAAAAAATGCGTCAGCAAAGGCCTGATCCCCAGTGTTATAATTTTTCTACGCTTTCAGCTTTAATACGCAAAAATTTGATTTTCTGTACAAAAGTACCCCGTACATCCCATAAAGTCAAAATTTTGCGTTGTGAAAGCTGAAAGAATAGAAAAACTATAACACTGGGGGTCGGGCATTTTTGAGGCACTTTCTAATTTTTTTTTAGCCGGAAATTTTTTTTTCGCCGAAAATTTTTTACGCTGAAATTATTTTTCACTGAAAATTTTTTTTCGCCGGAACGGAATTTTTTTCGCTGAAATTTTTTTCGCCAGAAAATTTTTTTCGCTGAAAATTTTTTTCGCCAGAAATTTTTTTCGCTGGAAATTTTTTCTCCAAAATTTGTTTTCTCTTTCCTTCCAAGACTACTGATATCAAAAGCCTTTTTAAAAGGGAAACGTGACGCAAATCCCCGTCCCTTCTTCCAAAACAACTGATATCAATTGGGGTGACGCTTAAAGCTTTGAAACGCTAAAATTCTTTTGGAATGTTTTTACTTTGGATTAAGAAAATACATCACAAATGCCGGACCCACTAACGTAATAAATTTTCTTTCTTCAACAAAAAACATTTTAAAAAAATCAATTTTCTTCCTAAATCCGTCCCTTATCACCGTCGGCCATTAATTTTTTGATCATATGGGGACTTGCGTCACGGGCGCATCGCTACCGCGCGCCCATGATATCCAGATGTCATAGGACGGATGTACTTCTGTAGAGCCTTTGACGTTACCTTGGATAATTTCTGTGGACTTTTTCTAAAAGAACATAAAACATTGAATTATTGTTTGCTAATTTTTTTTTATGTTTGCCTTATCTTTCTGATACGTAGGGGTCTTTGGTTATGTTTATTTATATCAATTTGAGCTTCCGTGAGCGATTTGTTCCCATCACGTCCAACATAACTATAGCTTAAGTAACAACTGGCATCGCTGACAAAACTCTTGGATAAAATTCCGACAGATTCGAAGCGAAAGTTTAATTGAATGATTTCGGATTAAGTGGAATCAGGTTCAGGTCGGAGCCTCTAAGTTTTTTTTTTACCTCAAATTTGTTGCCGCAACGATAGACGTTGGCTTTGTATGAACATTTCGTTAAGGTAGCAGGAGAAAATCGTTTTCATCGGTAAAGTTATAGAGTACGTTCATTTTTCCCCATTCAACTATGGCGATCTGAGATCTTGGCGGAAGTATGTATTAGTTTGGAAATCCGTACTTCTCATTATAGGCTTTCAACATAACTTTAGGTAATTTTAATGAATTGGTCGTAAATAAGATCGAAAATTAAGTGAAAGGACAGACCTTTGGCTGAAATTGTTTTAAAAAATACTGAAAATTAGTGTTTGTTTACGTTTCTTGTCCAATGATTTTCTCGGCTAGTTGCGTCGCACAGGTCTATCAAAATTTATTGTAATAAATTGAATAGAAGCGTCCCTATCACGCATCGACAACAATAGGAACAAAGAATCAAATTTATCGCGAACAATGACCTTGTGATTAATGTCCTTCCATAAAAAAAATTATCAAAAAAGTTTATTATTAATTAGTTTTTAATCAAAAGCCAAAGTTTCTCAAAGATTTTCTTTTCTTTTTAATCACTGCCTGCACACAAAATGGTTTGAGAAATAAGAAAAGAACGAAAAATTGAAATCCCTCCATTAAGCAATGTCAAACGTTTTTTGAAAAGGCATTCTTTTCATGTTTTTACACACCATTTTTCCGACGATAGAATATTTTTCATTTTAAGTAACTTTTATGTTATATTTTGTATCTTAAAGACAGATATGCTCAGCTTGTTCCTATATATATAGTGACGTTTTCGTAGAATTCTCTCATTTTTTTTGCTTAATTGAAAATAACAAATTTACGTCTTTAAATATTTTACTTAAAAAAACATTGGGTGATGGTAAAATTCAGTGAATATGTATGTTTGCTTAGGAATATTATAGCGCCATTGTAGAGCTGTTAGTAGTGGAAAATCGTTTTTATAAATGTACATAAACAAGTTCATGTGGAGTTTTTTTTACAAGTAATGGAAGATAATATGTCTACTGTATCCATATACTTAAATATGTATACACTTGATGGTGTTAAGGATGGCTTATATTGTAGAGAGATTTACTTTATCATTCTGAAATTGTTACAGCTCGCGTTTTACTCTATATGTGTACATGAAATGTATATTTTATTCATTATATTCTCTTCTCCTCTATGTTAAAACGTTTCCTTTTATGTATAAATAGCTGGTGATGTGCATACAGGCCCGAACTGTCACATCCCAAAGTGCATTGCACGATACAACTGAAAGAAGCCTAAACTTACCTTAGATCTGCAGCAAGGGTAGAAATAGAAATTTTGATTTTCTTACTAAAGAGCGCTCATCGCTCCAAAAGTGATATTAGGAACACAATCCTTTCTTTTTCAAAGATATTTTTCATAAATTAATTGCGAAATAGTTTTTTACGCAACCGAGTGCAAAGAACTTTGCATCGAGTTGCATACAGCAGAGACATCGAAAGTTTGAAATTTTCGTACTTTGTTTTGTCACCGAGTTGCATAAACGTTACACTTCGAATGTCATTTTAATATTGTGGTGAGGTACCTTGTAGTACTAATTACACTTTACATTTCTTTTCGACTCTGAAGGGTTTTCCATTGCTATTCGATACTCCTGTTAGACATTAAATACATTTTCGATTCGACTCATGCACTCAATGTGTGCTTTTCACAATCTTTACAGTCTTTAAGTGTCAAGGACCACGATGATGGAATGACACCTGAAACCGAATTTTTAACAGTAAATTTCTTTGGAGTTCAGTCTACTCTTGTGACTCTGGAGAGGGGAGATACATACTTAGCACAAAAACTTCAGAGAAATTGCCAAAAAACAACGAAACAAAATTTTCCCATGGAGTAAAACTTTATTGCCCTCAAATTTTCTTCCCTATCGCCAGTACGGGTCTGTTCGTGTACCCATATTTCGTGCTAAAACCTTTACCAGATATTTATATTGCGAACTGAAGGAAGGAGCTTTTCATAATTTAAAAATGTATTACGTTTTTGTAAAGCTGTAACGATTATCACAAAATTTATCTCACAATTATTAATGAGTTTATATTTCGAATCTTCCATCACAAATTTTATTATGAATAATCTGCACGAAAGGATATAAATGTCCTTGTTATACCCACGTGGATATCATTTTGAATAAGTGCGAACAAATTTAATCATTTTCGTTTTTTCGGAAGGAATGGAATGGATCGCCTTGTTATTTTATTTATAAAATGTTAATAAACCAAAAATGTTTTGTTCTCTGTTCCATTTTGCATTTATTTGGAATAAAGAATAATGTAGCATGCCGAAAGTAAAAGTATTACCGCAAGGGATATCAAAAATTTTGGTAGTTAAATAGAAACGTTGAATTTATACCCTCAGTGCGATTATAAAATGGATGAAGGAAAGGTTAAATAGATACACTTTATACATTTTGTCAGAATACAGGATTTGTAAAGTTAATGAATTATTGTGCTAGCATTGTACTGTCACCGATATATTTACTTTACAAATTAAATTCATCAACATTTCAAAAGAAGTGGTAGAAGCGACATGGTATTCCACACAGAAATTTAATGGAGTGATCAATAATGGCTTTAAAAAAGTTGCATGTCTTACAGAAAACGCTTTATTTTCCTTAAGCACCTTTAGACGTGAGGTTTCTTATATGATATTTATTTTAATCATTTTTATTCACTGCACTGCTCTAGGGAGTTAAATTATACATTAATTGCTGGTTTCAAACTTTCCCAGATAACACAGATCACACCTTTTAATGTGGTTGCCCACTGAATGTACATTAAATGTACGAAATTCAATGTGAATATGTACATAAAATGTACCAAAAATGTGCTTACGATGTGGTACATTTTCCGATATAAATAAAAGCCACTTTTTTTGTGCTATTGAAACTCGAAATTATTGCACGAGATCACAAGTACATTTTTCGCACATTTTATGTGCGTGATAAGGTGTACACTATTCCTAATACATTTAATGTAATACACAAATGCCGGACCCCCCAATGTTATAGTTTTTCTGTTCTTTCAGATTTGACACGAAAAAAAATTAAGTTTTGTGTGATGTGTGGGGTACGGGTAGCCACATTTTTGGCGCGCGAAATCTGAAAGCGCAGAACAATTGTTACGTTGGGAGGGTCCGGCATTTGTGACGCATTTCTTTAATCGAAAATGAAAATATTTCAAAAGAATTTTTTACGCTCCGAAACTGTAAGCGTGACCCAAATTGATATCAGTTGTTTTGGAAGAAGAGACGAGGACTTGCGTCACGCTACCCTTTCAAAAAGGATTTTTGTTGTGATATCAGTATTTTTGGAAGAAAAGAGAAAACAAATTTTGAAAAAAAAGTTTCCGGCGGAAAAAATTTTCGTCGAAAAAAAATTTAAAAAAAATCATTTTTCCCCTTAAGTCCATCCCATTCGGCCATTTTGTTGGCACACCCTGATTTTCTAAAGGTCATATCTTCGGATCCACTGGACCGATTTAATGAGTAAAATGTCGATTTCAATCAAAATTTTACGTTAAATCCGAAAAACGGGGTCTCAGGGGGGTACGACGCAAGGGAAAAAAGTCAACACTAGCTGTATATATGGCTCCGAAGTCTACGAAAAAAATTTTTCCGAATTTTTTGTTCGTATGGGGACTTGCGTTACGAGCGCATCGCCACCGCGTGCCCATGATGGCCAAGAAACCCAATTTCGTCTATTCAAGGGACCAATGACCCGATTTCCATAAAAAAATTTTCCTAGTTTTCTGAGGTCAAATGCTTTAATTTCAAACCAAAATGAACCATTTCCGATTTCTCCGACCATATGTTCGGAACTACCCGACCGATTTTGCTAATTTTCGAACTTGAAGCATGGGAGCCATGTACAAAAAAGTTTGAGGTTATCGGTCAAGCCGTTTGGAAAAAAAAGTTAAGACGGACGGACTGACGGACATTTTTTTTATTGCTGATTCATCATCACTAGACGATAATACATGTATCCCCCCACCTCCCAGTTCGGTCTACCCCATGTTATAATAAAATGTCTTGTAGTAAACGTATAGGACTTTTTGCTTCGTACGGGTCCAACTAGACTGAAAAAAATGTTGGCACAGTAACAAGACAGTTCGGCTTTAATAAACACTTAACGAAAATAGGTAATCGATCGGATCCAAGCTGTGACTCATGTGGGGAACACATAGAACAGCTGAACATTTTCTTTGTTACTGTCCTGCTTTCATTACAGCAAGAAGAAAGTATTTTGGCGGTAACACCATTACGTATAGTCTAATTAGATCAATTAGAGCTACATTGCTAGGTTCAAAGCTCAACACAACAGCAAATCTCTAAACAATAATATAGTAAGCACCATGGGATCAACGGTGGCTTCCGTGCGCGTTCTATCATTAGATAGAACAACTATTTTTAATAAAAAAATATTTTAATTAAAAAATGTCAGTCCCGAAATAACCAAACTTCAATTTTTCCCTAAACCGATAACTGAATCTGCGCGTATATACTTTATTCTTTTTACAAGCTTCATCTTAAGCGGTAATTAAAAAATCTGCGAATCGCAACGCAAATACACAACGGCAAAAAAGAGACAACTGAGTAGTCATCTCTTTTTCGCACTTGTACACAGTACCGTATCTAGACCGCTTTTCTAAGGGGGGCGCGCGCCCCAGATTTTTTTTTGCAATTCAATGAAGTATCAATGTATATTATAGCGTTCTGAAAAGTGCTTAAGATGATAACTGAGTCCGAAGCCGACCTGGAGCTAATAAGTCAAGCGCCGCATGCAATTTTTTTTTAATTATAGTGTTCAACTGGTGTAAGTAAGGTTTTCATGCAAAGCGAAACAGGCGAAAATTTTGAACCGCCTGTTATCGTTCTTTAGGTAAATCGAAGAACCGTTTAATCGCCGCATCGAGAAAAGCGCCGCAGGCAAAAACTTTGGACTGCTTTTCCTCGTTTTTTAGGCAATTTGAAAAAATTGCTCAATAGCCGTATCGGGTAAGGCGCCGCAGGCGAAAATTTTGAACTGCTCTCTATTGTTCAACTCAATGGCCCAGTGGTTAACACGTCTGCTTGGTACTATGAAATTGAGTTGCCAGTGCGTTGGTTAAAAACTCAACCGCGGACAGATTTGTTCCGATTGTTAGACTTGTAAACAAAACAAAGTTGACTTAATCGGTTCAAGACAAATGAAGTTAAATGTAGCGCCATCGTACGGCTTACCGGTGGAAGGCATTGTTGGGAGGTGCCGGTATTCTACTCCTACTAGTTCTCGCTCCTAGCATATCTCATAGATGGTACTGGGTTTGTCGCACAGCCTACCACTGGCATACTAAAAAAATTTCTGGTAATGAAAAGATCTCACAAACGAGTCATAAAAATTAGCGAAACTAGTAAATAATGATCTAGCCCCTAACCCTTCATGGGTTGTAGAGGCAGATTATTATTATTACTATTCTATTGTTCTTTAGATAAATCGAAGAACGACTAAATTGTCGCAGGCGAAAGTCTTCGGTTGAAGGACTTCTTATAAGTAAGAATTTCAATAATTGATAGATTTGGTATTTGTTTAACGCCGTAGGCGAAAATATTTAGGCTCTTAACTAGTTTTGTTTACTAAATCAAGGTGTTTGAAATTTTGAAAATTTGGATCCGTTTTTCTTTTTTTCAGCCATAGGATAGGCCCCTAAATTGGCCGCTCGGGTCACCTTTTCTGGCACGGGCCCGAAGGATTTACTTCCGTTCCTCTACTTTAATCAGGTCTGCCTAAAATGTTGAGATTGAAGATGGGCAAAATAGGTCAAGAACTTTCGAAGTTACGATCGAACAAGTTGTCAAAACCTTGTTTTTTGAAGGTCGTAGAAACGTTTTTGCTTATATCTCCGACGAACGAGAATTGCTTTTCAAGGTTTGGAATGAAAGATATGGACCTCAAAAAACTAACTAAAAAAAGTTGATGAAAATTGATTCACTGGTTCAGATAGTAGGGTCCATAGAACGCGCCAAAATCTTTCCCATGAATTTCATTAAATATAAAGAAATTTTGCTGTGATTCAGAGGTAGTCGAAGGCTTAACAGTAACTCAAGAAAAACGTAAAAAGCGTCTTCTCATTACGGGCAGATTTTCTTCCGAACATTAATATATATCAGTAGGGAAGGAACAAACCTTAGGGGGGCGGAGAAAATCTCAGGGGGCTCAGCCCGCCCTCACACCCCAGATACGGCGCTGCTTGTACATCTGTAATGCAATTGCATCATCATCATCATCGCCCAGAGAAAGTCCCCTAACTTCTAAATCTGATTTAATTGAATCTATAAATCTTCTCCTTGGTCTAGCCTTTGTCCTAACTCCCGGGACCTGTGCATCTAAGATTCTTTTTGGTAGCCTATATGCATCCTTTGAACGTGCTCGAACCAGCGTAGACGACTAACCCTTGCTTTCTCTTCCACTGACGAAACTCTTAAGTTTTCTCTATCGTCGCCGTTCCAAATGTGATTACTGCCATCGTTACGGTACGTTACAACAGGGGAGAAGGGGGTCGAGACCGAAGTATATTACTCGATGTGCACTAACACTCGCCCTCTTGTACGTACATCTCTTTATATAGTTGATATTGAATGTACTAATACGAAAAATTTAACGAGTTTTAGAAAAGTCTTTGAAGTATTGTGAATAGTTACAGTAAATAGCTGCGTCTGTATGAGCATGTCCCTCGTGTTCTAGTGTGATAAATTCACTCAGGTTTAACTGTTCGCAACTTGCTATGCAATGAACTATTAAACTCGCTTTTCAGTTTGAGTTTATTCTCTATATCCGTTAAAAAGTACGTAGCATTTATTTTCGCACATCTGCATTAATATTCTTAAGAAAACTTTTAAATCCATAATATGAAACTCTATTTCCCAAAGTCATTTCATTTTCCTTTCTTATTCGCATTTTTACTTTTTACCATTTCTTTAACAGCTAAAAAATAACTAAAAAGTCGCATAGTAAAATGAGGAAAGAACTTTCTCTCAACGAATATGCATTAATGTATTATGTTCAGTAATGTAGAAAAAAAATAAAGTTTAAAGCGCTTGAATGTAATGTGAATAATGCAAATTAAGTATTTTATGAAAATTCTTTCGGAAATCTGAACTCGAGAAAAAGGAAAAAATATTCGAGGACAAAACGGAAATGCTATACTTTAGTTGAACAGGGGTTTGGTGGCATTATAAATTAAATCTTTTTCCTGTTGATTGTAAATAAGAAAAATATTGAAATGCGTTTTTTTCTCGTAATCGTATAGCCATCACGGCAGAAAGTGTAGGCAAGACTTTTAAGTGGGTAATCAAAATTCAAATTCAATGATTTTTATATGTTTAGAGCGAATACCACCCCTCCAGCAATTGACTACCGAATAACACACCCTTATCAAAATTATTCATTAGATTTTTTTTACCCCAAAAATACATATTACATAAGGTGAAATTGAAAGATATAACTAAACAGCATGTACCCCATATATACCATTATACACGATCCGTTTATGTCTATTTCGTATAATAAAAAAAATCAATGAAGCATATAATATTTTATTTGGCAGAAAATGGTACAAAATCAGGTGAGATAGAATTGATTTATGGATTATTTAATCGTCGTTGAATGTTTTTATCCTCCTGTATATATTTAATATTGCAGATTTATGTGAAAAACATAAGGCTACGCATACCCGTACGATTCACTGTCAAGTCAAAACGTCTCAACCTTAATTAGAAAGAATCATGACAACAATTCCGAAATACTAATAGGTAATTTGACAAAAAGATAATCCTGGATGAATCCCACCTTGGACTGACTTGAGTAAAACTTTAGCTCAATATCGATCGGAAAAAAATTGCGAACGTGATTTTGTATTAGCTCAATTTCAGTCACTTAGTACCGAGTAAACATGACAGCCGCCGATCAAGCCGCAGTCGACGTCTTTTTTCGAAGCCGAGACGCAGCCGGCGACATTGTTCAAACCGATTTTGAGCCGGCTTGAGCCAATTCGTTTTAGACATACATAAAATAAAATATTTGTTGAGATGAAATGTTTCTTTCAATAAAATTAGCATGGTTGGGTTAGCGTCGCTAAACACTAATAGCGACGCTAAAATTCAAGACTTCTCGCTAGTAGCGATTAGCTCTCGCTAAAATCCGATTAGCGAATATTTTTCGCTAATCGCTAATGGATTCGCTAAAATATGGAGCTATTCATCACAAGTCATCAGTCTATTTTCGACCGAATGCCAGTTTTTCAAAAATTGTTGGTGTTTTTTCTATTCCAGATTTTGGATTATTAGCGAAAAATTAGCGACCGCTAGTAGCGGCCGCTACTAGCGCGCTAGTTTTTTTTAGACTAGCGAATCAGTTAGCGATTTTTTCAAACTAGCGTTAGCGTTAGCGTCGTTAAAAAAATGACGAGCGAGCACAACCTTGAAAATTAGTATAAAAATAAAAATTCGCCGCATATTTTTTTCGGCTCATGCAGCAACCTTCCTACGAGTCTAAACAACCAATTTGGAAGCACATATGTAATGTAATATTTCGTAAAAATATTTCTAGACTTAAGTTCTAGTCTAGAAATATTTTTACGAAATATTACATTACGTATGTGCTTCCAAATTGGTTGTTTAGACTCGTAGGAAGGTTGCTGCATGAGCCGAAGGCGAATGCTGTAATCCTACGAGTCAAAACAACTATTTGGAAGCACTTGGGGTATCCATAAATGACGTCTGCTTTAAGGGGGATGGGGGTAGGCCAAGACAGACGAATGCAGACAAGGGGGGGAGGGGGGGAGGCCAAAACAGACGTCATTTATTTTCCTTCTTTGATTATTTAAGTATGAAATTACGTTTTAGCCATATATTTTAAATGGACAGACTATTTGAACGATCGTCGAACTACATATTTGAAATTCCCACGGTTTGGCACACAAGAACGGCAGCTCAAAATTTTAAAATAAAAAACCGAACGATGTTTCGAATTGTCACTTTTATGTCACTTTGTTCAGAAAAGTTTTATCAAATTTCTTCGATGCAATCATCGCCGATGCCGATCGCTAAAATAATCAAATAAAAAAATGGGACAAGGGGGAGGAAGGCGTCCTCAAAAAAAAAATCAATCAAATCAATATTAAGAAACATTTCGATACGCTTTGGGAAGGGGATTTATAGACGTAAATATATTTTATTAAAATTCTCATTTTTTACGACAAAACAATTTTTAATATTTAATACGAATGTAAAAACTTTTCGATTAAGAAATATGGCGTCTGTTTAGAGGGGGGGGGGGTGGTCTAAAAAGCCTGAAAAAAGCAGACGTCATTTATGGACAGGCCCTTACGTACAATATTTTACATGTTGATGCTCGTCGCAAGTGACTCGGAAAACGCATTTACCGAGCTAAACATGTAAATATATTTTACATGTCTCCACCCGGTAAATACGTCATTACCTCGTCGCAAGCGACTCGGAAAACGGTTACCGAGCATCAATGCATCAATGTAAAATATTGTACGTAAGGGCTTCCAAATAGTCGTTTTGACTCGTAGGATTACAGCATTCGCCTTCGGCTCATACAGCAACCTTCGTACGAGTAAAAACAACCAATTTGGAAGCACATACGTAATATACTGTCAAAGTTTTACATTACCCTACCCGAAGAAAACGTGGTCTTTTGTACTTACAAGACGGATGTGCTCACACTTCTAACAAACAACAAAGCGAAAGAGGGAGATATGGAAAAAAATTCAAACGAGCCTGGTCCATCGAGCTGTCTCCGATTGGAATTGATTAAAAAACTAACTGGTTGTCAGGATGTGGCTAATTTGTCCATTAGGGTGGTCCAAAAATGTGTGGAAAAATTAAAGTGTCGAAAAGTTTGGGGCACCAGCGTTAAAACGAATCTAAATGGGTCACTGATAAAAAGTGTCTATGGACGCAACTCAATCCGCAAAATCAAAATATTCAAAAAATCCCAAAAACAGTAAAAAACGTAGACTTTTGCGAAATTGCATGAAACTAGTATAAGGGTAGGAGTCATGTTCAGGCAAGTTTAATGAAATCCGTTCAGAATAGTCCGCAGAGGACGTTTTTTTGCTTACTTCGAGTTTCCGCACGCTGTCGGAATCATGGGAGCCCATTGAAGAACAAAGTGTACCCAACTTTTCCTAGCGCCAGACCGCGACGACGACATCAGGTAGTGGCACACTGATTTAAGGGAAATGTTAGGAATGAATATTACTTTTAATGTAAAAAATAACACTTGGGTTCAATTCACAAACTTGAAGTTTCCTGTGTCTTAAAAGTTGACCCATATTTCACGATAATGTTAGAGCCGCATGAAGTCATTTGTTCCTACGTTTGAAATGTTTCGACCGAATCTTTTTATTCCCTACAAGATAAATGAAAATGGAAGGTCAAGTTCGAAGATGAGCAAAATCGGTCTACGGAAACCGGAGTTATGTCCAAAAAAGTGGTCAAAATCGGTGTTTTTTGAGGGTATCTGAAACTTTTTCGCATATATCTCTGCGAAACAAGCATGGTAATTGGTTTCCATGGTTTTAAATAAAAGTTATGTACCTAAGGAAAGCAACCCAATAAATTTTGTGAAAATAGGTTGAGTGGTTTTAGCTGTAGGGTAAATAGAGTGGACCAAACTCGGGCTACTCGACCTTTGATACTTTGTGGATTTTTATGGTTCATCGCTTATTGATGCAGTTAAGTCGGATCCAAGCAGGGCTTAGTATCCTTGTTTGGACTCGATCAACAGGTGTGTGACTTCTTGGAGCGATTGGGGTTCTCGGGCGGTCGGCTTGTCGGCGCGGAGTTTTTGATTGGGTAGATGTTGTGTCCGTCTGGAGGGAATTGTGTCACCGTTTAAGGTGATACATCTCCCTTCGGATGGCTGCGGGAAGCTAAAGCCAAAAAATACATTTCTTGCCACCATTCGATTTCTTCGTTTTGACAATAAAAATTTTTCGGAATCTTAAATGAATTTATCGTGTCTAAAAAATTCGGCTCGACTCGAAAAAATGAGCCGCCGATTTTCGAGCAGTCTGTCATTTCTGATAAGCTAGCCGCCGTCGACTGGTACCGAGAATACATAAAGACAAAGAAATTAAATGAATTTTTTATAGTGCCCGAATCTCGGACTCGAATCCCGATAGTTGAAAACGTAGTGAAAAACGCATAGTCCCCTCATACCTCACAAGAGTCAAAAAATATTTATTTTTTATCCCGATAGCACTTTTGCATTAATTTTATGTGGAGTTTACGATAACATAGTCGCGATATATACTTTTATATAATAATTAGCTACAAAGTTGTATTAAAATAGATGGCTTCGAAATACGAGATTAAAGTTTATCGTTTAATTAAGCCTTTTTTGGCAGACTCTTCTGTTATTTTTATCGAAAAGTTTTCAAACAAAGAATAACGGCAGAATATGATTGTCGCAATCATGTGAAGTCATAAAGAGTTATATGAATTGAGAAAACAGTTGCCTGCCAAGTTTTCTTTCAATTAAAAGTAAATTGAAAAAAGAATCTTTTGAGTTATTTTTTACTTTATTGAAAAAAGGAAACTTTTGTTTGCATTATTGTTGACTAGAACTGTATGCCGTTTGTGTAAGGATATCAAAAACTGAATCATCGGAGGTCTAATGTATGAAAAATATCGTTATACTTTTCTCTGAGGTCTTCACATCGGAATCATAAACTGACAATCAAATCCTTCTATAAAATCTCGTCTGAATAAGTTATTAACACACCTCCGTAGGCTAATAACGGACTTTAACAAAACATAAGAAAATACCTTTTGCGTCCGTTCGAATAATTTTTTTTTAAATTCCATGATGTAAATCCTCATGTTAAACGTAAGCACAAAATTGCCAAAGGAAATGTCGATATTCCCACATAGGTAACAGGTAGAGAGCAAAACTTGTTCTTAACATACCAACGTATCAAAAATGATTTTATATTCAGTTGAACAAAATTATATCACTTGGACCAAGGACGTAGCGGACCGAAGCGCAGTATATCCAGGCTTTTAGTGAAGTATCGGCCCGGCGTGACATCTATGTCGCATCATGCACTATCGTCGTCCTTCTTTTTTGCATGTACGATATAGAAATGTAAGGCCGCGCCGACCCGAGTAAAAAAAACCATGCGATTTGAGACTGAAATTGAGACTGTTTTCGTGTATGGCACTGAGTACTGTAATTTCGAACGTTTTAGACTGTTTTGAGACCGTCAACGTCATCATCATTAAAAATGATGAGTATGCTCATTTTTGCCTCAATTAATAGACATTTTTCTGGTATTTGAGACTGTTGAGACTGATGAGTATGCTTATTTTGAGACTATTTGAGACTGTTGAGTAAACTTATTTTGAGACTATTTAAGACTGTAGAGTATGCTACTTTGAGACTGTTGAGTGTGCTGATTTTGAGACTATTCGATACTGTTGTGTATACTCATTTTGAGACTGTTTAGTATACTGTTTTTTAGACTATTTGAGACTGTCGATTATACTCATTTTGAGAATATTTGAGACTGTCGAGTATACTCATTTTGAGACTATTCGAGACTGTTGAATATACTCATTTTGAGACTATTTGAGACTGTTGAGAATGCTCAAATTAAAGGATATTTGTTGAAGCTTCTGCGACTATTTGGTGTACCAAATATACAAAAAAAAAAGACTTTTGAGTATACTCATTTTGAGACTATTTGAGGCTGTTGAGTATACTCATTTTAAGACTATTTGAAACTGTTGAGTATGCTCATTTTGAGACTATTTGAGACCGTTGAGTATACTCATTTTGGGACGATATCAGACTGTTGAGTAAGTTCATTTTTAGACTATTTGAGACTGTTGAGTATACTCATTTTGAGACTATTTCATACTGTTGAGTATGTACATTTTGATGCTATTTGAGATTCTTGAGTGTACTAATTTTGAATTGCAGTTTTAGACGCGCTTTTTTGCCGCCAATGATACTGAAACTTTTTAATTTTGTTCTTAGATGCCGCCACGTAGTATTTTCTTCACAATTCGCGATTAATCTGAAATTATATTAGAAAGTTTTTTGTTTTTACATACTTTTCTGGTCACCCATCTAAGTACTAACCGCGCCGAATGATGCTTAACTTCGCATGTGGACCGCCAACGACGTAACACATGCTGCTAAATTGCACATGCGTATTTGTAGTCTTATTTTGAACCGTTGTTACGAAAAGATATGAGACTGTTGAGTGAACTCATTTTCGACAAAAATATTTTTCACAATTTCATTGAGGCTTTTGAGACTGTTGAGCATGTTCAAATGTGAAAAACATTTTTTTTAGAACTCTAAGATGATGAGAGAGATGAGAGATGATGAGATGATGAGAGATCGTTACAAAATTTTAAAAATTCAGTGAAAAATATAAATTTTCGTTAACATAACTTTGTTACGTAACATTGCCACAAGTAAC
>CM055403.1:69904792-69914982 GCA_029228625.1 Pseudolycoriella hygida
AATTTTTTTCGACGGAAAATGTTTTTTCGTCGTATTTTTTTTTTCGACGGAAATTTTTTTCGTCGAAATTTTGTTCGTCGGAAATGTTTTTCGTCGGAATTTTTTTCTCCAAAATTTGTTTGCTTTTTCTTCCAATATGTATTGACACTAATTGATTTTATCATATCACGAAAGTTGGGGTCGCCGCCGCGCCGCTGGCTATGGTAGCTGCGTGAAGTGCGGTGGCGCCAAGTTTCGTCCCTACTTCCAAAACTACTGATATCACAACGAAAACCTGTTAAAAGGTAAAGTGTGACGCAGTCCCTAATGTGAACTTCCAATATTAGTGATATCAACCTGTGACCTTCTGTTACTTGTTACTTCGATCACATGAAAATTAAAGTAAAATTTCCACGTTTCAGTTTAATTGTTCCACGATCAAGCAAAGCCCGAGTAATATATAACATATTCTCAAAAACAATTTGATAAGATGATAATTAATTTCATCAGAGCATCTAAAATAAGTATGTTCATCAAATCCATATGGTTCCTAACATCATATATATAGTTCCATACAATGTAAGCACAGCATTGTAAAAAATAACGTGCTATTGCTCACAACAAAATAGTGGTTCCGCCACTAATCGGCTATGACACAGTAAGAGTTTCAGTGCTTGAATTAGGATCATTAGGATTAACTTTGGAGTTTTGACGATAATAATAATAATAATAATCTGCCTTACAACCCATGGCTAAATCATTATTTTTACTAGTTTTTGCTGTTTTGGTTCTACTTTTCATTACCGCAAAGTTCTACTGTGCCAGTGGTAAGCTGTGCGACAAACCCAGTGCCATCTATGAGATGTAACTAGGAGCGAAACTAGTAGGAATAGAATACCGGTTCTCCCAACAATCCCTTTTCCGGTAGGCCGTACGATGGCACTACACTCAACTTCACTTGACTTGAACGACTCAATCAGTTTTGTTCTGTTATCTCAATGTCGTAGTAGCAAGCAGACAGACGTGTTAATCACTGCGCTATTGAGTTATCAATTAGGAAAATCATAGCATAATTGTTAAATTTTAAATGAGGTGTACATTGTAATGTATTCGATCACAGCTTCTTGAGAAAAAAAACATCCAACCAATCATCTACGTTCTTCGTATTTATGGAGCTTTAACGCATATCTGCTAGCTATGAAAGTCAGGCCAGCTAGCATAGAGTCAGAATGGAAATTTTCTGCTTGCGGATACCTTATAGATGTTGGTGAGTTGACTTTTTTGGGATCCAAAGAAAATGGCTGCCAGCTGTCAAAGTGACGCCATCTTGGATTTCTTGCTTTTCTGAATAAGAATAGCTTCACTGTTGGTTTCTTCGGGAAAGTTATAGAGATTGGTGACAGGAATTTTTAGCCTGAAGCCTGAAAATTTTTTTCGCCGGAAATTTTTTGTCGACGAAATTTTTTTTCGTCAGAAATTTTTCTTTAATCAAACACAACGGTGAATGTGAACTTGACATGGACGCTGGAAACAATTTACCTCACATTGACGATTTTATGAAAAACAATGCCTTTGCGCGGGAAATATTCAGTGAAAACGCTCAACTTAAAGATCTAAATAAGAAGTATGAAGAAAGATTGAAAGTTCTTAAAACTAAAATCAAACAACTCCAAGGAAAGACAAAGTCGTCAAAAACAACCGAAAATTTCACAGAGTACTTAACGGACGAAGATGAGTTGTTATGGGAGACTGAGTCCGAGCGGGAGCTACAGACAGCCGAAATATTTAGGCAAACGAGTTAAAGGAGACGCAAGGTTACCGAAAAGCAGGGGTCACCGAAAGCGTTGCATACTCATAGATGTGTGTGTCACAGCAAAAAACAACCAAAGCACCGTCGCCACCGCCAATCTATGTTAGCAACCCACAACGAAACTTATCCTCTAAAGGAGCAATTATTTTGTTATCTGACTACCTACCCTCCGATCTAAATTGATTCCACTTGATGTGCTCAACAATAATCTTTTATTTGTGCAACAAAGTGCTCAACTAACACAATTAACCATTTGGTGTGGCGAAACGCAAATATAGATTCGTCACAGATTACGATTTAATCTCAACGAATAGCAAAACTTTAACATACGTAATAATTGGAAACAAAAGTTCCCTTCTCTCATTCATATACATATTTTCCTATTGTTATTATTTCTAAGAACCATATCCCTGAGCAAATATGAAAATATTTTTATTACGAAATTCGTATCGAGGTTAATCGACTCAATCCTCTATTGGCAACAAAATATCTTTTACCCAAAAATAATTTCTCTAAATAACACCCGTAATTGATATATTATTCCATCGACTGTGTTATTCTATGTTTTACCAAAAACTTCTTCCTTGGATTATTCTTGTTATACATTCATTCTGCATCGAGAACTATATATTCGTAACTATGCCCCCCAAGAGATTTTCATTTTGACGAGGGTTGATTTAAGATAAATTGCATGAGTTTAGCACTGCAATTGTTATCTCGCTTCCATGCGGAAACACAATTTGTTCGAATTTGGGGCGTTTCTTTGTATTTCCATATTATGTAGATCCTTGTGAATCACATATACCTAACTGACTGGCATACCCAACTTCTATCATTGTAGTACTAAGCACTAAAGGTTTTTTGAGGATATCACTTTTTGTACATGCTACAGAATTTTTAGATAAGTGTTGCCATAATACTTTTATACGACGTAATGAAATTAGTTTTTTTATTTCAAATGTAAAGTGAAACGGAACCCGTGTAATATGTCTGTGGTTTTATTTCCTTTGTCGTGTTTCAGCGTTTGAGATTTATAAGATTTTTACTTTGTGTGACTTTATTCATATTTCGATGCGGAGGTTGATAGATACGTCGACGGGCGTGCGGTTGCTCATGTTAGTGCGTAGGTAAATAAAAGTATATGCAGATTCATCCCTTTTTATTTTTGATTTTTAAAGCGAAATACGAGGGAAATGAGATTATTGAAATTAAATCTGAAAGAAAAATTCGTGCCACGACTGGGAACCGAACCCAGAATCTTCATCTTGACGGGGAGCAGCAGAATATTGGAGAGAGTGCTACAATAATTTTAAGATTAAATTGGATTAAATACTGTAAAATAATTTGGCATTGACATTGACATTGGCATTGACATTGGCATTGCCGTTGGCATTGGCATTGACATGGGTATAGAAAAAGAGCGATAGTGAAGAATTAAACGAAGCAATATCTATGACGTCATAACTTTTGGTTATATTTGTGACTCCATTTTTGTGACGATTTTTTATGTCATTTCTATGACATAAGTTTTGTTTTGTCATTTTTGTGACGTTATTTTTGGAACGTCATTTTTGCGATGTAATTTTTGTGATGTCATAATTGTGACGGTGCACATACAGATGGACAGCTATCGCTACTTAGTGAATGAAGTTTTCTGTCTTATCCTATTCAAAGAATGGTCTGTTGACATTCGATTGCGTTATCAATGGACCAAATATTTATGAATCCATTCTCAGTCGCATCTTCAGGATGATTAGGACTTGGAGGGTGTAGAGATCTCAGATATTGCGATGAGTGACATTTCCTAAGCATGTACTTTGTTCCCCACACTGCACGAAATAATTTCACGATTTATGTTTGCTTAAAATAAGTTTTGCTTATGGGAATCATACAAACATGTGCTTTTAAATTTACGTGTTTTTGCTTTTTCAAGATTATCTCTTTTATCTCTTTTTTTTCAATGTCTTTTGTATTCACAAAACTGCAAAACAGCTAAAATTTGACAGCAAGTAAATATAAAAGCACACGACTGTAGTATTTTTGCTGCAATCATTACTTGCTTGACATGTTTGTGGCGAAAAAGGGGTCGACATGTTTTTCAATTTCATGTTTCCTCCTAACATAACATGTTTGCATTTAACATGACATGTTAGCAGCAACCGTAGGTATGTTTGTCGCGAAAACGTTTTTAACGAAATTGTCATCCCAAAAATTTTGCAAAGAAAGCATGGTAGCTGCCATATTAGATATTGTGTCCAATTTTGAATCGTTCTTACACGAGGAATTTTTTTGTTGCAAGCACAACTTGTTTGCCGCAAACAAAACATGTTTGTGACAATAATTAAAATAATCTTGACCATATCTAGCCCGAGATGTTGGTGGATCAAGTTCCGTCGGAGACATTATTTTTTTTTCTTGTTGAAAATGTTTTTTTTTTATAAAAAATAGTAAATGCATCAATACCTCGTCATTTCAGGGAGGGAATAATGTCATGCTTCTGAATAAACAATCGACGTAATGTTCTTAGCCGAAAGAGTTACTATGGATAGTTAACTTGATCGTGGAACAAAGGAATATTTCTCAATTTATCGATCCAAATGGTGAATTAAAAACTTCTGATTTGTTCCCATAACATAAATCGTGAAATTATTTCGTTCGTTTAAAACGACGTTAGTAACCAATCGATCGGAGGGCCATCAATCTGCAAAAAAAATGTCCGTCCGTCCGTCAACACGATAACTCGAGTAAATGTCAACCGATTTTCAAAAACTTTTTTTTCTCTGAAAGGTAATCAAAAAAATTTTTGTTGGATTGAATCTGGGCACTGTTGGCTCAATTGCTGCCGAACTAGGGCCGTTTAAGTATTTTTTGGTCTTTTGTACGCAGTCCCCACACCCAAAAAAAAACGTCCACAAACCCAAAAAAATTCCATACAAAAACCTTTGGGACAAGACACGATGTATAGGCGAACTTTTGAGTTTTTTCCTCTCGCCCCCTCTCCCTCTAAATTATTTTTAAAACAAATTACGTCGCAGCTGCTTTCCAACGAGCCCACACTCATCAAAATCGGTTGAAAACGAGCCGAAATATCGCAAATCAAATATAACCGATTTCTATAAAAAAAATGGTAAAATTATCTTTGAAAGTAATCACAATTTCATTCTATGTTTCTATCTATGTATGTCTATCTACTGTTTTTTTCTCGAGAACCGCCCGAGCGATTTCCTTAAAATTTTTAGGGAACTTCAGTCTAGGCCTCAAATGAAAAATTTCACATGCCGCTTTTCCGGGAAAATTCTGTGGCATGTTGAAAAGTGTCAATTTTGAAGGTTTTTAGGTAATGCTCGGAGTTTTCGAATTTTAGCTCCGAAGTGACAATAGCTTCTTTCGGGAAAGTTATAGAGTTTGGTCAGGAGAATTTTTTCGTATCTTAAGAAAATGGCTGCCAACTGTCAAAGTGACACCATCTTAGATTTGTTGCTAAATTCTGAATAAGAATACCTAGATAGTTGGTTTCTTCAGGAAAGTTATAAAAATCACTGAGAAGAATTGGTGACACGAAGTGTTCCAAAGGCAGCCGAAGGTGACACGAAGTGTTCCGAAAGCAGCCGAAGGTGACGCGAAGTGTTCCGAAGGTGTCCGAAGGTGACACGAAAAGTTCCTAAGGCAGCCGAAAATCACACGAAGTGTTCCGAAGGTAGCTGAAGGTAGCCGAAGGAGGCACAAAGTATTCGGAAGGTAGCCGAAGGTGATACGAAGTGTTCCGATGGTAGCCGAAGGTGTAGGAAGAAGTTTTTTCTTGTGAGAAAATTTTTTTCGAAGACAATTTTTTTTCCGGAGAACTTTTTTTTCAAATAGAAATTTTTTCAACAACTGAAAACTTCCAAAACGCCTGATATTACAACAAAAACCTCTTAAAAGGTAGAGTGTGACGCAGTCCGTGAGCCTGCTTCCAAAATAATGATATCGCTGATAATACGCAGAAGTTTGTTTGAATAGAACCTTGTGTTTAAAGTTTTAATTTCCTGAAAAATTACAGCGCTGTTTTCAAAACAAAATTACGTTGTGTTAAAAAAATTGCGTTACAAATGCCGGACCCAACGAAATAATTTTTCTGTACTTTTGTTTCTTATTGTGTAGATTGAAGGTAAATTTAAATTTTTACGTGTAAATACTGAAAGTGTTGAAAAATTATTTCGCTGGTGGGTCCGGCATTTGTGACGCAATTTTTTTAACACAACGTAATTTATTTTTGAAAGGTAGAGCTATGCGCCGGCGCCGGCGAATAGCCAAAATATATGAAAATGACTATTCGCCGGCGCCGCCGGCGAATAGCCAAAAGATATGAATATGGGTATTCGCCGGCGCCGGCGAATAGCCAAAATATATGAAAATGACTATTCGCCGGCGCCGGCGAATAGCCAAAATATATGGAAACGACTATTCGCCGGCCACATTTGACGAAAAGGTTGCAAAATTATCGAACTAAGCAATTTGTTCTTTAATGAAACGTCAGTAAAATGTAGACAATAATTAATAACTAGATAATAGGCCAGGTTATACCAGTATACGTCGTCAAATACATAGTTGACTATGTAGACGGGTATAACCTGGCCTTAAAGTTAATGTTACGGCTAAAATGCAGTATACGGAAACAGCTGGAATTGGGGTGCTTGAGGGTGGGATCGATAGAGGGAGGTCTCCTGATGACAAAACAACAAGAATTGGGGCGCGGAAGCCCCTCCCTGGGCGCCCAGGGTCATCCAAACTTTCGTGGCATTTTGTAAAAGGAAAATTCATTCGCTCTCGTGGCATTTTGTAAAAGGAAAATTCATTCGCTCTCGTGGCATTTCGTAAAAGGAAAATACATTCGCTCGTGGCATTTAGTAAAAGGAAAATTCATTCGCTCTCGTTGCATTTAGTAAAAGGAAAATTCATTCGCTCGTGGCATTTTGTAAAAGGAAAATTCATTCGCTTTCGTTGCATTTCGTAATAGGAAAGTTCATTCGCTCGTGGCATTTTGTGAAAGGAAAATTCATTCGCTCTCGTGCCCCAATTCTTATTGTTTTGTCATCAGGTGACCTTCCCGCGTCGATTACACCTTAAAAAAACACAAAAATTGAAAAAAAAAAAAATTTGGATGACCCTGGGCGCCCAGGCAGGGGCTTCCGCGCCCCAATTCTTGTTGTTTTGTCATCAGGAAAAATCCCTCTATCGATCCCACCCTCAAGCACCCCAATCCCAGCTGTTTCCGTATACTGCATTTTAGCCGTAACATTGCCTTTAATATATACTACATGGGGTGAAAAGTCCGCGGCCTTGCAATGAAAGAACTAACTTTTACATATGAAATTAATTTTATTCTTCAACGTAGTCTCCCTGAAGGGAAATGCACTTAGTCCAACGGTCCTGCAACATTTGGATACCTTTGGTATAATAGGATTTCTCCAACCCTGCAAAATAGGCCTCTGTTTCGGATATCACTTCATCGTTAGAGTAAAATCTTTTTCCCTGTAGCCATCTTTTTAAGTTTGGGAACAAATAGTAGTCGCTGGGGGCCAGATCTGGAGAGTAAGGTGGGTGGTGGAGTAATTCATAGCCCAAAGAGTCCAGTTTCACAGTTGGTGTTATGGATGAATGCGCTGGTGCATTGTCATGATGAAACAGGACCTTTTTCTTCTGCATATGCGGTCGTTTTCTCTTGATCTCGTTGTCGAGCTGTTCCAATAATGTGACATAGTACTCGCCAGTTATTGTTTTTCCTTTCTCCAAATAGTCGCTAAATATTATGCCATGCGCATCCCAAAAAATCGTGGCCATAACCTTGCCTGCAGAACGCTGTGCCTTTGGGCGCTTCGGTCGGCTTTGACCAAATTCTAACCACTCTGCAGACTGTCTATTGGACTCTGGTGTATAGTAATGAATCCACGTTTCATCAATCGTGACAAATCTACGCCAAAACTCCGTTGGATTACGCTCGAACAAAGCTAAATTACGCTCTGAATCGTCAAGACGGTGCTGCTTTTGATCAATTGTTAGAAAACGCGGCACCCATCGCGCAGAAAGCTTTTTCATGTCCAAATACTCATGTAAAATGTGTCGCACCCGTTCTGTTGATATTTTGAGGATGTGAGCTATTTCACTAACTTTAACTTTCCGATCAGCCAAAACAATACGATGGATTCTTTTGATGTTTTCTTCAGTAACTGCTTCACTTGGACGTCCTGAACGTGGGGCATCATCGGTGCTTGTATTACCTCGTTTAAATTCAGCATGCCACTTCTTGACCATTGTATACGACGGAGAAGATGTGCCATAACACTTATCCAGCCGTTCTTTGCTTTGCACCGTATTTTTTCCCCTTAAGAAACAATGTTTAATCAACACACGGAATTCATTATTTTCCAGTTTTTACGAACAACAAAAACCTGCGTCACTCTATTGACAGTAATTCGAAAACTATGACACCAAATGTCAGGAAATTTTGGCTGTAGACAAGTAAAGGGTGGTACTACTGAATGTTAACAAAAATTCTGAAGTAATGACGCCATCTCTATGTGAGGCCGCGGACTTTTCACCCCATGTAGTAAGTTAACTATTATCTAGTTATTAATTATTGTCTACATTTTACTGACGTTTCATTAAAGAACAAATTGCTTAATTCGATAATTTTGCAACCTTTTCGTCAAATGTGCCTGCGAATAGTCGTTTCCATATATTTTGGCTATTCGCCGGCACCGGCGAATAGTCATTTTCATATATTTTGGCTGTTCGCCAGCGCCGGCGAATAGTCATTTTCATATATTTTCGCTATTCGCCGACGCCGGCGAGTAGTCATTTTCATATATTTTGGCTATTCGCCGGCGCCGGCGAATAGTCACTTCGTTTTTGAAAACAGCGCTGTAATTTTTCAGGAAATTAAAACTTTGAACACAAGATTCCATTCAAACAAACTTCTGCGTATTATCACCGATAGCGTCACCTCAAACGATATCATTAATTTTGGAAGCAGACTCACGGACTGAAAATTTATGGAAGAAACTTTTTTGACTTTGAGCTTTCGGACACAGCCAGAACCCTACAACTGAGTCGCTACTAGGGCCCGGCGTGTCTTTTCTTCATTAATCGGGTAAATCTTATCCGTTTTTCAAAATCTTTTTTTTTTTTTTGAAAGATAGTCAAAAAATTGATCAAGGAATTGAATTTGGGCAAAATCGGCCAACAACTTTCGAGGTTACTGTTCGAGTCTTTTTGTAACATCTCTTCTCTTTGCCACATCTATGGGGCCATTCATATATGACGTAATGCGTCAGATGCGCGGGCTAGTGAAATTTACTTCGTTAGTTTCTTGGCTTCAACCGTTCCTGGAAGAATAACAGAGAGATACACTTAGAACTCACAACTCTATATTTCATCGGAGAATATCTTCTAAAAGACGAACAGGTGGCAAACGCAAGCAAGAGACAATTTTATTCGAACGTCTGTTCGCGCATTCGTTTGATGTTTCTAAGACGCCATCTCGTGATAGGAAATCGAGTTCAATAAAAGAAATCCGAACGCACAAAAAGTGTAACAATAAAATGACCAAAGCAATTTACCGATAATCCATCAAGATTTTGTCCAACTGTCTCACAATTCATTCACATCCACATATCAACAATAACAAGAAATATTGTCCAATGTTATTGAAATTTCATGCGCGAATTTTCCGTTTAATATGTTTTGGCAGATTTGAAAAAAAAAAAAAATAAAAATAGTCGCTCATCGCATTTCCCATTTATTGCGGATTGCGACACATAACCAGATGATTTATAGTCATTCCAACACATACGATACATACAATAATAAATCATCTGACAAATGTACGTTTTGGGATATAAATTTTAAGTCCTCTTGTTACTATTTTGTTTCTATCTTTTTTTACCAGCTAGTTATTGTTATCGTCGACCTGATGGCAAGTCCATGAATGAACCAAAAAATACTAAATTTTGCTTAACGAATATTACATTCTGTTGCGGTGAAAAGCCAAAAAACTCATTTAGTAGTATCATTCAAGATCACAGATAAACTTGAAAAACGGGTACATTAAATGTCGTGCTCGATTTTAGTTGAGGAAAGTATTTTATTTGAATTCTCATAGGTCACGGTTGCAATCGCAAATGACTGTTTTTTCCTACTCCATCGCTAACCGTAAAGAAAAGAAGCCTTAGCACCGATGTTTGTCTAAGTGCTACAAATTTTAGAAAATGTTGCTGTGCTATATAAATGTTGTATCAGGGTTGTATGAATGATGATGGTGTTGGTGGTATCGCATATGTACATCGTGTTAGGGGCTGTCCCTAAATTACATAACGCTCGAGTGGGGAGGGGGCAGAGAAATTGTTACGATTTGTTACACGGG
>CM055403.1:69915482-69932564 GCA_029228625.1 Pseudolycoriella hygida
CTGCTACGTAAATATCTGCACGAAGCTAACATTTAATAATGTCCATTTCTATGTCCGTTTCCATTTCTTGTAAACATAGTTTTTCCATCAGGAAAACATAGAAGACGAGACAAAGGACATGCAATATATATAGTAATTGAATATTCCCTACTACAACCTGCAACCACATTGCGAACGATTATAGGCAGAAAAACTTTGATGCAAAAGCCTTCAAGCTTTCATTTCTAACAGACGAGTTAAATAATAAAAAGAAATAAACTTTTCAATTTCCTATTGACATAATGGACAAGCGCTTCTTCAAATCACTTATCGATTGCTTTGAAGTTGTAAACATTATCAACCATGTGGGTTCGTGTATATATTAATACTATGAGACGTCGTCGATTGCTGTTCGACGCTGTGTAGAGTCGAATATTTGTGAAAAATTCGAGAGTTTTAAATATGGAATTTCGTTTTCATGTTGGGACTGGTAGCTTCGATTAACTGTTTTTAACATTACTAGAGGTCAGCAGGGCTACCTGACGTGAAGAATATCCCAATGAGGGGAATTTAGGGAAATTATTTCCATTCCAACGTTTCTTTCATTACACTCTAGATGTATGTCATAAATAGAGTTGTGTGTCGGTCGAAAAATTTCGACGGCGACAAATGAACTTTTGGTTTTTTGTCGGCGGAGGCGAAAATCGGTGGAGAGGAATACCGGCGGCGGCGACGTCTAAATTATTTTCGGCGGAGACGGCGCACTTTTTTTGTACTTTTTCGGATTTCGGCGGAGTAATTCTAAAATTTTGAAAAAAAATTTGAAACAAATTGAATTTTACTTCGAATGAATTCAATCGACCTAACTTTAATTCAAAACACTTCTGTTGAATCACATCATGATCATCATCCACTTTATTAGTTACATATCATTTTTTATTCCGACATATCGATTGTAGATGGTTGAATTGTATAACTCTCGGAAACTTTTTCTTTTTTCAGTCTTACTCTAGATCTATTAATGTTAACAACGACCTTATCAATAAACTGTTAATTTGGTACTTCTTTTGTATTTCTTCTCATAGGATATGAGCCCAGCACGCTTCCACTGTTCCCTGTTGGTGACATATGCCATTTTCATCCAAAACTTTCTTATCACCAAAGAAACATCATAATTAGCGAAATATTCATAAAAAAAACTAGAAATTATCGTGTATTTTCGAGAAGCCCTAGTTATGTCTACTCTATGGAACCTACGAACCCGAACCACTCAACCGATCTGCACCAAATTTCTTCTTTAATTCCTGGAGGTCCATATCTTTCATTTAAAACATCGGAAATCATCCGTGTAAGATATATACAAAAAAAAATTTACCGACCCTCAAAAAAACACGTTTTGACCTCTTTTTCGCTCATCTTTGAACGCTTTCTCACTATTTCGAATAATCTTCTGGTGGAAAACGCATATGACCCTTCCAAACGGGCCCAAAAATTCACCACATAAATATGGCAATGAAAATTTTCACGACGGGTGAATTTTTGAATGACGACTATCTCCCTGATAAAACGATCATTCACCAGCTATCGATATTACATTCTATCGGTGGTATTTTTCTATGGCGAGCGTTAATCGTTTTGCATAAATAAGAATGTAACCAGGCTAGGGTGTAATATCGCCCTCCGGGCATCGATTGATGTGCATATTAACGTGCGTACCTAGCCGGAGCTCCAACCGCACGACCCCCATGGGTGTGGAATTGAGGTACGCCCAATTAACGCGAGTCCCCGAAAGGACTCTCCCTATTGCGGCAGGTCGGTCAACCTCCGCGTCCTAGGTAAGGCTCGGAATACCATCATCTTCCTACTGAATTCTCGCCAACCTGGTTGCCCAAGAAGGACTAGGGGTTCAGTTACCCATTTCCAAGCGCAAGCTGCTTTGACTCAGCTCACTATGTTCCACAGCCCCCCCCCCGTTGCAGCGCCACTAGGCACCTCAACCAAGCGTTGGGGCCGGGTGCGGTCATATCAAAATGACGCACTACACCCGGGGGCTCCCCCAACCCCGTGATACCGAATTTACCCTCGGTGGGGGCTTTCGCAGTAAGGCTCTTAACCAAACCACTTCAGTAGGGATGTGACCGCACCCCTGGCACCGCTGAGCCAACTCAGGAAGCCGTGGTGTCGTCACTCACCAGTGGACCAACGGCTCGAACGAATCGAACACCGTTGGCGACCCACCCCTGCGGCCCGCCCTCCGGGCAATAATCTTTTTATCCGTTGGAAAATTTCCTCGACGAAGGAAATTATCCTGTAGAAAATATCCTTAGTCGGGCGTTATTTTCCACCGCCAGTAGAGAATAATGCCCTGCGGGTAATATTTTTCCCGGCGGGCACCATTCGTCACCGAATGAGGAAATTATAATCTGACGGATAATACCTTCTCCAGGAGGTAATTTTCCACCAAATAATTTCCGAAAGGTGGAAAATAAAGCTTGGGACAAATATCACACGTAAGGTTATTTTTCCATGGCGGGAGATATTTTCCGCTGGACAAAATGATTATTCCCTGGCGGGCTATATTACACTCTAGTCGGGGGATATTCTTATTCATGCAAGATAATTAATGCTCGCCGCACCGGGGGAAAATATCGCCAACCTAGAGTGTAATATCGCCCGCCGGTGAATAATCGTTTTATCAGAGGGAAAATATTCCGAGCCGGGGGAAAATCACACTCAGAGAGATAATCGTCAGGACGAAATGTCTTGTCGCTGAATTATTGTATGAAAATCCGCCATATTATTATACAGCGGTGTTCTCCCGTATACATACTTGATGAGAATAGTTATTTGAATCACTAGGGAGGAAAGTGAGGATTTTCCATGTGTCTCTATATTGTAAGCTTCGACTCGGCACACATTCACACTCATGTTACAATCAGTTTCGAGGTATATGAATACATAAACACATGGGAATTCCGAAGTGTATACGTTCTAAAAAAAAGTAAAAATTGAGAAAATTCTCGTTTTGGTACAATTGCACCCATAGAAGTAATATTTTACTATGGCTGCTGTACCTTCGGCAGATTAAAGTCCACCCGCTTGAATCAACATTTAAAAGCCACTCACAATTCTTCATCCTACTTCTAATTGTTCAACAAAAATCGAAAAACTCAAAGTTCTGATTTCGTCTTAAGACAAGGTGTACTGATCAGTCGTAAACGACGAAATCAGCACTTTTAGTTTTTCGATTTTTGTTGAACAATTGGAAGTAGGATGAAGAATTGTGAGTGGCTTTTAAAAAAATGATGTATACGTTCTAGTTATTCGAAAAATTTTTCATACAGTATGCACCGAAATGCACAAACACATCAATCAACATTTAACACATAATTCATTTACACATATTTTTCCAATAAATTATATACGCAATTTACCACACATAGCGCAACGTCAGGTACAGATTTCTTTGTGTGACGCAAAGAACGTATCAAAATTCCCACCACATTCACTTTAAATTCGAACACATAAAATCTCGAGGACACGATTTCCGTCCTAGGAATCACTTTTCCGTACTAGGACACACACACATTTCAAAGGTCAGCGCCCGGTAAGTTGTGTTTTCTTTGTATATGATACCTACTCTCGTAAGCTTCGCTTTGTGTACTGGGATTGTAAAGTCTTTACGGTCACATGTACCTCTCACCGTTTCGCTACTACCTTTAATATTCATTAATGACAATATTGTTAATTGCACTAACAATATCGTTAATTTTACTAACAATCCCGTTGCGTCAGTTTATGATCAAAAAGTGATCATTTTCATACAATTTTTCGAGAGCATCAAACTGATTCATTTAAAAGTCATCAAAAAGTGATCACCATTATCACAGGGATGTTTCTTGAATTAACAACATTGTTTGTTGAACCAACAATGTAGTAACAATATTGTTTGATTTCACACAATGGTTGTGGTGTTGCGCGTGTTTATACAAAATTGTTAGCGTTTTCAATGTGTTAAAATGTACTACATGGTTGGCGAAATAAGTGAGTCAAATGCACTCGTTGGAATGTATTCGCTCGTATATATCTTTGTTTGAAAATCATACAACTCGTCTCCACTTGTTTTACGAACATTCAAACTCGGATATATACTCACGCACACATTCAAACTCGTGCTATAATGACTCACTTACTTGACCAAATATGTAATAAACTATTACTATATTAACACTACTTTTTATGGATACGAATTTCAAAAAATGTTTTGTAAAGAAAATCGAGGATTTTTGACATTATTGAATAAGTGGACAGAGCATTTTTGTTTTTAATAATTTTTGCTTCTCGTGTTGTCTCGATTGGTTACTCCAATTAATTGTTGAATTTGATTTCATTAATATTGAATGTGCCGATCGAAATACATCGGCGATGCACTTTTCCGGCTGGCGTTCGGGGCGGCGCGCGCCGGCGCACAAATCTACTCATAAACTGCAGGAGCTACACAATTTTTATGTTCCACAATATTGTTGGAACGGACGAACCAGACAAAATAGGTCTCTTGCAAGTTTCTTGGACGAGGGGTGGCGCACTTCATTTATTCTTTTATTCCATTTATTCCCAAATTTTCTTTTGTTGTTTTTGCGAAATATCTGAACCAAACACATCACAAGTTAGACAAATAAGTTCAAAAAAAGGTTTGCACAAATTATAAAGCATTTAAACCATCTTGAGATTAAATTTTATTTTTTTGGGAATAAATGGAATAAATTTATTTATTCCATTTTCCAACAAAAATTCTTCCAAGTTTTCAAAAGTGGGTTTTTTTCATTTTTTGACACATTAGTATGGTTTGTTGTGTGCGTTGCCATCAAAATTAAGTCTATGTGATCGAAAATTAAAGTAAAATTTCCACGTTTCAGTTTAAAATTAAGTCTTTTTGAGGTTTTGACGAATTTGAAAAAATTATATTTTATTCCATTTATTCCAATATTTATTCCCATTTATTCCATTTATTCCCATTTATTCCCGTTTATTCCCATTTATTCCATAAACCGCAGAAGTGCGTCACCCCTCGTTTTTGGACACCAACTTAATTTACTAGATATCTGCGAAAGAAAGTCAAATGTACTGTAAGGAACACTGGAATGGCCCAACTCTGTTGCAACACCAACAGCTCCTTAAAAACATACCCACCCAATCAAACATTCCGTAATTTCATTTTACTGTTGAAACGAATTATTGGTGAAACATGATTGAGGCTATTAGAGGTTAGTTCATGAAATTCTACGCCGCACAAACACAATCAAAACTAAGTGTTAAAAATATGAAAAGAAAAATTCGGAAAGATAATATCACTACCAATACTAACCATCGAAAATAGGAAGATAAATGGAGGAAATAGGACCGATAGCAAGGTAAATAGAGGAAATAGGCGAATAAATAAAGGAAATTCTTCATTTTGTTGTCGGAAGGAAGTACGTATACTATGAAGTTCAGGGGATGCACGTTGTTTCCTGCTCGACGTATTTTCGGCGTACTTTTTCATTGAATTTGAGAGATTTGCCACGCAATGGTGAAAAGTTATCCTTGAAAATCCTCCCATTGAACTTACGGCTTTTCTTTTTTTATTCCCCAAGGTAAAGTACTACCTTTATTTTTAGTTACTTTTATCTTTGTCAAAGTTTATTGGAAAGCGTGAAATTTCCCTAAAAGGAAATGTCATTTCGACTAAAATATATATTCACATAAGAAACGAACTTAAATCAATCAAATTGAATTAGCAATGCAAAGTCTGAAGATAATATTCTTTTATTTCCTGAAAACGCTCATGCCACACCAAATCAATGATCCTCACTATCGCGCCCCAATAGCTTACATGAATAAAATTTGCATTTTATCGATTACTTTACGTTGGAAATACAAGCTGATTTAAGACACCGAATTTATATAAATATTTTATGAGAAAAGACTTCCGTGTTGCCGTGCCATATTGTTATTATACCCAAAGTCTCTTCAGCATTTCGAACCATGCCATACCACCGCCAAACACACATCCAATATTCAAAATGTGTTTTCCATTTAATCAAAGTCTCTTTTTCCTATGTTTTCCATAATAAATATTTTTTTTTCTTCGCTTCCTTTTAGCTTCAATGCGTCTTAATGGCATATAACAAATGTGACAAAGTACCCGATAACGAATGGAAAACCCAAAGACACATTAATAATTTGTCGTTAAATAATCTCGGTAAATTTTGAATGATTTTGACTGATACAAATAGCCATCGTTACTTGTTTTCTTCGGTTATTTAATTCAAAACAATTAGTTAAATTTATAAAATGGAACAATGAATTGCTGCCACCAAAGTATAATAAGAAAAAGAAACTAGATTAAGACACAGGCAAGTGAATATCACCAAAGATTGATAAATAAGTTTACGAGTTTTCTTGTGGAAGGAGCTTTCGGAAATGAAAAGGACAGAGAATAAAAGAGACGTTCAAGTGGAATTTTGTAATTTGTAATTTCAGACGGAAGTGAATGAATATTGTGGAATGAGAGCAATAACTTTTAATTGGGTTCAATATTTTTGCTTGACTGAAGGTTAAACGTCTCGTTTTTAAGTAATTTATCATTCTAATAACTGTTTTGGCATACATTTAATTCAAACATTTTGAATAAAGAGCGTAAAACCAATGGAGAAGAAATGTTTAATCTGTCATGTATATAATAGATGAATGAAGGGGATTTGTAAAGAAAATGTTTTGATTGATTTCATTAAATTTGGAACTGCTACGTAAAGGGAAATTGTTTAAATGAATGTTCGGTTCTGAATTATGGTGTGAGAGAATCGTGAAAATTGTTATTCACCGTAGTAACAAAACAGTACTGTAGCCATAAATAAAATGTTGCAAGCATTTTAACACGAATTAAATATAGGAATGGTATCTGTGTCACTGCACACAAAAAATTGCGGAACTAGTAAAACAAAATGATCTATCCTCTGACCCGGACGACGGGTTGTAAGGGCGTGTTATTATTATCTGTATCTACGTATTTCTGACGAATTATAAAAGGAAAAGGAAAGGAAAAGGAAGGAAAAGGAAAAGGACATTACGGATCATCTTCTTAATATTAAATTCTCAGTTCTTCTTGATTTAAATTCTATGCATATTACTCAAAAGAATTTTGGAAATTCTTATTGAAAATTTACATTTTCTTGAAATATAAATTTCAAAGTAATGAAACGATAATAGTTATTAAAGATCATCACGAAAATTGAATCATAGCCATACACTTTTGGTAGATTCAGTTTCTATTTGGCAGAAATTTTGAGATCCGTACCCGATCAAAATACGCTTGGCTTAGTAGAGTACTGCCCTCGAGATATGGAACAGTACACTGCGCAGACTGTTCGCTTATAAACAAATAACAAGGGCAGCATTCCTCTGTCCAGTCAAAGAAATATCTATCACAACAAAACCCCTTAAAAAAATGGATATCTGTTGTTGTGGAATAACATACAAGGACTTGCGTCACATAACCTTTCTCTAAAGGATTTTGGTTGTGATACCTTCTCTTGAGAGTTACGAAACTCTTATTTGGAGTCACCGCTGCCAAACTAAGCTACGGCGTAGCCACTTCAATTCATGAAATGATCCCCTTCCTCTACAAGATTTCTTATGTTTTTTCCGGATCAAGTTAAGAGTTCCTTTCGACCAATTGGTCGATTTCAATCAGAATTTTACGAAGAAACGTCGCGACGCGTCAATAACTGCTTCATCGTTTTTTTACCAAAGCGATTTTGTCTCTGACAGTTTGAGTATATGTCGCAAAAACTAACCAAGGCTCAAACGAAAGTGCGAAAGAGGAATAGTCATTGTTGGGAATAACGAGACATTTTTCATGTCTGGTGTATTCAAAGTGTCTCATTCATAAATGTCTTGAATTTTTTAGTTCGTATTGGACTTGCGTCACGGGCGCATTGTTACTGTCTGCGCGCCCTTGATTCCACTCATTCCTCGATTTTCGCAATAGAAATTTGCAAGCCCCTTGGAGCCGACATATTCAACGTAAATACTATCTTCGATAGTCGTTGAATTGTGGTAATTTGCTTAGCAGAATAATCCAAACTAAAAAATAGCCGGAACAAACTCACAATTCTTTTACTTCCAAATTGTTCAAACGAAATGGCATCATCCAATCGTAGGATCTGGATTGTATGTATAAAAGGCGAGTTGACATAGTCTGAGTATCATTCTATGGCCATCGTTGCTGATATACACGTGGTCTCAAGACAAGGTGTACGGATGAGTCGTAAACGACGAAATCAACACTTTTAGTTTTTCGATTTTTGTTAAACAATTGGAAGTAGGATGAAGAATTGTGAGTGGCTTTTAAATGTTGATTCAAGCGGGTGGACTTTAATCTGCCGAAGGAACAGCAACCATAGTAAAATATTACTTCTATGGGTGCAATTGTACCAAAACGAGAATTTTCTCAATTTTTACCTAGTTCAGGAACGTCCAAAAGTTCACCCTAGTACATCTAAAAAAGTCCAAAGAAGGCATAACCAAAATTGGAGGGAAAAATTCTATCATTAGGCAACATTCTTCGTGTATCGTGTCCAAAAAAACTTAACGAAACCGAGTACAATTGTGACGTAAGGTCCAACAGTACATCGTAATTCTTAAGCTTTGAGTAAACAGACGCACACGGAGAATCTTGTTGTAAGTTAAATGAATTTTACATGTGATGGCAGGTTCTGCCACTCTTACTGATATACGTTTTCCATTCGGCAGATTGAAAAGGTGCTCATTACTTTTATAGCTATAAACCTAGACCAAAATAAAACATTCGTAACCAATGGATTCAGCTGACGCTGTAGTCAACCTTAACGCGGCTATGCAACACAACCTCACTCTTGAAGAGGAAGATGCACTGCTCAAGGATGACAAGGCTCCTAATTCGACTATTGTCGAACAGGAAGCTGTAGTTCCAAAGGTAAAAATGAAAGCCAATATTCTTAGTGAATATAAAAATGAAAAAATTTCCTTTAAGGAGGAAAATGAAGGTCAATTGGAGACGCGACATGTGCGCGCACCTAGACCATTGTGTTTTGGACCCCTGAGGAACAAAAATCGTGGCAAACGTGGCTCACGAAAAGGAAAACCCCAAGGGGAGCCAACCAATCAAGTGAAGCTGAGTTTAAAGGACAATACATCGTTGGAAGCGATATCTGTATTGCCAACTGCTCAATCGGCTATGGAGGTAAAACAAAACGATACTGACGAACTTGTCGGTGTCGAAGGGAAAAACCTAAAGGAAAAAGTCAAGTCTCAGTTCACAAAGAGAATTGAAATGCAACGAGAATCGGAGATAAATTCAACTCCAAATGCTAAACAGGCGAACAATGTAGTTGCTTCGCAATCAATGAAAAGGCAACGCAGTGCCGGGAACTCACCGGTTGAACATCCGGAAAAACAACGAAAATTCGCAGATGTCGTCTCTGACGATCTCCGTATGATGATCGTTGACAAAAATGAAGCAATGGATAAAGATCGAGTCGGTAAGATGGAAATAGAACTCTACAACCAACTGGATATCTACCTTGTAAGTAAACCTAGGATAAGTCCTACCTTCCATGACTACAAGTTCATTGACGGGGGCGTCAAGCTAATATGTGCGGACGCTTTCTCCAAGCAGTTGGCTTGAAACAATAATTACATCTATGGCTCCTCCATGGGAAGGTGCTAAATTAGAGCTGATATCAGCTCCACCGAAAGCTCGCAAGCAGATCATTCGGTTCTTCGTTCCAAATGGAATGATATAACTCGATTTTAGAGCAATTTTGGAAATACTTAATTTGGAAAATCCACCGTTAAGCACAGCGACATGGACAGTGTTAAAAAAAGACGTTAAAATAGACGGAGTTTTTTACCATGTATCCGTCGATGAGCAATCAGTCTCTTTAATAGAAAACAAAGATAACAAATTTAGTATTTTAGTAAAATTAAAATCATTACTCCAAAGAAGCCTCAACATGTAGATAAAACCGGTAACGAAGCTGATTGTGGTAATGAAGAAAATAAAAATAATTAATTGAATCAGATTGGTTTAATTGTTTATTTACTCTCTTAACTTTCTCTCCTTGCATTAAAAATGGCTACTTCAATTGTCAACAAAACGAGGATAGTACAAGGTAATCTGCAGCATTGCAAGCTAGCGATGCAAAATCTGAGTGAATATTTCTCCAAAGACAGAGCAGATATTGCTCTAATTCAAGAACCCTATTGTTTGGAACTACTTCCAAAGCGGAACGGATGGATAAATCTGACAGTATCGACTTGCCGAATTGAAACACGTCTCGTTGAAGAGTAACAATTTATTTAAATTCTGACTGCGGAAACTTCAAATTTCTAAAAATACAAATTTTTCTTGATGAGATTATGTTTCTAATAACAACATTAGAAGAAAGCTTACGTTTAATATCCTTTCCGCTTTTACAAATCTGAACAACCCGGTTGTGCGTGTGTGAACTAAATTGAAAGAGAATCTGACCGTTAGCTTTGAATATTAAACAGGATGAACTCAAATCTTACAATTTCACTTGTTCTATTTTACGAAGAGTTTTTCGATGCTTTCGAACTATAAGAAGGCAGGAGCACTAACCTGTTAGAACAAACGTACGAACTGAACATTCACATTCGGTACATGCTTTCATTTTCAAATTGTACCTGTACATTCAGATTATTGAATAAATTAAATTGTAGGAGTTCACTGTACAACACGCTTGTTCATAAAACTATTAATTTTTAAAGAAATTCGTAAGGATGATTGTAAATTTTGCTAAATTACTAAATTGAAACTTTCAAGCTGACTTTGTTGCGATTGTATACATTAATGAATGACCTAGTTACTGACCTAGTTCTTTTTCCGGGAATTAACATGACATTTCTCCACTTCTGCCGTGTTGACCGATCTATTTGCAATTCTAGTACTACGTCGAATACTAGTGTTACCGTTCGTTTCCAACATTCTCCCACCTGTTTTGCGATCCGTCTCTGGTTTCGCGAAACTGACTTCTGGTTGGGAAAGAACGTCGAGCACGGCGAATTTGTGGGCTGGTCTCCACAGATCGATTTTTCGTAACCTGTTGATCTTTCCATCACGACCGATTTTCGCTTCAGCAATTAACTCGATCCTGGCTCTTCGCACTTGGCCATTGGAACCGACCTGTGTTTCCAATACTTTAGCCCTCGGATAAGTGTTCCTCGGATTTTTCGCATCGATGACGAGTACCAAATCGTTTACGGATATTGGCTTAACTTGTTTGTGCCATTTCGTTCGCCTAGTAATGCTGGGTAAGTACTCCCTTAGGAATCGCTTCCAGAACAGTTCCGTTAAACGCTGCGCCTCTTTCCAGCTTTTCCGTAAGTATTCGCCGTCTACGTTAATTTCACACGGTGCTTTCATTCCACTTGACGTTCCATACAGAAAGTGATTGGGCGTTAAAGCTTCGTCATCTTCTACTTCTAATGGGATGAAGGTTAATGGCCGAGAATTAACGACGTTTTGAACCTCTTTTAAAACATTCCTTAACGTCTCTTCTGTTGGTGTGCTTGTCGGAAGTGAAAAGTACATACAAGACTTCACTGATCTAATTAGCCGTTCCCAGCTACCGCCCATATGCGGCGAGGCTGGAGGATTGAAAATCCATCTAGCGTAACTTGACGTGATGTCAGTTTGTAACTTGTCCCAATCCAGTTTTTTCAATTCTGTTTTTAGTTCGCTTTCTGCTCCAGTGAAGTGTGTCCCACAATCGCTATGAAATTCGATCACTTCACCCCTATCTGCGATGAAATTTCGAATAGCTTTGATGCATGAGTTAGCGTTGAGTGTTGGTACCAACTCAATGTGGACTGCTCGGACAGTTAGGCAGGTAAATAGCACGCCCCACCGCTTCTCATTACGTCGTCCCACTTTCACTTTCATCGGTCCAAAGTAGTCTACTCCAACATAAGAAAATGGCTTCGAAAACGTTGCCATTCTTGCGTGCGGTAAGTCGGCCATCTGAGGTTCCCTAACCTTAGCAAATTTCACCTTGCATCTCTGACACTCGTTCCGTACACTTTTCAGCAAGACTCGCAACCGAGGAATATAAAAACGTTGCCTGATTTCATTGATTACAGTGTTGTGATTTTGATGAAAGTATCTAGTGTGATAGTGTTGAACCAACAGTCGCGTAATGCGACTATGCTTCGGTAGAACAATTGGCCTTTTTTCGTCTATAGACATATCCCTAGCACCATCGATCCGACCGCGCATCCTAAGAGTTCCGCTTCCATCTAAATACGGTGAGCCATCGTATAACTGACTTGGTTTCTCAATAAATTTTCTCTTTGTCAGTGGAAGTGATTCGTTTCTTGTCAGTGTAACCATTTCGGATGGAAATCCTTCAAATTGAGCTTGGCGGAAAATATGACTTTCAGCTGCGTTGAGTTCTTTTTGACTTAATGGCTTCCCTTTGCAGCTTTTGTCGACAAATATGTTTCTAAAACGCACCAAATATGCTACTGCTCTAACCATTCGCGTCCATTTCGAAAAACGTTTCGGGTCGATTAGTTGGGGTAAAACCAAACTTGCATGAGCACAATGAGATTTCATTTCTTCTGTTACGTCCGCTTTAATTAATTTCTTTTTCGGCCATTTATCCTCGCTAGAGCGTAGAAATTTCGGGCCACTAAACCAACGATTTGATTTTTCGAAGTTAATTCCAGATTTCGGCCACTTGGTAGCTTCGTCAGCTACATTTTCTTTTGTTGAAATCCAACTCCATTCGTACACATCTGTGCTTTCTAGAAGTTCCCCCACCCGATGTGCGACGAACTGGCTATATTTTCTGTGATCGGACTTCAACCAACTCAACACTGTTTTCGAATCTGACCAAAAGAATCGACGATCAAATTGGAAATGTTGTGCCTCGATGATGCTACTCGCCAATCTTGTCCCCAAAAGTGCGGCTTGAAGTTCTTTCCTGGGTATCGATAGATACTTTAATGGCGCTACTCTTGCCTTCGACCCCATGAGTGTACAATCGATTCCATCTTTGTTGACAATTCGTAAATAGGTCACTGCAGAAAAGGCGTCCACGCTTGCGTCGACGAATGTATGAATTTCGACCGATCTCGATTCTTCTGAAATGAGTTTTAGAGAATACAGTCTCGGAACTTGTACACTCTCTACTGTTGGTAAATATTTGAGCCATTGTTGCCACTTGTTGACTAAAGTTTCTGACGATATTTGCTCGTCCCACTTGAGGTCCATTCTCCAAACGTCTTGCAAGAGAATTTTGAGTAGAATTAGGTAATTCGACAGTAATCCCAGCGGATCGAATATCGACATCAATGTTCGAAGTAGTTCTCTCTTCGTCGGCAGTTTCGTTCCGTTCAGAAGTTCTTTAGCAATCATTGTGTACCTCAATGAAAATGTGAACACATCTAATTTCGTGTTCCACCACATGCCGAGCACTCTTTCGGTTTTCATTTCGGAATTTAACGATAACTCCTTCCCTTCGTTAGTGTAGGTGGAACCAATTGCTGTCAGCACTTCTGGAGAATTCGATATAAAATTTCTGGTTTCGAACCCACCGCTCGCGTGTATCATTTTGACATCGTTGACCATTGTGATCGTATCGTCGATGGTGTTTTCACCGTCCATCATATCGTCGACGTAATGATTTTGGATTATCGCTTTAACTGCTCGCGGATGTGTCTTCTCAAATTTCTTAGCGTTCGTATTCTTGACGAACTGAGCGGCTGCTGGACTGCATCTTGAGCCAAAGATCATCACCTCAATTACGTAGACGTCTGGTTTCCTATCTGTGTTACCGTCTCGGAACAGGAAAAGTTGGTACTGTTGATCACTTTTTTGAATTTTGACTTGATGAAACATTTCTTTAATGTCTCCACCAACCGCAAATAATTTCTCTCGGAATCTTCTCAGGACGTCTACCAATGAAGCTAGTTCGTCAGGTCCAGTCAAGAGCATTGAATTTAGGGAAATCGACTTAACTTTGGCTGCCCCATCGAATACCATTCTTAACTTATTGGGCTTTTTCGGATGGGTTACACCGAAAACTGGAAGGTACCAGACGTTCTTTCCCAATTCGCTGACTTCGCTGTCGGAAAGTTTTCGTACATATCCATTTTCGATGTACTCCCGGATTTTGTCACCAATTATTTGCACCATCCGTTCGCCTTGTTTTTCCAGACTAATGAGTCTCTTCAGCGCCATTGGGTAGCTGTCAGGCAAGTTTTTAGTGATGTTTTCGTTTTTCCAGAGCAGCCCGGTTTCGTATTTTCCATCGACCATTCTCGTTAAGTGATGTAACATTTCCATGGCACGTTGATTGTCCTTCGATTCCATATCCGTCTTAGTGTTGACGCGAACACCAAAATTTTCGACTGAAAAATACTCCTTAATCTGCTGATGTATTTCTTGATCTGAGCAATTGTGATGTGGACACATTTGAACTGCGTAGTGATTGTTCATGCTTTTCACATTGAAATTTTCTCCCACCGGTCCATAAATTGTCCACCCCAACCTTGTTTTCTGTGCAATTGGGCTATCGAAACCATTTCCTTCGACTACTTTTAGTTGAATTCCCAATTTCGGAAAGTCTGACGCGATTATTATACCGGGAACAGCATTTTCATAATCTTTAATTGGTACATCAGTCAAATGTGGAAATCGTTTCACGAATTCTTCCTTCTTAAACGTTTGGGGAGGCAAGTGTAAACTGCGAACAGCGCGAATTCCGTTGAGTGGGAATCGACAATCCAAATCCTTTACGCTGGACACTTCGATCGAAATTCGTTGTGCTTTCTCCTTTCTATGAATATTTTCCGTCCATAAAAGGCATAGCTCCTCCTTACTTCCACTTACGCCTAGTTTGTCAGCCAAATTTTGCTCCAACATTGAAGCTTGCGATCCATCATCCAAGAATGCAAACGTCGCTACTTGGTTTCTGTTGTTGTGTAGCACTACCGGAACATATTTCAACATAACTTGACCACTCGTAACCTGATGAACATTGCTACTCGCTACAGTTGAGCCTCCCTTCGGTGAACCTTTTTCATCGTTGTGCAACAAGTGATGGTGCTTAAACGAGCATCCATTTTTTCCACAGGCGGTTTTTAATTTGCACGGGAATTTATGTTTTCGCAAACATAGCCGACACAGTTGGTGCTCTTTCACTTCTTTCCATTTTTGATCTAGTGATAATCCGATGAACATGGAGCATTTATCCAACTGCTTGCAATGTTTTCCGCACGTCAGGCAATTAAACGATTTTTTTAAGCTTTTATCAGCCTCCAGTTTGTTTGATACTTGAGGATCAGAATTACATTCTACGTGGACGTTGACATAAGCTTTGTCTTTGTCGTGACCTTTATGTGAATTTTTGAATTGAACCTTTTCTACTGATGGTTCAACAACGGTGCTTATATCGTCGGCTAGGTTATCCAACCAATCGGTAAATGTTTTGATTGTAACGTTCCGAACTTGACGCTTGTAACGTGCCCAATCAAGCTTTACTTGCGATGGGAGCTTTTCCACTAGTTCTTCCAAAAGCATGGGATTTGTGTATTGATTGATTAGACCAGACGATTCAATCGTTGTGCTCACTGACTGGACTTCGAATGCAAATTCCATCACTGATTTCAGGTTATCGTTTTTGATTGGTGGAATATCGCTAATTCTTTTCATAACCGCCTTGAGTACAATTTCTGGTCTACCAAAAACCTTTTGAAGGGTAGCAATTATCCACGGGACCGCCTCAGTTTGACCCATTTTACTTTTGACGATGCCATACGCTTTTCCCTTCAAACACTTTTGCAGCCGATCCAGGTTCTCACTATTGTCTAATTTGCATTTTGCTGTCGTACTCTGGTAACGGTTGTACCATGCATTCCACTCCTCAGGATTTCCAGCAAAAATCGGCAGCTTCTTGTCTATTACTTGCCTTGACATAATGTTTTCCATGGTTATTGCTTCGTTTTCTCGAAATGAAGAATGATTGTAACTTGAAATGACCGGTTGCTGACTATTCCACTGATATACTGACGTAGACATAACCGGACGTTGGTTGAAGGTAGTTCCTCGAGGTGACTGCTGACTGACTATTGGCTGCTGACTGACTATTGGCTGCCGATTAAATATCGGCTGCGAACTGAACATTGGCTGTTCACTGGCCATCGGCTGCTGGTTGAATATTGAATGTTGGTTAGCAATTGTCTGCTGGTGGACAATTGGCTGTTGACAGACAATTGGCTGCCGACTGACAATTGGTTGATGACTGACAATTGGATGTTGACTGACAATTGGATGTTGACTGACAATTGGATGTTGACTGACAATTGGATGTTGACTGACAATTGGATGTTGACTGACAATTGGATGTTGACTGACAATTGGATATTGACTGACAATTGGATGTTGATTGGAAATTGGATGATGATTGAAAATTGGTGATCGGCTGTCACCTTGTCGAATGACCTCCGGTTCATTTATTGATATAGGAGGCTGAAATTGTTCGTTTAACTGGATTGACTGTCCCACAAACATTTCATGTGCTGCTAAACTTTGATTCCGAAATATTTGCGATCCATCTATCGGCCCAGCCACGTAGGATGGGCATAACGACGACCTCTCACATCTTGGTTCTGTGGGTGGATTCTCTCTCAGATCTACGAGATTTTGTTTTGCCGGCTGTTCCATTTTCGTGAAATCAGGGTTAATTCGGTTCAACGTTCCCATACTATGACTTCGGACGTTCTCAGCCCAAAGTTTAACTGACTCGAGTTTTAACGAATTAGCTTCTTCATCCTCACTTGGAGTCGCATCGCCCATGTCGGAATCGATTTCCTGTTCTAGCAGCGAATATTTTTTATCCAAATATTCTTTGTTTTGTTGTTGACGCCGAGTTTGCTCTTCCAATTCCATTTTCCTCTCTTCTTCTAGCCGCTGTAACGCAAGTGATCTTCTCTTACTAGATGAAGTGCCGTATGACTTGGCTTTATGAGATCGACTTCGAGGATTCGAGGTGACAT
>CM055403.1:69933064-69952502 GCA_029228625.1 Pseudolycoriella hygida
CCCTTTCTTGACCCATAACTCCCTTATTTCAGAACAATATCTAACCCCGGAACATGTTTTCTCGACGTTTTGCACCATACCCAACAACATATCAAAAAGTATTTTTTTTTCTTCGCTAGAGTAAACGCAATTAAACGCAAAAATAACGGGATCGTGACAGACAGACTTATAAACAGACGAATAGACGAATAAATAGAAACATAAATAGACGCATAAATAGACACATAAATAGACCAAATCTCTAAGACGACAACTTCACAAACTTTTGGCCGATTTTCAATTTTCACCCTTTCTTGACCCATAACTCCCTTATTTCAGAACAATATCCCACCCCGGAACATTTCTTGACGTTTTGTACCATACCCGACAACATATCAAAAAGTATTTTTTTTCTTCGTCAGTGTAAACGCAATTAAACGCAAAAATAACGGGATCGTTACAGACAGACTTATAAATAGACGAATAAATAGACAAAACTTTATTAAATCTCAGCATTCGAACAATATTACAAAATTAGACTTGGTTACAAAAAATACAAAATTACAATAAAATCACAAGGAGCTGCGGGAAATGATTAAAATTAAAGGAATTTTTGATTTTTTAGTTTAAGTGACTGAGAAATAATGTAATGTATTTTCTCATTGCAGACAAACTGAAATTCAATTAAAGTTAATTTTGGTTGTTGTTATTTGAATGTACGAGCTATTGTTTTTATGCTAATTCTTTGCTGCATATAATTTAGTATGTCCTAAGAATGAATAAGCTAACATCAACAAAATTGTAGACTCTAAAAATATTTTACTTTGAATATTTTATAATTGAAAATTTAATGGCTGCAAATCAAGCAAATCCTTTTTCGTACTAAACTCTTTGTCGTACTGGATTCTACCATCGTCAAACAATTTATCGAAATGTAATTTAAACCATCATAAATTCGAAAACTCTTAAAATTTATGGACTTTTCGCAGTCTTCGTATTCTTTTCCAAAAAATCAATTTTCTGTATGTTTCTAGAAATTGCTTATTACGAAAGCCCTTCCGAAGTACTAGACTGACCTACAGCCTGACTATAAACAAAAAGGTTTATTTTATACATCCTTTTTAAAGTCCTATCTTCGGCAAAAATGTTCTCCTTAAAATTCACTACAACATAACAAAAATTTATATTTTTACCCTTAACCCTTAACCCTTAGGTAAACACCGAAACCTCTAGTTCCATGGGCAAAAATGTTCCCCTTGTAATTTTCCACAACTTTGCCTTTGGAACCGTTTCTGTGTACCTTTTCTGTAAGAAAATATTGATGAAAAATCACTCCCTATCGTATATTTGCGCGTAGCAGAAATTTCGAAAAGTGATATCGCCGCCGCCGAAATTTTTCGACCGGCGCACACCTCTAGTTCCAAGTCACACTCAAAATCCCGTTTCAAATCCGACATTATTTTTGCAATGTCATACATTTTTGTGGGTTCCGGAATCTAACATTTCTGTGTGACATATTTTATGAACGGCCCTTTACGAGATTTAACATTACTTGTCGTAATTTTCTGGAATTTTATGTGACTTTTTGTGATTTTGGACGACTTTCCAGAACTTTCGTGCATGACTTTTCGTGACTTTATGTGATTTTTCGCAATTTTCTGACTTTCCAGCTCACTTTTTAACTTTCCGGATGACTTTGTAACTTTCAGGATTTAATGTTATTTTTCTGCGGTGGTCTACGACTTTCCGGAGCTGTTTCCACCTCGGTAAAAATCTTGACGACAGACATACAGTGACCGAATCCTTAGCTTGTGCAACTTTTCATTTTACCAGCTGGTCTACAAACACATTGAAAATGAGCAACGTCACAAGTATAAAAAATATGTTCTTAACAAGAAAACGCCGTTAACGTCATCTACGTTCGATTCTTGTCATGAAATCAACTTTCGGTTTTAGCGGAGGTTTTCAAAACGAATGAATACATTTAGTTCGGATCAGTGTAAGAAAAGAAAAGGGTTTCTGCGCTGCAAATTTTACGTACAAAATAATTGATTAGTGTTATGTTTCATAACAGGTGTTATTCATTTATTCAAAATTAATTTTACAACAAGAATTGACGGTAGATGACGTTAACGGCGTTTTTTTGTTTGGAATATGTTTTATGCTTATGACGCTGCTCATTTTCAATGTATTTGTAGACCAGCTGGTAAAATGATAAGTTGCACAATCTAAGGATTCGGTCCCTGTACATACACAAATTCCGTTTTAGTTCCAGAGGCTAGAAAATATTAACATTGGTGACTGGTGCATTTTTGAATTGAGTGGACAAGCATCAACCTTAGTGCACAGTTGTCGCCTTATAAGCGGAAAAACATTCAAAGATCAAGCTTTCGCCTAGTCATTTACTTCATTGCAGTCCATAAAGGAATTTGGTACTATTAGAATAGTGTCGGCGCATTATTTCCTCGACCTGTTGACAAACGCGTATTTGAAAATATTCAGTCATTTAATGGAAATATTTCTGTGCCTATCTATAAAAACAATGTGTTGAGAGTATCAAGACGTCTTATTGAGTTGCTTGAGAGGGAATTGGTCGAATAATGTTAAATTGATATTAAAATCGTTACTCATGTATTTTTATTTATAAGACCTTCTTTCGTATGAAAAGACTAAAATTTTTACAGGTGTCTGACTTTTCTGACTTTGCTAACATTCTGATCTTACTACAAATTTGAAATAATCCCAAATAATCCAAATAATCCCAAATAATCCCAAAATAATCTCAAATAATCCAAATAATCCCAAATAATCCAAATAATCCCAAATAATCCCTAATAATCCCAAATAATCCTTAGAAAAAAAGTAATTTACCCCTTGTTAAAAGTACTTTTAAATCATGCTTTAAAAGCCTACCTAACATCCTACAGCCGACTTCACATCATATCATATACCGATCCACCACTCCAAATGTAGCAAGTAAGGTCGCGTTTGAAATGCCTTAATATGGCCTTGGAAAGCTGCACAAGAAAAAACCTAATGAAAATATTCCACTCAGACCCGTAGTAGCAACTGTACAGTCACCAACGTACAAAATTAGCAAGTTAATAGCCGAATGTTTAGGTAAAGTTGGAACCGAATCACCATACCACCTCAAAGACAGTTGGCAATTCGCGAGGGACATAAAAAGTGTACAAATTCCTACTGGTTATAAACTGATATCGTTAGACGCAACATCCTTTTTCACCAACGTTCCAACGTCATTATGTACCAAAGCAATAAAAAAGCGATGGCAGCTAATAAAACCGCATCCTTTTTTAGATACAAAGATAATTACTACTTACAAAAAGCCGGGTTAGCGATGGGAAATTCGATCTCCGGTTTTCTCGCCGATATGGTAATGGAGGACTTAGAAAATGACGCGCTCAACAAGTTACCGTTTTCGACTCCTTTCTACAGAAGATACGTAGACGACATCTTAGTTGCAATTCCTGAAGGTCAAAGTGACACCATCCTAAACCATTTCAACCGGCACCACAAGAAATTGAAATTTACGGTTGAAGAGGAACGAAACTCATCGATAAACTTTCTGGACATGACACTGAACAGATTAAGTGACGGTACCATTACAACAGTATGGTACCAAAAAGAAATCGCATCCGGACGGTACCTCAATTTCAAAGCACACAATCCGATGACCCATAAACGGAACGTTGCTACAGCTCTTAGCGATAGAGCAATAGCGTTGTCAAATCCTATTGACCGACCCAATAGCTTAACAAAAGTCAAACAATTGTTGGCTGGTAACGGCTATCCAGAAAGTTTCGTATCGTCAGTGATCAAAAGTAGAGTCGAGAGATTCTATAACGGCAAAAACACAACTGATACCAAACAGAAAAAATTCATCACAGCGCCATACATACCAGGAATGTCAGAACGGTTGAGGAAACCGTTAGGTGACCACGGACTAACACTCAGTTGTAAAACAACAAATAAAATTGGGAACTTATACACGAGAACTAAATACACGATGCCGAAAAACATGAAATCAAAAGTGGTGTATCAAGTAAAATGTTCGAATTGTAACGTCACGTATATAGGAATTACTAAACAGAAACTGAAGGACAGAATGTCAAAGCATCGCAGCGACATCCATCTAAAAAAAGACCAAGGAACAACTGGTCTTACAATACATGCTGTGAAAGAATCGCATAATTTCGACTTTGACAACGTTACAATTTTAGAACAGATCCCTAACTACTGGCAACGTTTGATCGCGGAAAAATGTATATACACAAAACAGCGAACACAGTCAACAGCAGATCGACAAAGCCGGACTGCACGGTTCGTACATAAATTTAATGAAAATTCACAATTCTACCTCGAGCGCCCAGACTAGCAAATATGATAACACGGCAACAAGAGCAATTACACCAACAACACGAAACATCTGATAAGAATATCAAACCGCCTAAGCTTTATGACATCTTAACATTTCTATACAAATTCTCCAGTGCAATTCCAATAACAAAATACTTTTTTTTAATCTACTGTGAACGTCCTAATTTATTAAATTTTAAATAGTTTTTTTCAATTTTACAATAAGAGCATAGCCCTACTACAAGCCTGTGATATTAATATGTAGTTCCAACTCAATTAATTTAAAGGTAAACAAATGAAATATTCTAAAATCAAACCATCTCTTGACGATTTATATTTTTTGTAATTTGTGTAAATTTCTAACCTGATGAAGGACACACTCAATGTCCGAAATATAGCAATATAATAAAAATTTTTGCAACTTATCGTTTTACATTGATGCCGCATAAGACCAATATACAAAGACAACAATTCAGTACCCCACGGCAAATAAACAAAAACAACAAGATCCGAAGATATGACCTTTAGAAAATCGTCTTTTTCCATACTAAATATGCTACTTCGTAGAAGCCAAAGTTAATGGAGACATCCTACGTTAGTTCCTTAGTTAGTTAGTTAGTGGGTTAGTTAGTTCCAGAGCCATTCATTTGTATGAAAATCGACTTTTTTGGCTCGTCCTGGAAAACGGCTCGATAACTTTTCTTGAAATTTCGCAGGGACCTTCGGGTGGGCATTCTAGGCTATATGGCGCCAAAAAATTTTTATGAATGAGAGTTGTAGATGAAGTGACTGTGATCATTTTCATCGATATAAGTTGTGGCCGCCACCGCCAGCTATGGCAGCCGCTAGGTGCCGTGGCGCCAAACAAATTTTATGAATGAGGATGGTAGATTAAGTAACTGTGATCATTTTCGTAGATGTAAGTGGTGGCCGCCAGCACCAGCTATGGCAGCCGCGCGAAGTGCCGTGGCGCCAAAAAATTTTATGAATGAGGGTTGTAGATGAAGTGACTGTGATCATTTTCGTAGATGTAAGTGGTGGCCGCCACCGCCAGCTATGGCAGCCGCGCGAGGTGCGTGGAGCCAAAAATTTTTTATGAATTAGGATTGTAGAGGAAGTGACTGTGATTATTTTCGTAGATGTAAGTGGTGGCCGCCACCGCCAGCTATGGCAGCCGCGCGAGGTGCCGTGGCGTCAAAAAATTTTTATGAATGGGGGTTGTAGATGAAGTGACTGTGATCATTTTCGTAGATGTAAGTGGTGGCCGCCACCGCCAGATATGGCAGCCGCGCGAGGTGCCGTACGCCAAAAAAATTTTTATGAATGATGGTTGAAATTCGAATAGAAGAATTTCGAATAGAATTTTTTTTCGCCTAAATTTTTTTTCGCATTTCCTTCCAAAACTAGTGATATAATAGCAAAAACCCTTTTTAAAAGGGAAACGTGACGCAAGTCTTCGTCATTTCTTCCAAAACAACTGATATCAATTTGGGTGACACTTAAAGCTGTGAAACGCAAAAAATTCTTTTGGAATGTTTTCATTGTTTGTTAAAAAAATGCGTCACAAATGCCGGACCCCCAGTGTTATAGTTTGTCTGTTCTTTCAGCTTTCATATATATATATATGCAAGGTTGGGTTAGCGTCGCTAGTCACTAGCTAATATTGCAAACATCTCGCTAGTAGCGACTAGCGTTCGCTAAAACTGCTTTAGCGAAAAGTTTTCGCTAGTCGCTAACGCATTCGCTAGTTTTATGGACTAAAATATTATGAATTTCGGTACTAAATCTTTTGATGAAAAGATAGAAACAAAATTTAAGGAAAGATTCAATTCTGCAACGACTCGAAGAAAGAACCAGAAGAGGATCGTTCTGATATTCAACATTTAAAGACATTTCAAAGACTTTTCGGCTACTCAAATGCAGGATTCTCAGGTCGGTTTATTTAGTCCATCGCTTTGTAAAGCAGAAGTGCTTCTGAATAATTATATGTCTGACGACCATACCAAAATGAGTTCTTTCAAGGACTATCCTCAAATCGGACGTTTATTTATAAAGTACAACACCACAAATAACGGTAGTGCCGCGTCTGAAAGACTATTTAGCTTAGTAAAATACGTTTTGCGAGCTGATCGTTGCCAAATTAGCAACGAAAACTTTGAGGCTCAACTCATTTTGAAATCGAATCTATTCTCATCGAAAATGAGAGCAAAATAAATTCATTTTATACTTATTATAAGAAAAATAAATCAAGATTTAGATCGGATAATCCTCTCGCATTTTTAAGTGAGAAGAAAATCGATATTTTTTTTCTTTAAAGCTACAATTTAATTTAGCGAAAAATTAGCGACTAGCGCGCTAGTTTTTCTTTAGACTAGCGAATCAGTTAGCGACGCTAGTATTTTTTGAAACTAGCGTTAGCGACGCTAAAAAAATGACTAGCGAGCACAACCTTGTATATATGTATATGTATGTACATTTGTGGCGCATTTTTTTTAATAAAAAATGAAAACATTCCAAAAGAATTTTTTGCGTTTCAAAGCTTTAAGTGTCACCCCAATTGATATCAGTTGTTTTGGAAGAAATGACGAGGACTTGCGTCACGTATCCCTTTTAAAAAGGGTTTTTGTTGTTTATGGTTCTACCATCTCTTTTTCTTACACCTGTTAGTATACTTCGCTTGTAACTCCGGACTTCGTGCCATGGTGCTGAGTGAGGTTTGTCGCCTACAAGTACTTTATTCTGACTGATGTTGCTATTACATTAATATGCTAATCGTTCGCTGATTAGTAGTTTCAACTTGCCGCTCGTTGATTCAATATCACAACCATAGCATGAAATGTTTTACTGCCATGTCAGCGATTTCGAACTTACGAACTTACAAAACAATAATTCAATGTGAATACACAGTCTAAGACATTGCGCTATTGGCTTGAAGGGGATGAATGACATTAGTCGACGAATTTCCTATTTCTGTTTCAAACCGTATGAAGTTTGGGCCATTTCACGGCATCGACCGAATCGATGATAAGATTAAGAGAGGTATAGCATAAGACAGTTTTTTTTAGTGAGAATGGTGTTTTACAGCGAAAAAACGACAACTAATTGAGGATGCAACAAACAGTTTACAAATAAACCGTTCATTATGACACATTAATTAAAAACTTAAATAATAGCCGTGTTTCTTTGGCAGAAATGTTTTATACAATACAGGCGATAAACCATTTGTATCTAAAAGGACAATGCAAATAGAAAGAGACAAATAGTGTATCGCGTTCTTTATATAAAACATCGTTATCATTTTCATACAAACAGACTACCAAAGAAACGCGCTGAATTGTAGCTTCAAATTATTTACAAAACACACATTGTTTCTATCTTTCATTTACTTGATGCACTTTGTTTTCTTTTATTTATATGGAATTCACAGTTCAATCGATGAGCGCTGCTGACACATATCAACATCAACATCTTTTCGACGAAAATATGGTACAAATCGAAATGCCACTTATTGCTCCGGTTAGTATGCACTATCCACATCATCGTCAAAATGTCTATTACCCATACAACCTCACTGGTTTTCAAAATGGACCACTGGACAATATTATTTCTGAATCTGGAGGAAACATGGAAAAGCATCAAAGTAGGTTCCATAATTCAATGTGTTTTACTCGAAGCTTATTTTTGTGTGTTATATCCGAGTAAGCAAAACGCTTTTTTCATTTTACTTTTAATTATTGTTTCATTATTGGTGTTGCAAAAATGTGTTTTAGTAACTCATTTAACACTAGGTTGAACGGACGCTTTTTTTATATTCAATTTTTTCATGGTTTATTCCTAACTTCGGTAAGTCCTCAGCTCTATTACCTGTGCGATTATGTTTTCTAATGTGAACGAAGAGCTTCAGATTTGCCTGCAATAACTTTCAACTTCCATTTGTGGTAATAATCTTAGAGCTTTTTTTTTTTTTATAAGGGTGAGGAAATCTTCATAGACACCCGGTCTTTCTGAACCAAGGTAGTGTTGGATTCCATTCTTTAATGACCTTCTAACTAAAACCTCCCTCCTTAGTCTTCGTGCTCTCTTCTCCCCGGAACCGCCTCACAGCATTACTTCGGGGAGGAGCTGTGCTTTCGCACCTACTCTCTTAGATCAACTGCCAGTCTTCTTTGATCGTCTCTCCATGCAATTTGCAGCTTCGTCATTATTTTCGCAACTACATTATCCGCCACTATCCACACCTCCTCATCGCGGCACATCTCCGATATTATGTTTTCGGCACTTACATCTGGCCTACTCACAGTCAACAGCTCTCCTCGTTCTTGTTCGAAGCGGGGGCAGACGAATAACACGTGCTCCGCAGTCTCTTCCTGCCTATCGCATGTCGTGCAGAAAGGTGACTCCGTGAATCCAAACCTGTGCAGGTACTTCCTGAAGCATCCGTGACCAGACAGAAACTGTGTCAGGTGGAAATTAACCTCTCCATGTTTTCTCTGTACCCATGTCGTTATTTTTGGTATGAGTCTATGGGTCCACCTTCCCTTGTCCGAGGAGTCCCACTCTTGCTGCCACTGTCTCAGTGATTCGGCTCTTAATTTCGTCCTAACTGTTTTGGTAGTTTGACCCTCCATTCTCTTCTTTCTATGACATTCACTGTCTTCTGTCAGCGTTATGCATATGGGCATCGTCCCGGCTATAACACATACCGCTTCTAAGGATATTGTTCGATATGCGCTTGCTACTCTTATGCTTGCCAGCCTCTGGGCTCTATTAAGCCTTCTCCGATTCCTCTTCGTATCTAGCGCCTGTATCCACGCTGGTGCCCCGTAGCGCAATATCGATAGGGTGACACTTGCAAGGAGCCTCCTTTTGCTGCTGCGCGGTCCAAAGCCGTTTGGCATTATTCTGGCCAATGCTGCGGTGGCTTTCATTGCCTTTTCGCACGTGTAGTCCACATGGCTATTAAAATTTCTGCGGTCGTCCAGCACAACTCCAAGGTATTTTAATTGGCGAGTGGATGTGATTTCTTCCCCGTCAATGTTCAAAATGATTCGTTCGGTTTTTCTGCAGTTACTTACTAGCATGATCTCAGTTTTTTGGTGGGCCAGCCTCAGCCCCGCCGTTGTCATCCAGTTTTCGACAGTTTCTAGCGTCTCCATCGTAACCACCTCTACCTCCATCTTCGACGTTCCGGATACCGTGAGGATCAAGTCGTCGGCAAAAGCAATCGTTTTAGCACATCTTGGCAGTTTCAGCCTCAGCGCTGTGTCATACATAACATTCCACAGCGTTGGTCCTAATATGGATCCCTGTGGTACTCCAGCTGTGATGTCGACTGTCTTTTTCCCTTCATTAGTATCGTACGTTAGTACTCGTCGCTCGAAATAGCTTTTCAGTATCCTACAGAGGTAATCGGGGACTCTCATGACATGTAGCGCTTTGGCTATCTCTATCCAGCTTGCGCTATTAAAGGCATTTTTAACGTCTATCGTCGTTATAGCACAGAAGCGGTTACCCCGTATTTTTTGCTTCCGCGCCTTTTCGGTGGGCTTTATGACTTTTTTAATGGCCTCAATCGCCGATCTCCCTTTTCGAAATCCGAATTGTTCGTCCGACAGTCCGTGCTCGCCCTCCGTGTGTTTTCTTAGTCTATTCAGGATCGCGGTTTCCAGTATTTTTCCCAACCCGTCCAACAAGCATATAGGTCTATATGATGATGGCTTGTCTGGCGGTTTCCCTGGTTTTGGTATTAAGACCAGCTTCTGTTTCTTCCATATTTGAGGAAAATATCCGTCGTCTAGGTACTTCTGCATTGTTAATCTGAGCATGTTAGGCTTTGCGCATGCTGCTGTCTTCAGAGCTATATTGGGGATTCCATCTGGTCCTGGCGCTTTGTTATTTTTTGGCTTTTGTGCAGCTATCTGGATCTCTTCTACAGTGATCGACCGTTCAAGTCTGTCTTCCGCTTCATCGTCATAAGGAGTTTGCGGCCATGTGATCTGTTCGTGCGGGTTAACTCTAAGGCCGTTGTTTCGACACCATTCCTCAACTACTTTCAGCGAGTACCTCATCCTATCGCCCAGCGTGCTCTCGAACTTACCTCTGATCAGAATTGTCAAATCGTCCGAGTATCCTAGGGTTTTGTACAATTGCGGAACCTAGGGTTGTACAATTAACCTCGCGCTTGACATTTTTTTCATATTTTTATATGAAAATGGCATACAGATTGTATTATGTGCTGATAATATGAACTTGAAAAAAATATTTACGGTGTAATTTTTTTACTTAATTGAAATTACACATTTTGAAAATTTCAAATTTTTCCCGCTCATATCTTTAGTATTTTGTGTAGTGTATGCTGTCCGTTTACATGATGGAATTTATGGTATTAGGTTGGTACTACTGTAAATGAATATTCGCGCGAATTATTTGAACGTGTAAAACTGAAATTGACTTTGAAAAAAGGTTCTTCATGTAGTGAGACGCTATGTTATGTCACAAACATTGTCGTGAGCCCATAAGCCTCATGTACTACGTACGGACCTAGAAATACGATATCCAAACGGATGACTTGATTTTCCGCAAATAAATTTGTTTTCTCGTCTTCAGGAATTACTTCAAGGCGTCATTAGCAATGCTCCGAAAGCTGCTTTAAACGAACTTGAGCAAATTGTGTCATTCGGATGTGCTATCCTCTCACCGGAGTCACAGTATCCCGATTTTCCAGTAGACAGTCTCAACAACATAGCTCGAATAATTGATAACAATCCCGACATTCCGGTGCATGATGCAATTTATCGACTTTATCCATATCGAACATTCCTCACCAATGACGGCATTCAAGGCATCCATACACTTCTACAGACTTTAAAAATACCGATGCCACCAGAGGAGGGAATTAGCCACAAAATCATGGATATTCAACCATCAGCTGAATTAAATAAATGTGTTGGTGGGTTGCATTCTTCCACTTTAACCGAAAATAAATTATTTTTACATTCAAACGGAAAATTATCCAAAGAATTCTTTTCTTTCTTGTTACGTTACAGTGAAAATGAACATAGCTGCAAAGAATGTGGAAGTAGAGGTTCCGCATGGAACGTCTCGTTTGGCAGGTATTGAGAATGGAAATCGTTTCGTTGAAACGGAATATCAGAGCAAACTGTTGACGGAAATTATACAAACTTTTGCGGTTGGTGAACTATGTCTAGTGGGTAAGGATTAATGTCTAGCGATTCGGATAATATTAGCAAAAATGTACATGATTTGAGTATCATAGGTCCAAAAGGATGTGGAAAGTCAGTTTTGGTGTTTGAATTAGCGCGACTTTTAAACCAGACTATTGAACCAATGGTTTTGTATCAAGACATGACAGCGAGGGACTTAATTCAACAGCGTACAACTAAAATTAATGGAGATACAATTTGGCGTGACTCTCCCCTACGTACGTTTCTTGATTTGAAATTTTGTGATTGAATATTTTGTATCGAGGTGGGATGAGGGTAACAGATACGAGACACCTAGATAACGAACGTTCAGTCACTAAATGCACATCCGTCGGATGCGAACGAAATTAAATATTTCATTCTAGTACGAGCGGCCAAGAATGGAAACATCGCTGTGCTGGACGGGATACATCGAATTCACAACAGCACAATCTCCATTTTGCACAGACTGATCCATGATCGTGAAGTACAATTGTATGATGGAACCAGATTGCTGCGACATGATAGATACGATCAACTCTTAGCCAACGGTTGTACGGTCGAATCGATGAACAGCAAAGGAGTGATTAGAATTCATCCTTCCTTCAGGATAATAGCCCTGGCAGAACCACCAAATGGTAAGTGAACACTCGTATTTTTTAACACTCTTTTATCTAGTCATTTGACAGATTAAATGCTCTGAAAAACTGTCAGCTTTTTTTGTTAACTTCGAAACAGTATCAGTAAATTCCGAACTTTTTTAACCATCTCCCTCTCCATAACTCCAAGATTCAGAAATTCCGCCCCAGCGGCAGCTTCGTAAAAAAATTCTGGCGGCTGAAACAGATTGAGAAAAGGCGGTTTCATTCAGCTTGTCTCGTTCTACATTCCCTAAAAAACCTGAAACGCGTGTTCTCTAAAATTTTATTCTCCACAAGTTTGCCATACAAAAACCTTTGGGACAAGACACGATGTATAGGCGAACTTTTGAGTTTTTTTTCTCCTCGCCTCCCTCCCCCTCCAAATTATTTAAAAAAAAAACTACGTCACAGCAGCTTTCCAACAAGCCCTCACTCATCAAAATCGGTTGAAAATTGGCTGAGATATCGCCAATCAAAGATGACCAATTCCTATGGAAAAGTGGTCAAATTACCTTTGTAATTAATAACAATTTCATTCCTGTGCTGTGTGTCCACATCCACAATCTATCTACTTTTTTTTTCTCGAGAACCGCCCGAGCGATGTCCTTAAAATTTTCAGTGAACGTCAGTCTCGGCCCCAAATAATAAATTTCATATGCCGCTTTTCCGGGAAAATTCTGGAAAAGCCGTGGCATGTGGAAAAGTGGTCAATTTAGGTAATGCTAGGAGTTTTCGAATTTTAGCTCCGAAGTGACGATAGCTAGAGAGTTGGTTTCTTCGGTAAAGTTATAGAGTTTGGTCAGGAGAATTTTTTGGGATCATAACAAAATGGCTGCCAGCTGTCATAGCAGCGCCATCTTGGATTTTCGTTTATGCTTTTAATGTTTTCGAATTTTAGCTCCAGAATGACACTACTTAGAGAGATGGTTTCTTCTAGAAAGTTATAGAGTTTGGTCAGGAGAATTTTTTTGTATCTTAAGATTGGATCTTGGATTTTCCGATAAATTCTGTATAAGAATACCTAGATAGTTGGTTTCTTCAGGAAAGTTATATAAATCACTGAGAAGAATTGGTGACACGAAGTGTTCCGAAAGCAGCCGAAGGTGACACGAAGTGTTCCGAAGGTAGCCGAAGGTGATACGAAGTGTTCCGATGGAAAACAAATTTTTTCGGAGAAAAATTTTTTGGAGAAAATTTTTTCTGTAGAAAATTTTTTTGGAGAAAATTTTTTCTGGAGAAAATTTTTTTTTGGAGAAAATTTTTTTGAGAAATTTTTTTTTTTGAAGAAAATTTTTTTGTACAAAGTTTGTTGAAGGAAAAATTTTTTTGGAAGAAAACTTTTTTGGGAGAAAGTTTTTTTGGAAAATTTTTTTGTAGAAAAGTTTTTTTCGAAGGCAATTTTTTTTCGTAGAAATTTTTTTAATAGAAAAATATTTTTTTTGGAGAAAAATTTTTTCAAAAAATAGAAATTTTTTGAACAACTGAAAACTTCCAAAACGACTGATATCACAACAAAAACCTCTTAAAATGTAGAGTGTGGCGCAGTCCGTGAGTCTGCTTCCAAAATTAATGATATCGCTTGAGGTGACGCTATCGCTGATAATACGCAGAAGTTTGTTTGAATAGAACCTTGTGTTCAAAGTTTTAATTTCCTGAAAAATTACAGCGCTGTTTTCAAAACAAAATTACGTTGTGTTAAAAAAATTGCGTCACAAATCCCGGACCCACCAGTGGAATAATTTTTCTATACTTTCAGTTTTTGCGCTGCAAAAATTTTACTTTTGTTTCTTATTGTGTAGATTGTTTAAAGTAAATTTAAATTTTTGCGTGTAAAAACTGAAAGTGTTGAAAAATTATTCCGCTGGTGGGTCCGGCATTTGTGACGCAATTTTTTCAACACAACGTAATTTTGTTTCGAAAACAGCGCTGCAATTTTTCAGAAAATTAAAACTTTGAACACAAGGTTATATTCAAAGAAACTTCTGCGTATTATCAGCGATAGCGTCACCTCAAGCGATATCATTAATTTTGGAAGCAGACTCACGGACTGCGTCACACTCTACCTTTTAAGAGGTTTTTGTTGTTCTTCATATTGCATAGTTAAGGAAATATAGCCGAAAAACCACCTTCTTTCGTATATGGCCAAGACAATCAATTTCGTCCATCAGTGCCGAGACTACTGATCCAATTTTCACAAACAATTTTTTCCCAGTTTTCTGAGATCAAATGCTTTAATTTTACATCAAAATGAACAATTTCCGTGTTATATTTGCTGATATATTTGCGAAAAAGTTTCACCGACGCTCGAAAATTTATGTTCGACCTCCACTTCTTCGACCATATTTTCTGAACTACTTGACCGATTTTGCTCATCTCCGAACTTGAATCATGGGAGGCATGTACCTTTGAGTTTGGGGTGATCATGTCGAGCCGCTTGGAAAGAAATGGAGACTGACAGATGGACATTTTTTTATTGCTGATTCGTCATTGGTAGACGATAATAAATGTATCCCTCCACCTCGCACCTCGATCTCTCCCATGTTACAATAAAGTTGTTTGAAGTAAGAGTATAAGAGCTTTGTACTTGCTTGTAAAAGTAAGAATGTGTGCGAATAGTCTTCATCATTTGTTCCTCACACTAGAACACATAGAGTCACCTATTCCGCCCTAATTGGCATAAGAAACTTTGTGTGAAAGAGACAACAAATTTTGTATGGACTTTTGTATGGATTTTTTTTCTCTCTTTCGCACTAAGTTTCTTATGCAAATCAAGGCAGTATTTCGTACTTGCACAAGCAAATTGACAATTTTCTGTTCATATACGAATTCATTCATTTAAAATTATCAATTTGTGAATTCTTTACCTTTCAGTTGAGACAGGAGCCAATTGGCTAACGCCAGAGATGCTAAGTTTATTTATGTTCCATGAAGTACGAAATTTGAGTAAAAGAGAGGAGCTGCACATTATTCAGGAGTTGGTAATGAAACTTTATTTAAAAAATTTATTTTTTTCGTGACATTAACTTCATTTAAAAGTATGGATCGATTGGCCCTTCGTTTGATAAAATAATTAACTTGGCGCATCTGATGAGATCAGCTAAGGACCCTCTAGTAAAAAATTTATCAGCGACGTTATCAACAAGACAATTGCTGCGTATCGCTCATCGAATGTCGATTTATTCTCCTGAAAACGTAACAATTTCCATTTTTTCTATTAAAATTGGTACCCATGACAGCGATTTTAGGCTGAATCATCGAATAAAGAACTAAATTCGGCATGCAACACGATCCAAAGAGCATTTCTGGCTAAGTTTTTGCCTGCCCTTCCCAGAGCTGCATTGGAAAGTTCCCTCCGTAACGTTGGCATCGAACGAGTACGTCCAACAAACCGTAACTTAGAATCTTCAATATCTATTCTCGACAATAACTTGCGGATAGGTACAACAAGTAGTCCGCTATACAAAACCGATGCTGTGACAAAGGTTCCAGACATTTTATTCTACGATGTGCCGCAACATGTCCGACTTTTGGAGCATTTGTTGCAAGTAAATTATTTTGACATGCCACGGTATATGCCCGTTGCTCAGATTCTCTTGTCCATCGCAGGATTTTCTCATTGGTAATCATCTGCTGTTGGTCGGTAACCAAGGCGTTGGTAAAAATAAAATTGCCGATAAGTTATTGCAATTGATGAACCGACCGAGGGAATACATTCAACTGCATCGAGACACAACCGTACAAACGTTAACTTTACAGCCAACAGTTCGGGATGGCATTGTCGTCTACGAGGATTCACCTCTTGTTAAAGTAGAAATGACATCGAATTCTTCAATTTTTTTCTTAAATCTCGAACGATTTTACAGGCTGTAAAGAATGGCTACATTTTGGTTGTCGATGAGGCAGACAAAGCACCAACTCATGTCACGTGCATCCTGAAAACTCTTGTCGAAAATGGTGAAATGACATTGTCAGATGGTCGAAAAATTGTCCCATATTCCGCTAAGCAGATACTGTCGCCAGATTATTACATACAAACGCATCCCGACTTCCGAATGATAGTTCTTGCAAATCGCCCAGGTTTCCCATTCTTGGGAAATGATTTCTTCGCTTCATTAGGCGATTTATTCAGTTGCCATGCAGTGGACAATCCTTCAACTGATTCCGAAATATTTCTACTCCAACAGTACGGTCCCAATGTTCCAACAGCCACGCTAATGAAACTAGTTAGCGCTTTCGCCGAGCTTCGTTCAATGGCCGATGTTGGACAATTGAGTTATCCGTATAGTACGCGAGAGGTTGTCAACATTGTTCGACATTTAGAGAAATTTCCGAATGAAGATTTGTCCGAATTGATTGGCAATGTTTTGGATTTCGATCGATACACTCCGGAATCATTAGAACAAGTAACAGATGTACTACAGAAACATGGTTTGGAAATCGGATCATACGCAAAGAATGAATTGGCTCTGCTGCGCAAGAAGCGTGACATTCAATTGACAATTCAACATTCCAATAACAAAAGCTTATCGACACCGAAGCATGGTAAAGAAGACCCAGAGAATAAGCCGCATGTTGGTGGCAACACTTGGGCTGGTAAGTTTCAGCGGACTTCTTCAGACACAAGGAAACCTAACAATAAACGAATTTTCTTCAAGGTGGTAGTGGAGGACGCGACACAGCAGGACTTGGTGGTAGAGGAGGACCATATCGTTTGGATAAGGGACATAATGTGCATCAGGTATCCGACCAAGAGAAGGATGACGTTCCGGAACATGTTAAAGAAGCAGCTAGAGCAATGAATCGCAAAGCTTTCGAGGAAAGATTGAAGGAAATAAAAATGTCGGCCTATGACCACAGTGTGTACGAAGAATTCCGAATTCCCGTGAAGAATCAAATACAACAATTGAGAATTATATTGACTGCACTGCAGGCTAAGAGTAAAGAAAGGCATTGGCAGAAACATCAAACTTCCGGAGAGCTAGATGATAACAAGCTTATCGAAGGCATAACTGGTGAACGGACCATTTACAGGAAAAGAGCAAATCAAGACCCAGAACCCGGGCAACCACAAGAAAAACCAAAGAGATTGAAATTGGTCGTCGACGTTTCCGGTTCAATGTATCGGTACGTTTAACTTTCAATTAATGTTTTTCAGACGGAGTGACGTACTTTTCTTCCTAAAGGTTTAACGGCTATGACAACCGATTGGATAGAGAACTTGAAGCTGTTGTAATGGTGATGGAAGCGTTCGAAGGATTCGAACAACGAGTTCAGTATGACATAGTTGGTCATAGTGGAGAGGCGGACCAAATCGTATTCGTTGATCATAAAAACCCACCCAAAGACGACAAACTACGGCTACAAACGATCAAGGTACTGTATTCTTTGATTGACGTATCACAAATTTTTTCGAGCGTATTCTTCACAGACAATGCACGCACACTCTCAATTTTGCTGGTCAGGCGATAACACGGTCAATGCTACGAAGATAGCAGTCGATTCATTAGCTAAAGAAGAAGACGAATGCGATGAGGCGATTGTCATTATTCTAAGTGATGCCAATTTGTCACGTTACGGTATTTCACCACAACGACTCGCACAAACTCTGACTTCGCAAGAGCCGAAAGTTCAAGCGTACACGATCTTCATTGGAAGCTTGGATAACGAAGCTCAATTGTAAGTTACCCAATATGTCGAGAGGGAAACCAACGATTTCCAATTTCCAAACTGGTGGTTTTCCCGTGCCCTATATTTCCTAACCAGAATTTCTTATTTACAGAATAACGAAGAGCATGCCAGCAGGAAGAAGCTTTATTTGCATGGACTTGAAAGAACTTCCACAAATTCTTAAACAAATTTTTGCGTCATCGGTTTTGTACCAAAGTAAACTTTAAAAATATGTAAATGTGTATACAGGGGATCAATAATTTGGTTTAGTTAATAAATTGTTGTTGGTACAGGTTGGTACAATGTTTTTTAAAGAAAAATTCAGTTTTTTTTAACAAATTCGAATGTAAAGATAATTTCTTCAGCCTTGGGATGCGACATTAGCCTTACATTATTGCAATCCTCCAAACCACTGCCAGTGAAAGTCTCATATAAATTAAGTTAAAACTTGACCGACTCTTTCCTCTTGAAAAAAAAAAGATCACATTTTTGGAATTTTCAAGCTGAAAGAGGCACAAGATCTGTCCTCCAGAAAACTCGAAACGTTTGGGTACTTCGTCAAATCATTTTTGACACTTTTTCTCTTGACTTGGTGGCCTTTTACCAACATATCTTTTTCTTAGTGCAACCTCGAATCGAACACAGATTTTATCTGATCTCCTTAGTTAAGTTCCCATGTCGGTCTCCTTCCTCGTCGCGTTTTATCCATTAGCTTCATTCGCTTTTAAGAAGTTCCTTGTAGATTCTAAAGTTCTGCGGACTGTTTGTTATCGCGTTTTGTATGTTCATGCTCGGAGCTGTAGCGGAGAGCGTGACGCAGTCCCCACACCCCAAAAAAAAACGTCCACAAACCCAAAAACCTCCATACAAAAACCTTTGGGACAAGAAACGATGTATAGGCGAAGTTTTGAGTTTTTTCCCCTCGCCCCCTTCCCATCCAAATTATTTTTGAAAAAAAACTACGTCGCAGCAGCTTTCCAACAAGCCCTCACTCATCAAAATCGGTTGAAAATTGGCTGAGATATCGCCAATCAAAGATGACCAATTCCTATGGAAAAGTGGTCAAATTACCTTTGTAATTAATAACAATTTTATTCCTGTGTGGTGTGTCAACTATCTATGTATCTATCTATCTACTTTTTTTTCTCGAGAACCGCTCGAGCGATTTCCTTAAAATTTTCAGGGAACGTCAGTCTCGGCCCCAAATGAAAAATTTCATATGCCGCTTTTCCGGGAAAATTCTGGAAAAGCCGTGGCATGTGGAAAAGTGTTCAAAGTGGTAGTGCACGGAGTTTTCGAATTTTAGCCCCGAAGTGACGATAGCTAAAGAGCTGGTTTCTTCGGGAAAGTTATAGAGTTTGGTCAGGAGAATTTTTTGGGATCTTAAGAAAATGGCTGCCAGCGGTCAAACTGGCGCCATCTTGAATTTTCCCAAGCAATAAATTAGGTTTTTTTTTGGTTTTCGAATTTTAGCTTCGGAATGACAATACTTAGAGAGTTGGTTTTTCCCGGGAAGTTATAGAGTTTGATCAGGAGAATTTTTTGGGATTTCCAGAAATCTGCCAAAGTGAC